>OZ004669.1:18286001-18375883 GCA_963924505.1 Agonopterix alstromeriana | reverse complement strand
AGATGACGTCACGATGACGTAAACTTTATCCGACACTCACACTCTACACGCAACTGTTTACAAGCAGTTGACGTCATCAACCATTCGGCCAATCACAGTCGTTTATGATCACGTAGTACTACTAAAGTAGACAAAAAAAATATTGTCTTCGTCGATTTTTTCTTAAAATATCCAGTATTTTCATAACTGACTAAATAATTGGTTTCAACTCATATTCAATACGGATGCCATCAATAGATCCTATATTTCACATGCTGCCAAATACCCTATTATTAAATAAAATTCAACCCTCTTCATTAAATTGATCATCGAACGAAATGTATGAGAATATATGGCTGTAAAGCCATATCAGTGGCACGCGGGTTGCACCTACATCCTACTTTTATTAAGGCGGAGCCGGATTCTCCGTTCTGTGACAATATCGCTCTATTGCGACAATAACATGTATAGTCCGAAACAAGATTTTAAGAAAACGCCTTGAAATTCGCTATAACGAACTTTTTTTTCAAAAATCAATAATAAGCACAGATATGTTAACAAGCTACATAATATTCTGCAATGTGACAGAGGGACTTTTTCAGAGTATAAAATTTGCTGGATATCCCACCAAATTAAAGGTTACACAAATAAAAATACCTCATTTAATTTCTGTTCTTGTTTTTTTTTGAAATTGTTCTGCTGAAATGTTTTTTTTTAATTAACATCTTATCAGATAGACTCACCTCATTTTTAGACACTTCCTCGATCCTCTTGTGCTTAGGCGGCCGTCCTCTCGGTAACCTGCGCGCAAACGTATCAATTAGTCATGTTAGCTCAATCAAACATTATGTAGAATGTAACTCTAATAATGTCACTACTTACTTTTCTTTTTGTGAGTCGCTAGTCGGCGTACTCGTGTGCATCACCTTTGGGACTTTAGCTGGGAACCTGAAACGGAGATTAATTAATTAGTTAATATAACAGCCTCAGACAGTGCCTAAAAACAAAGGTGCTCAATCAGTGACCCATAGGTCATTACTACCGATGGTGCGGAAACGTGGGCTCTGACATACACGTATGTATGTATGTATATGCTCACGACTATATTCCCCGAGGGGGTAGTCAGAGATATTGTGAAACCTCAAAACATCTACGTTTCACCAGTAGTACCGAAACTCTGTCCAGTGTGACGGGGGGTGTGAGCCCGTCGCCACATAATGGACAGTGGGTACAATACATGCCTCGAAATTGAAGCATGCAGGTTTCCTCACGATGTTTTCCTTCACCGAAAAGCCAGTGGTGTTACAAATGTACATAAATTCCGAAAAACCCATTGGTACGAGTCGATCTGGACGGGAATCGAACCATCGCCTCCTGCACAGCAGGCAAGGTTACTCGCCACTGGACCACCACAGCGTACACATCACATCATCTGACATACACATAGTCTATTAATTTGAAGTGTTTTTGAGAGATAACATTAGGTTCAGTGATATTGGTGAACGTCGTCATACGCTCACCAACGTACGTAAGTACGGGCGTACCTGCGGGAGCGGGGCAGCGCTACGGGCGCGTGTGCGGGCGCGAGGCGGTCGGGCGGGGGCGGCGCGGGCGCGCGGTAGGGGCAGGCCGAGGCGGCCGCGTGCTGCTTGTGCGCCCCGCCCCGCACCGACCCCAGCCCGCGGCACCCTCCCACGCCGCACGGCCCCTGGATGCTGAGCTCCTCTTCAGCTGCACGGAGTTGACATTATCGTTAGTCTTACATTTTACAACAACATTTGAGTCTCCAAGTAAAATATTTATCAGATTATGGATAGGGTATTTGACAGGTTTTTAAAAACTGTTCTATATTAATCACTGATGTCTAAGGACTCTATATAAAATGTATATTTTACGTTCCATTACATATAGTGCAAGAAAAAACGAAAACAAAAAATAACTATTTAATATCTCGCGAAAACGCTTTTCCTGACAATATACATGGCAACAAGCAGGTGACGTCCCGATGACGTAAACTTTGAACATCACTCATAACTCTGCACGCAACTGCTTACAGGCAGTTGACGTCATCAACCATTCGGCCAATCACAGTCGTTTACGATCACGTGACTAAAGTAGACAAAAAAATATTGTCTTTATTATAACACTTTATTGTACACAAAGACATAATAATTTACAAAGTTGAGAAGACATGTACAAAGGGCGAGCTTATCTCTGAAGAGATTTCTTCCAGCAGACCCGCAAAAGAGACAGTTAATAATTACAATTAGTTAATTCTTTGTCGATTTTCTCTTCAAAAAATACTGGATAAGTATTTTTTAACTGACTAAATAGTTGGTTTCCAAAATTAATATTCAATACGGATGCCATCAATAAATCCTATATTTTACATGCTGTCAAATACGCTATTTCAGAAACTATAAATTTGAACTGCAGTCTAGAAATGAAAAAGTAGTCTTAACGGTAGAAGTTGTCTTACCAAAAAAGAACGTAGGAAAGAAATTCTACTAGGGAATCAACATGTTTGGACGTAGAAAAGATCATTATAATTATTTGCATATAGAAATAAAACTCACTGAGCGGCGGCTCGAGCGGGTGTTGGGTCTTGAGGCACCAGCCGACGGGGTGCAGGTCGGGCGAGTCGTCGTCCATCCAGCAGGAGAGCGAGTCGTCCCAGCCGTCGAAGGTCACCTTCACCTGGTGCCCGCGCACCTCGCTGATCGACGCCACACGGATCAGGAATGGCACCTGTTCAATATACGTACAATATAACGATAGTAGTGGATGGATTCCTCGTCAATTTCGACTACTGCGACTGCTAATCTTTATAGAAAAGCAGTCAGGTACTCAGGATATTTTGAAGTGCATAATCCGTTATTTGTGAGAGGACGAAATTGCCCTGCAGTGGGATCCTACAGGCTATATCTAAGTGTACGCGCTAAACACAGATGCCCTCTCACAATACAGGTTGAAATTGATATCGTTAGATAATGGCTATACAACTCTCCTGATATTACAAAAACATAAACATATGCTCACGACTATATTCTCCGTGGGGGTAGATACTATTACTCCATTTATGTGCGTCGAAAACCGAAGGATGCCAGGAAACGCGTATATGACATACAATAGGCCATGTGAGTTCCAGCATTACAAATGAGAACCATGCGCGTTACCAACCGCAAGTGGTGGTGCCGCTTTTAGTACTAGACATAGTATAACTTGCTTATATTACAGAGAGAACAGCAAACTGTAGTGTCACATATACTATTGCTAACTAATAGGCATAGGCGATCAGTCTAAGGTTGACGTTGGCAGTGTATGTGATATTGCATTTATGTTCTGTTTACAAAGAAATTCATGCTCTTTTAAGGTTTTAACAGTACGCAGAAAAGAATAATATGAAACTCATAGCATAGCATAGCATATGCTCACGACTATATTCCCCGAGGGGGTAGTCAGAGATATTCTGAAACCTCAGAACATCCATGTTTCACCAGTATTACCGAAATTCTGTTCAGTGTGATGGGGGGTGAGCCCGTCGCCACTTATAATGGACAGTGGGTACAATACATGCATCGAAATTGAAGCATGCAGGTTTCCTCACGATGTTTTCCTTCACCGAAAAGCCTGTGGTGTTACAAATCGTACATCAATTCCGAAAAACTCATCGGTACGAGTCGGCCTGGACGGGGATCGAACCATCGCCTCCAGCACGGCAGGCAAGGTTACTCGCCACTGGACCACCACGGCTTTTTCACCCGATATTACGATACGATATACGTATAATAACCAATATACAGGGTGAAATTGATATCATCAGCATCCTTTTAAACTAAGAGTCTACCCATCAAACTGAACAACAACAACAAAATCTGCTGTTCATTCTTTTAGTTATCTATATTTTAACTACAAATATCTCCTTATCTCTGTTTCTTTACAAAATCCATGAATGTAACAAATTATTAAGTATAATTTAAGTATGTATCGAGAAATATTGTGAAATTGAACAATAATGTTACGAACTGTTGAAATCGCTTATAGAACCAGACACTATGACAAACATTATTCGCAAAAACCAATCTATGTTTTTTTAAATAAGAATTGGATGCATTAAAAATGTTCTGCATGTCGAGTTTATCGTAATCATTGACGTCTTATAAAAGAAAATCGTAATAAATAAACAACAAAAACTTACCCTAGGATCAACCACTTCAAGCTTCATGCCCGGCTTGAAGCCGGCCGGGGGGCGGGTCTTGAAGGCGCGGGGAGGCACCGCGGATGCGCCCGTCTCCACCAGGTAGTTCTCCCACGAGAACGCCTCCGGGTCCTTGTAGACTGCCGGAGAACACATCACGTTAAATTTGGTTAACTAACTTCGAAGTCACGCTAAACTAAATGAAATAAAACTGCCGCAAAATTATACTTGATTGTCCAGTACAGATGACACTGTTCATTTTACCGTATTCTAAGTTTTAAAGTCATATTGAAATGAATCTTAAATTCACAGGATGAGGGACTAAAATTGATCGTCAGTTTTAGACGTCACCATGGGATTTATCGGTCGTTCAGATCCGAACCATGACAAAAAACGTGTTGTGGATTTTTTTGTATTACTTTCTTGTGACGATGCTTGTCCTGGAACTTTGACTGTTCATCCTTTTGGACGAGGCATGTTGTCAATATTATAATTAATTATTTAGTAATGATGTACTTAGTAATTTTGTTTCCGATAGTAAAGACAAAATATTGGTACATAAACAGGGTACTTCTTAATATACTGACACTTTTTCAAGAGGATGATCAGACCGCCAAACTGAACAACTTTCTCTATTGCACCAACATCGAAATCGCGAAAAAAACAGCTGTTCCATACAAAACTGTGTACATACTTCAGCCAAACTTATGGGACAGCATATTTTTTTTCGCGATTTCGATGTTGGTCCCATAGAGAAAGTTGTTCAGTTTGACGGTCTGATCATCCGCTTAAAAAAGTGTCAGTGTATAAAGGACCCTGTATGAATAAAATGAACATAGACAAAACCTACAATGCCTACAAACGGCCAACAAAACATAAACAAAGAAAGTAAAAAATAATCTTGACATTTATTATGACGAAATAGGATAAAAAGAAGTAGATATATTTTGAAATTGACAGCATATGCTTACGACTATAACCCCCTAGGGTGTCAGAGATATAGCGACATTTATAGTTTATAAATAAATGCAACACAACATATACGACCAACCGTAAACTACTAAAACTATAAACAGAAAATGACTAAATAATACACAACTAATGGACAGTGAATGACTCACTAACGTACTGCTCACTATCAGTTCACAAATACATAGTAATTTGTGACAAAATACTAAGTTATCCTCATTTACAGAACGGGAACGAGATTAAAGATAATTAAGGGCCACTGTTCCACTATTTAAGTTATTGTAAACATAATAACCATAAATTCTTAACAATTTATCGCAAATCGATAACTTTTGTACCTATACGAAGTATCACATAAACAGTACACTCATTAAATTGTATCATGTATTATCACATCATACTGATGGAGATGATGATATATAGGGTCCTTCTTAAAATGCTGACACTTTTTTAAGCGAATGATCAAACTGAACAACTTTCTCTATGGGACCAACATCGAAATCGCGACAAAAAAATCTGCTGTCCCATACATTTGGTTCGAGTAGGTTTGCAGTTTTGTATAGAACAGCAGATTTTTTTTTCGCTAAAAAAGTGTCAGCATATTAAGTTGGACCCTGTATATTAAAGACTATTAAAGTAGCAGGATATATTTAAGTGTGCGCGCTAAACACAAATGCACTCTACCGTCCTCTTCTGAATCTAATTGAACGAGAATTCGATACAATCAGATCACATCAAAATCACGCACGGCAGAAACATACGAGTAGATAAAAACTTAGTAGGTATTTATCTATGTTTCTGCCGTGTCATATTTTATCGATGGCAGAAATCAAACTAACTTCCCAAACGAGTTATTATTATTATGCTAAGTCGTTATATTTTCACCGTCGGGACATGTTTGTTTGTTTTTATATTTATGTTTTTGTGTTTGCTGTTTTAAAGTTAATTTCCTACTGTATAGCGTAGAATATTAAATATGATATTTTATAGGTACACTTTAGCTTTTATTTATTATTGTATTTTTGGAGATCTATTGAGTTCGGAGAGGTGAGGATTGCAATGATGGTTAGGGCAGAGAAGTGAAAGGTTTTCGAGTCTCAGTGTGTACTGATTTAATGGGCGGTTCCCTATTCGTTGGTGAACCGCCGAGTAAAATTGTACATGTGGATATCCCCACTATATTTATAACATAATTTTAAGTAAATAGATAATTAAATATTTTTCAGAACACAAAAAGTTGCCACGTTTTACAAGTAAACAGTAGTTTCTCCGATACATAAATAGTGACATTAGTTATGTAATCTTAAAGATTTTTTCAACACAACTCTCATTACCCTGACCTATTTAGAGTTGTTTCCGCACTTACAAATTGATTAGATGTAGCGGTAATAGGCAATAAGTTCAATACTTTAAAACACGCTATACTTGACTCACATGGCCTTTGGCACTGCGATATAATGCGAAACTACCAGTTTTTTTTATGATATAAGAAACAAAAAAGATATAAAACTGTTCTCACCAATCGTTCTTTTTTTAATAAATTAATACAAAAGAATACATGTTGTCTGCGAACATTGAAGCCATACTAGTAGAATATAAAGAATAATGACTTACCATTATAATTTATGATTATTAGTATATTATGGCGCAAAAATGATAATTCAAACGAGATTCAAACAGCGTTGCGCTTCTGGACGCGCTAGTGGACAAGAAGTTACAATTTATGGAAGTGGGACAGAACAAAACGCAATTATAATTTTTTATTATTATAAAAGTGAAAGTTTATAATTTCTTTCAAACTGAACTAGAAGGCTATGGCCGTGTGTTGCAGTGACAAAATTTGATGAGTGGAGTGAGATTAACAGTAGCGGAGTATGGCGAGTTAAGTAGAAACCATCTTTCGTTCAAACTATGGTTTCTCACTATTGTGGAAGTGTAAATCGAGCTTTACTGAAAGGAAATAAACAAAATATTTGAAATGGTTTGGAGTCATTTCAACATTGGCATACGGCGCACGAAGTAGGACATGATGGTGCAGGTGTAAAATAAGTTACCTAGTCACTTTTGACATTTCCTCCATGTGTTTCCCTCTTAATTTTAAAATTGTTAATTTATTGAAAGAAAATCGATTAGAATACTAGTTGTAGTTTGGCCTCAAAACGTGAATTTTTTCCGCAAAGTAATTTATTTATACATATCATATAATCAATAATGTGTGTTGAAGGACAAGTGACAAAATTCACTAGGATCATATTTTTAACAATCGTGGTCTCGATTCCTAGCCAATTTCGCTGTTTTATAACACTAGCTCAACGGTGTAAGCATCCTGAGGAAAACCTACTTCCTTCAATTTCGGGGCGTATGATATGTCGTCCTTAAGAGGATATGTGAAAAAATAGGATTCTTCAAACCATCATATATCATGAAGTAATAACAATAGGAGTATGATTTGCGGATATGTGTAAATTGAACATATAATTGAAGTTTTTATTAGAGCCAAAACACGATTAAGAGACATTTTCTCGATAGAAAAATAAGCCAAAGTAGACTGCGTCTTTATCGATAAACGCTTGGAACTGGTAAACGGTGAATAATAGAAACACAAAAGTTTGATTAGAGCAGAAATGAACTTACATAAATAGTACAATCACAATTAAATAAAGTTTGTTTTACGCTTCCGTCGTTTCAGGCGCGCGCACCGCCCCATCTCTTTCTCTCGCATCAGGCAGTAATATAAGCTATCACACGCCCATTTCGCTTCAATTATTTTTCGACATGGGCTTATGCGTGATGAGACACCTACCCAATTTACGAGGAGTAATTTACGCGTCTACTAGAAATAAAACCGGCCAAGTGCGAGTCGGGCTACTCGCGCTTCTAGGGTTCCGTACTACAATTCATATAGGTACGCAACATATGTTGCGAACATACATGCAATGGATATGTGAAGTCTACCAATCCGCATCCGATGCATAATATGCATCGGAATTTCTTCTTCAGCGTATGCAGGTTTCCTCACGAAATTTTCCTTCCCCGTTTGAGAGCAGTCTGTGTTACGTACGTAAGATAGAAAAACTCATTGGTACAAGGCATGTCGTCCGTGCGGATTCGAACCTAGACTTCAAGATTTAGTTTCCGTAGCTCTCCGCAACGCCCCACCGACCCTATCATTCTCCACATGATTGGTTAATATTCGTAACAGAATGTGTCGTCTCCGTCATCTTATTGGCTTCTTTTATTACTTAAAACCTAAGAGGAAGGATCTCTCTTTAAGACTAGAGTGAGCCATACCAATTGTAAAGTGTCCACTTTTTTGACGTTTAGGTTTGAGTGTGTGGTGTCAAGTAGTATGGACAAAAGGCACCAAGTGACATATGGCCTTATGTTTACGGTCTCTTTTCACACACACTAGCTCAAAAAAAAGTGGACAGCCGCATAAACAAATATCTATAGTTCCATCTCCTTCTACTATTAAAGGTACGTCATAAGACAAAAGAGACCAACTACAATCGTAAATTTATGCGGACTCTATGGAGATCCTTCCTCTTAGCTTAAAACGCACTAGGCTGCATTGAAAAGATTCATCTTCTGATTGGCCGTCATACGTGTACCGTGCTAGGTCGCATGCGTTGACCCACATCTGTTGTTTACATAGACTCGATCGATGCCTCGGCATTATTGCTTAGTCAGTTCCCACGTTCCACCACAATCATCGTCAGGATCCTATACACCCCACTGCAGGACCTACCCTCAGTGCGTGAGCATCTTATACTACTTACATAAGGACAAGTTACGCGTGTAAGTCTACTAACAAAATTTACTGCCACTTTTTGCGGGGGGCGAGGTAGCACGAGATATGCAACTTTGAATTTTATTCCATTGGTTTAGATTCTAATTTTGAATGTTAAAAATCATGAAAAACAGTGTCGTGTGAACCCCAAACGTCATAAGTTCGTCATTATTGTTCCGCAATTATAGGCTGTCGCGTTTAGTGATAAGGTATAAAATTGAATGTAAATGCGTAAGATTTTTTGATCTTGCACGTTGGCAGAGGGGAAATGCTAAGGCGAGGCTGGTTCGTATATAGTAGTCTAAGGTGAGCATATACAATAGGGTAGTAGACTGCATAAAATATATTTTTATCTGCTAAGTAAAATGACGTTTGAAAATGACGCTAAACCAGCATTTTCAGTAATTCTTCAGCTTGAATACTATTAATAACAGGTTGAACTATAATGAGTAATGAAATTTTGATGACGTCACTTATAAGTATTTAGTAAAACTTTTCACACAAAAAGCACGCGTTTTGACGTTCGATTAAGAGATGTTAATTTGACTAGTTGTCTGCAACTCTATTATATTTTTTAACTCTAAAACAATCATCTATATTTTCTATAACTCAAGAGAGTTATATAGTAGCATCTATGCTATATGTCGGGGGAGGCCAAACTTTTCAATGAGGTGATCTAAATTTAATCTCTAAATATACAGGGTGTAACAAAACACCCTACTAATACTTAAGGGGGTGCTTCAGACCTTTAAAATGAACAACTTTCACTATGGAGCCAACTTCGGAATCGCGAAATAAAAATCTGCTATTTCGTACAAAACTGTAGTACCGGCTCGACTCAAATGTATTGGACAGCATATTTTTTTCAGTGTTGGCTCCATAGTGAAAGTTGTTCAGTTTGATCGTCTGAAGCAAACCCTTAAGTACTACTAGGGTGTTTTGATAAACCTTTACGTGGCGGTCTACATTCAAAAACTGTGTTTCACATATTATTTATTCAATCAATCATTTTATATTTGGTTGATGTTTGATTGGCATTTATGTTAAATGCTCGTCTGTAAACCGAGATCAATGTTTCAGTCTTATCGAATTCATTGTTGAAAATATAAAGCCACTATGCGAATATATAGAAACTTGCGAAAGTTTCAAAAAATTTCAGTTCCAAATGCTCATAACTTTCAAAAAATATGTAAAATGACTTTGAATATTTCCTCCTCAACAACTGCATAGTACTTTTAAACAGTCCAAATGTTTAGCGAAACTTTAGGATTGTTCATAGATTTAAAAATTGATTTTTTGTTTTAATTTAAAGAAGTCTTCACGGGCTACCATGAAAGTCAACGCGGTCGACCGCGATCGACGTCTTGGCCAACCCTTTTAAGAGCTATGCTATGTACCTACTATATTTATTTCTAATGATATGCCCACATAAGTTACCTACTTATTTGTAATGTTCATAGTTGCTGTGCCCTACAGGGTCCATAATGATCTCATAGCTTATAAGTTAACTCCTTGTTGTACATTATGGAATGCAATAAAATATTGAGTATTGAGTATTGCTCTATGAGTAAATATGCAAGACAACTTACAGTTAGGTGGTGTTAGTGACACGGTGTTCTCCTCTGCCCAGCCGACGGGGTGAATGTACGGGGAGGTGGGGTCGACCCAGTAGTCGTACATCTCGTCCCAGCTGTCGAAGTTGATCAGCAGCCGGTTGTCCAGCATGTCCGCCACCGACGCCACGCACACCAGCTCGTTCTTACGGTCCTCCGCCTCTAGCTTCATACCGATACGGAATCCGTTCGGTTTTACAAGCTGTGGGGGAAATAATAAAGTTGAAAGTTGCTTAATTTATAGGTGGGTAACATTGTAGGTATAAAATTATTACTTATAGTGTACCAACAGTGGCGACAAAGTACATTCATGATACCTTTTTAGCTCATGGAAATTTCGTCAAAGTAGCATCGATATATGGAGTACAGCTGGGACTCTGCTCTTCCTATTAGGGATAATGAGCGTGACTATATTTATGTATTAGTACTGTGGTCTTCCATATATTAATTTTATGTTATACTAGCTGTATAACTTTAAAAATGTATGCATATGCATAAACTCTCGACCATAATACTCTTCAGGATGGGCAGAAGCTTTGCTACAAGAAACTTTTTAAGCGTGCCGATTTAGTAAGGCTCACGTTTACTATTTGAAGTTTTCAGAATGGCATCCTACAAATTAAAACTAAACTAAAGTGAACCCGCGACTTCGTCCGCACAAATTATACACCAGATTTTAAGTCCAATTATAAGCTATCAAACAAAAAAAGTTTCATCAAAATCGGTTTTGTAGTTTTTGCGTGATGCTCGCACAAACAGACAGACAAAAATTCTAAGAGGTTGATTTGGAGTCAGGGACATCTAAAAACCATATCATAATTTCGCTCATCCAGGAGAACCACACAATTGCAGTCTTTTCCAAAATTGAGTGTCTCATTAATGGCACAATAATTAGGTGGATATTTATCTGAAGGAATAAATGTAATTGTGCGGTTATTCCACTGGATGAGCGATTTGTCAATATCTTCAATGTACAGACACACTTCTGTTACAGTTTTATAATAGTCAAGATGTAAAAGGTTGTGACACATAACAAATAGCTGATGGATTTGAATGAATAAGTTGGTTATTTGATTCAAGATATCCTGCGTAAACTTACGGTAGTAGTAGTAACATGAGCGAACAGATGTTTAGGCGCAGCGATGGCGCGCATCTGCTTCAGGTACATCGGCCACGAGAAGTTAGCCGTAGAGAAGCTGGCGGGCGGCTTCAGCGAGCGACCGTTCTTCTCGCACCAGCCCGCCGGGAAGATTTCCGTGCAGTCCGCGTTAACCCAGTAGTCGTACACGCTCGGGTACTCGTCGAAGTGCAGTCGCATGCGGTAGCCCTGCACCTCCGCCACCGAAGCCACGCAAAACAGCGCCGGGTGCTGAGGGTCTATCGCCTCCATCCTCATACCAACCTTGAAGTTATTACGATTGTATGGAAACGGATCTTTGAATAACTTCACTGGTGCCGCTTTTGCCTTACAAATGTCGAGATACCTCATCCATGAGAAACCATTCTTTCCACACATCCATGGATATTTTTCATTTTCAATCAAATCATCATTTATTTTTACCAGTGATCCGTCAGACATTTGGGGTTCTGATGGCATGGAATCGTAGTGTTTGAGAGGTACTTTATCTTCCTTGCTCTCCTGAATTATATCAGAGTCTGATAGTTGCTTTCTCATGAGTAATTTCCTCATTTTGTTCCTCCTCTTCATGAGCTCCGCCTTTTCTCTATCTTTCTTCTTTTGTGCTACTTTCTGTACTTCACTCTGGCACGTGAGACTACAGAAGTTGGGTGTGATGAACTCTGCTGCCATGCCATGACAGCCGCACCCGTCACATCGGTATAAATCCTCCGGAGACATTGGTTTCTTTTCCCGACCACTCCTCTCAATACGTTGTTTTAATGGAGTGTGGTACTTTGTACTTGGAATCAATATCTCCTCCTGATCACTTGTATCAATAATATCAATGAGCCCAAATTCATTTGTTTGGAACTGCAATGCACTGCCTTGTAGTACGGCCACTCCATTGTTCCACATCAACCCAGGAGGATCCTCTTCTAAAGCCGAATCGAGACTTTCTCGCTTAGCTCTGTCTTTCTTCACATAATCTTCCATTTTGTCGTGGTAGTAAGTTACATGGTTACTTTTTTCTGAAGTAGAATCAGCTTTAGGTTCCTTGTAATCCTCAGGATCAGAATCACCGAGAATGACCTTAGCTTCCTCTAATTTTTCGTCACAAAACAGTGAAGGCACGCGATGATCGTCATTACTTTCAGTTTCCTGTTGCTCTGATTTTTTCAGTTGAGTCAGTTTAAGGTGCTTATTGGCCAAGTTTTCATTGCAAAGGGAGATCCGCCTCTTTATGTTAGCATTAACATTCTTTCTCTCACTGTTATCGGAGTTGGAACGCCTCAGTATGGCTGGCGCGGCGATGGTGGCTGGCGCCATTTCGCTTCTGTCTATAATGTTTTTATTCAATAAGCTCTTGGATTTCTCGGGTATGGCAAGAGTAAATGATTTCTCTCTCTGCCCGCCATCCTCATCAGCAATTGACACGGTATAAATGTCATCGTTCATAGAAGCATTAGTCTCAGGAATGGAGAGTGTATACTCACCCTGCTCGCCAGTGGGCTCTGCCCTTGACCCTGATATAGAAATTGCAAATGTCTTTTCGCTTTTGGGACTTTGAGGCACAGAGCTGCATTCCTTGCCATTGACACTGAGCATTTTCGCTAGAGGCTGCAGCGGCGGCATCTCCGACGCCTCCATGGCCGCAGTTTCTCTCATTACTGTTATATTGCCCTGAGGATCATTCTGTATTTGACCATTTGCTATTTGGAGGTTTATTATTGGTCCTTTTGAAGCCATAGTGGCCGGCAAAGTTACTGGCAAAATGAACTTCGAGTTTTGTATTTTAGGCATATTCATAGGAGTCAGAAATAGTTTCTGATTATTTGTATTAACATTAGTTTGGTTGTTTGATATAAGGATTGATTGGTTTTCAGGTATAGTTTTGGTTGTAGCTTTTTTGACTGAGCTCAGGTATGCTATGGCCTGTTTGCCTTGTGTTCCAGGTGCTATGCTTACAGGGACAATCATTTTCTCATTAGGCTTTGGTTTCTGTATGACGATAGGCTGACTGGCATTAGCCGGGGCAAGAATGGAAGATTTGTTTTGCCCAGCTAATTTTGGGGCAATGTTTTGTTTGCTTCCGACATTTGGTATCAAGTGTAGTGTGTTGGTACTACAGGTGACCTGAAAATGTATTTATGCATCAGTAAATTATTGAATGTCTCTGAATATTGAATGTTAACAAGTTTAAGAATCCACTACTCGATTATAAGAAAAATGTACAACATGATATGAATCTTATTTTTTAGCTGTTTCATTCAGTCTCAAAATCAACAATTACAATGCATGTACGTACATTACAAGATTTTGTAAAATGTTAGCTACATAACAATTTTGTTTACAAATAATTGTAGTACACAACTTATTATTAAAAACTTTTTAATCTTGAATTTCATTTTATGGTATGGTGGTTTTTTTATTTTTTGGTTTTATGGTGGTATAAAAGGTTTCCTTTGTAACATAAAACGTACATAGATTGTAAAAGTAATATTAGTTTAATGAATCTACACTCAGTTGCAGAAACGTTCATTAAAGTTAATCCTCCATTAAATCTCTTGCTGTCACTTTTTGATTAACTTTAATGAGTGTTTCTGCAACTGAGTGTAAGACAAAAACACAAAAGACTTGGTGAAAAGAATCAATGATACACATATGAAAATACAGGGTGTAAGTGACAGCCTAGCAAATACTGAAACGGAGAACTCAGACCATCAAACTGAACAACTTTCACTATGGAGCCTACCTCAGGAAACGCGAACAAAAGCCCTTTTTTTTTGTGCCTTTCCTGAGGTATACTCCAAAGTAAAAGTTGTTCAGTTTGATGGTCTGAGTTCACCATCTCAGTATTTGCTAGGTTGTCACTTACACCCTGTATATTGAACATGAAATTATCAGTACATAAAAAAATTTTAAAGTTAAACAACAAGACTCACAGGTCTCCGAACTATAATTTGCGGAGGATTGCCGCTAGTGCTGGCCTGGCTGATGACCTCGGTACTTGTGACAGGCTTCAAGCCCGTCGGCGTCTGAATGTAGACCACATGTGACCGACCCGCGCCGCGCAGCTGCACCGTCCCCGCGCTACCGGAGCTTGGCAGGGTCAGTTGTATAGAGTTGTTGGACGAGTTCGGGATTTGAACAACATTCGGGTTAGACCCAACTTGCACTTGAGATACTGTCGTTGTATTACTCATTTTAACTTGAACAGAAGAATCGGGAAGAAGTTGCGAGGATGTCGACACAGACAACTCCGTGCCATCAATGCGAGTAGCTCTCTGATTGGAACCCATGTGCACATGGAATATAGAACTGTGCAGAGGCTGACTAGTATTCTGCAATATTGGCATAGATGGTAGTCCCGGCCCCGTCAGTTGAATGTTCTGACCATTAGACGGGATCTGCAGAGGAACGTTTATAGTCTCGCCAGCAGGCAGCTGGACGGGGACACTCGTGGTTCCCGACACTTGAATAGGAAGACTGACCGGAGTTATTTGTAAAGGTACACTAGTTGTAGCGCCTGTCAACTGAACAGGAACATTAATGTTGGATGTGGAGCCCGGGATCTGCACGGGCACGTGTACAGTGGATAGCTGCAGCGGGTAAGGGGTGGTTGTGGTGTGGATCTTCACAGGGGCAATGGAGTGTGTCACCAGGTTGTGTGTGATGGGCATCGAGCTCTGCGGCGCCGGCACCGACGACACGATCATGCTGCTCGATATTGGCGCCTGAAAACGCGGGAAACAATGTCAACGAGGTCAAGCGTGAGATTCACATCCTACTAATTCATAACTTATTTTCAACTCACACGCAAAGTATTCAATAGCACATTATGCTGCGAGCTGTTCTGCGACAGGCTGCCAGCGACGGGAGTGAGCGCCGATTTTAGTAATCTTTTTTTCAAAATTTCAGTTTTCGACTCATCAAAGTTTTGAAGTGAATTACACTGTTGCCTCTCCATTTCTCCGCGACGAGAACGTTAGCGAACTCATTACAAACACTTGATTATCTTTTACAATTCATTAGTGATAGCCTGTAACGTATATTATAATAAAATATTGTGAAATGAAAAATCATCTGGGTGCAACACACTCGTAATAATTCTCATGTTATGATAAAGTTACTTCGACAAAATTTTACAAAACACGTACCATTGTGCATAACAAATAAGAAAATATCTTTAGTAGTAATATTTATAGAATTCGTTACATTTTTCTTTCGCGAGTATCGCACTCTATCATTTGTGCAGCTACTTTTACAGAACCACAACCTTCTATAGAAAAGTTCACAAAACACTAAAACGGGAATTTATTACTTACATTTAGCTGTTCCAATGCGAAGATAAAACCCTTGAGTATTATTTGAACTGTTGCAGTATCATTACCGAGTTGCGAGCCAATAAATAAAAATAAATTTCATTTATTAAAGCGACGATATTTACCTGCCTAGCACAACTGGTAATTCTGACAAGTGACAACATTACCAAATTGCAAAATGTATTTGTAAAGTTGGTACCAACCCAAATTTCTATCCAATCACGTATGCGTATTTTCAAGACGAAGCTTTCGCGCGCTACGACTACGTTGTCGGTTGTAGTTTATTTTTGTAAAAATTTCCTAATCAGCAGTAAATATAATAAAATTATTGTATAAATCTATAGTACGATAAATTTCGTATTTAAGAGACACAATACAGATGGAATATATCGTTAAAAATTTATTAAAATATTTTTTTGAAGTTGTTTCCAAAGTTAATTTTTTGCTGCTATCGCTTCATTACTGAAAATCATTCAAAATGCGAATGGCTTTCAGGAAATACAAAACAAAATTTTTAAATATTTTTAAAATTCATTTCATTAGTTTTCATTTTAATATTTTAACATCGTAACTACATTTAAATTATGTTCAATGAGGGATTTTCAGAAAGCCATTATATAAAGAAAAAGTAGTTACTAATGGCTCGATAGATGGCGTTGACGAGACAGGGGCGAGTGACCTTGCAGATAATAAAAACAAAATAGTAAGAATTTGTGTTTTCTAGTAAGCAGCAAAATATGAACATATATTTCGTCAACGGATGCGTCTGACTCAGTGACATGCATTTTTGTTTTCGGACCCCTCTCTGTTCAACGCCATCTATCGCCAGTACGTTGAACTACGTTTGACTAGTTGTCAGAAAACATCAGAAAACTCCTCATTAGCCGGAAGTTAAGTTTTCCTATCACAACGTTCCCGCTTTTAGAGAAGCGGGAAACGAAAACAAAGCTGTGGAATGGTGGACCATTTCCACAGCTTTGTTTTCGTTTTCACTTCATCATCAAGAAGAAAATTGTATACGTTGGTAGGTATTTATAATGAACAAACACAAAAAAATTTAAGAAAGCGACAGGTAAAAAAAATTTATTTAAACTGCAATATGAAAAAAAAAATTGAAACGGGCTATTTGACTCATATCAAATTAGTCAACTCATTCCAATGATGCGTTTTCATTTAAAAAAAAATGCAGGATGCTGAAGGTAATGTACGGCTGTATCCTCAGATTACGCGCGCAAATAGAAAGAGAGCGAAGGTGTGATAGCGCTATATCATGATGCCATGCAGGTGCCATGCCACCTATGCTAGAAAGATGGTATTAAGCGCCCTCTACACTTCTTTTAGTCTTAGGCCGAGATTCAGAAACGATTTGTAAGTCATAGTTCGGACTCCCGTATGTCAAAATCCATACATTTTCGCGACGCTTAGCTCAAGCTAAGACCAAAAAAATCGTCTCTGAATCTCGGCCTTAGCTCGAGCTAAGTAGGGTGAAAATGTAGTGATTTTGACATACGGGTGTTGTTTGAACTATAACTTACAAATCGTCTCTGAATCTCGGCCTTAAAGGCTTATTACACTTGGCTAAATTTAGACGTCTGAATTTAGAAGTTACTAACAGCGGGTTGGCGTACTAGCCCCGCAGGTGTGTCGCCGGTATAGGGAAAAACGTTGCGCGCGTGTTCAACCGAACTTTCGGCGCGTAACGTTCCGCAGGTGTGTCCTTACACTAATATAAAGCTGACTTGAACATTGGAATCTGTGAATCACGTCGCATTTCTAGTAGGTTAGGTTCAAAGAAAACAAAATGACTGAAAACAACGGCTGTAAGGGCTAGTTCCCATTGCTTTTCAAAAAAAATAACTGTGCTGCCACCTTAGCGCGATCGGGGCTAGACTAGCGCTTTTTTATATATTCAACGCCGTATCTGACAATTTAGCGCCTAGCGGAGAATCGCGCGATTCGTGTTTGAATATGCTGTGTGTTTAGTTATTAAAATATGATAAATATTTATAACATATTGTGGTCAAAAGATGTCCAATAAAGTATGCAGTGTTCGGAAGATTCAAATACGAACGTTTATCTGAAGTAGGGACCTAAGAATTGAGTGACTTAAATTGACTAATAGATGAAATTTCGGAAATACATTTAAGATTATTTAGACAACTTTAAAGGACTATTTCTGGAAGAAAAAATTTACGCCGAATCTAGTGCTTTTTGGACCTTAGACCATATAACAATGGACGTGGCCAAGGCGGGCGTACCACTCTGCCAAAGTTCATTGCCATTTTTGTCCATGCGCTTTATATAAAAGTAGTTCACGCTGGTCCGGTAACATTCTGTATCATTTCGTGTAACAAAACCTCCCAAGAAAATGGTTCATTGTGTTGTTTTTCAATGTATAAGGCGATCTGCTCTCACTCTGAAATCTGTAGGAATATGGCGTTTTCTATCAATTACAATATTGTACTTAAATTGACACTTGATAGTTAGTAAGAAATTAAGAATACTCATTTCTTACTAACTATCTAGTGTCAATTTAAGTACAGTATCAAGAAAATTTTTTTTGGTGATAAATAAAGTATATTTGATTGATTGATTGAAGTAATCTAAAAGCCGTTGCGACAAGTAAACGATAGAAAAGTACAGTGGTACAGAGGTAGAGATCGCACGCAGTAAAAGTCGTTTTGCTTTTTTTCGCTTTTATATGTGTTTGTTTGTATCAGTATGAAGCTTTGTATCTATGAGTGTTTTAAATTTGTTGTGGTGTGCTTTACGTGTTTACCTTACCTCCCGCTAAAAGTGGCAGAATAAAGAAAATGCGGGTTTTGTATGGAAGGTTGGCGACTTATTTTTCGACGTTGTTTTTAGCGCGGCCATCAATAAAACTTGAATATTATAGTTCATAAAGTAACAATCAAAACTTTATGACATGTATATCTCTTAACTCAGTCCGAACGGAGATATAAAAGCTTGAAGTAAAGTGCTAAAAAAAGAGGCGAAAAGAAAAAAGGCGACTAGTAAATCGAAAAATCACTAGATTGCAATGCTAAAATTACTCATAATCCTGTCACATTGACAGTAAAAAGTGTTGTTTCTCTATGGTTTGCATCAAGTCTGACAGGTGGTGTTGCCAATTGATAAATTGTTCACTACCAATAAATACACAATAGCAACGAAAATGTTTGTTTGTTATATGTAAAATTTACATTAAATGCACCAAAAGTAGATTAATTCAAAGTATCAAAACGTCTTTCACATTATAACCTTCATAATCCTATTATCGAATTAACAAATTGCTCCCTAAAAGTAGGGAATCCAAAAAAAACACGTAACACTTTCGATCTGGAGGCCTACTACGAGCTGTTATAACAAAACCTAAACAGAACTGCCCTGCTTTTTCGTACCATCAACTACAAAATAGCAGGCCTGCGGCAGGGCAGCGTTCAAATACCGTTCTCCTTTTTTGTATTAGTCAGTTCGGTGTATTAGTGCCATGATAACTCAACACTGTTATATTCTCTAGGGCTGACATTCAGAGATGATTTGAAAGTCTTGGGTCGAGATTCAAAGACGATTTTAAGTCGTAGTTCGAACTCCTGTATGTCAAAATCCATACATTTTCGACCCTACTTAGTTCGAACGAAGAATAAAAAAATCGTCTCTGAATCTCGGCCTAAGTTGATTTGGGACACGCGAATAGGATCTAGCGCTTTTTTCATCGTTTTAGCGCCCGAACGATTTCTTGCGGTGGCAGCCCTGCATTTGACAGTGACAGGTCGGTCGAAATCGAGTCGATTTCGTTCGCTGTGTGCGTCTACAAAGTGCAACTTTCGAGTGTTTTTGTGATATTTTCGTTTTCGAGCCCTTCATTTTATTATCATTTGCCTTAAAACAAAATCAAAACAATAATCACGTACAATTTATTCATTTATGTGATTCCTCTGCCGTGAGAAATGTTTGCTATTTGAAGGCGAAGTTACGACGTAGGTATATGTAGTTGTGTACGTATATTCGGATCATAAAATTGCACTTCTCTTGCTGCATAAATAGTAAATAGACTATATTTGTATTCTTACCTTGTGTATTGCAATCGAACGCATTCGTGTGGCAACGTATAAGACAAGTATATGTAATTGCTACATCAAAAATACAAGTTAAATGAAGCATTCAGTTTTTGTTATGTGCTATTTTATTTATTACTATGTTTACTTGGCTTAGGGCTTAGACCTACAAATGATCGTATACAAGGTGTTAAAAAAATGCAAATAAACATTTGGTTGAAACCATCGAACTGAACAACTTTCACTATGGGACCAATATCGAAATCTGATGTTCCATACTAAACTACAAATCTACTTGAGCTAAATGTATGGGACAGCTGATTTTTTGTTTCGCGATTTTGATGTTGGTCCCATAGTGAAAGTTGGTCAGTTTGATGGTCTTAAACCACCCCCTTAAAAGTTTAAAATTTTTATTTTTACTTTTGTAACACCAGTATATTTCATTCCAAATAAGGACGACGAGATTTCCGATTCCTATTCAGCTTTCTGGCCAATTCAGATAAGCAAATATAATTTATTTATCAGAAAGATGTACTTTCCGACATATCTTGGACGTTGCTAAAGCTGTTTTAAGAATAAGTGAGAGGAAGTGTTACAAATCTCTGTTTCTGGAATTAAAAATAGCCTTAAATTTTCGTTGCTATTTTGAATGGAGTATAGATAAACATAGGAAACTTAGTAAACAACAGTTATAACTATTTTATTAGCCTAGGTCAGGTTATTACAATATTAAATACTGGATACAATTTGTTTTTAAAATGTTGTAGTTCTGTGGAGTGATATAGTCCATACAGAAGAGAGCTAGCGACTCAATCATGAGGCGGCGGTTCGATTCCTGGCCTGTACCACAAAGTTTTACGGAATTTATGTATGGTTGTATTTATCACTAGAGTTTACCCGCGACGTCCGCACAAATTATATACCTGATTTTAAGTAAGATCATAAGCTATCAAACTAAAAAGTTTCATCAAAATCGGTTCAGTAGTTTTAGCTTGATGCTGTTACAAACATACAAATAAACAAACAAACAGACAGAAAAAATTCTAAAAAAGGTTGATTTGGAATCCGGGATACCTAAAAACCATATCATAATCTTTTTCATGTAAATATCTTCAATGTACAGACACACTTTTGTTACAGTTTTATAATAGTTAAGATTATCACTAGCTCGGCAGTGAAAGAAAACATCGTGAGGAAACCTGTATACTCGAGAATAGAAAAAAAATGTGTTCGGATGTATGTTTAAAATATGGGAAGACTTGGGGCGAACACAATAAATCAGTAATGGTTGCCATAATGGCCATATTTAAAAAAATAAATATATAATAATGAACCTTGCTTGCAATAGCCCAGCCAACAATCTAAACTATTATAAACTGAAACAGAAGTGTGTCTGTACATTGAGGATATTTACAAGAAAAATATATGGTTTTTATGTATCTCTGACTTATTTCAACCTTTTTTTTAAGAATTCTTGTCTGTTTCTTATTTTGTTTCACATAAAAACTGCTAAACCGATTTTGATGAAACTTAATTTGATTGATAGCTTATGATTTGACTTACAATCTGGTACATAATTTATGCAAACTCTTTGTGTAAACTAATGATAATACAAGGTGTTACAAAAATACAAATAAACATTTAAGGGGGTGGTTTAGACCATCAAACTGAACAACTTTCACTATGGGACAAATATCGAAATCACGAAAAAAAAAATTGATGTTCCATACTAAACTACAAATCTACTCGAGCTAAATGTATGGGCCAGCAGATTTTTTTTTTCTCGATTTCGATATTGGTCCCAGTTTGCTGGTCTAAGCAACCCCCTTCAAAGTTTCAAATTTTTATTTTTACTTTTGTAACACCTTGTATAAAAGTGTCTCAAAGGGGCCTCTACGTGTTAGAGCTGTGTCCTCATGCAAACCTTCCAAAGGTCCGGGCTATGGCCCGTGAAATACCTTAACACTTGCTGCTGATGACCTTCGTCGTAGTGCAGCGACAGAGTGCCGCGGTGCTAAAGAACCCACGTAATGAGTCATTCTGTTGATGTTTAGTCTGTGCTTAGTGCTTAGGACTTACCGCGCGAGTCACTGAAAACCTTACGCCTGCGCCGGTGACCCACGACGCGAGCCACATTTCAACGGCGTCAACGGAGCGTCAATTTTAGCACTGGCCGCGCGATGATCATGGTTTTGAGCTTATCAGCGAAAGTGCTAAGAGATACAATAATAATAGTTGTTGCAGTGAGGGGTTGAATGCAAGAGGGTGACGATGAGCAGTCAGTCTCAGTACATGACGCTGAACAGCACCTCGACAGGGTCTCGAGTCGGAGACATTGAACATATCAGTGAGTTACATTTGATTATTTCATTATCATTTAATACTTGCTGTATCTGTCATGCATTGTCTGTAACATTCGGGAGCATGCATACAACATCCTTCCAAAGATTCATCATCTTAATCTGATGAATGGTTAGGAATGCATAAGGGACAAACAATGATTTCAAAATAGATTGCGTTTGGTTCTGGCTTAAAATGAACCACCCAATATTTTTCTGGTGAGTATTTTACGAGACGACCAAGGGATAAAGTTTCTTGTGCCTCTGCGTGTAATGCTACCCACTTATCACAACTTACATAATATTCCATCTTGAAATCTGCCATCCATTATGTTAATAATTACGTAATCATTTTATATTGTGTATGTTATTGTAATTTCGTTTCGAATAAATGTTAAATAAACTGATATATAGCCTAGCTATAACTGCATGCTTCAAAAGATAGCTGGTAGTTGATGCAAGGTTCCTGACGTGACTGAAAGGGATTGTTGATCTGAGTTTATTCTTCTATATTAGTGTTAAATGTAACATCACTAAGCAGCAGTATCCATGCATCTTCATGGCATCTGTTTAGGAAACAATAAGCCATTTCTTTCTTTGATCTATCTATTCTATGGTAACTACTGTGAGAGTTTCTTCCACTGGAATGTTCCTGCAAATTCCATTCCTAATAAATTGTCATTGAAATACGACAGGTCACCTATCAGAGCACATTGGGTCACTATGCCTCTCGTCGGAGTATTCGGACGTGACCCTGATAGTGGAGGGGCAGAGGATCCCGGCCCACAAGGTCATCCTGGCCGCTAGCAGTGACTACTTCAGGGCTCTGCTGTACGGGGGCATGAGGGAAGCCAATCAGGTAATTATCTCACAGTTTGAGTCACTGCTTTGAAATAGAAATATTCTTTATTGTGAATCATAAGTATACATAATTGATGACATTATTACTTATGGTATAGTTCAGCTATGTTCCGCCACATGGGCATATAATAGTGGGTAGCATTCATGCAATATCATTGAATAATTTATTACGAATTATTGATCAAAATAAACAAAATCAAACACAAAACAAAAATTTACCAAATCAAAGTCATTGCATAAATAATCTTAAATGGAAGTATCATCCAGAAATTCTTTCATGTTCATTTGTTCCCTTTGACTAATTATTATAAGGACTAGCCTTGCGGTAGCATTTCCCCTCTGCCACGGTATAAGCACAATTGATCTTGTGCATTTACATTCAATTTTACACTTTATCACTAAACGAGACAGCCTATAATTGCGAAATAATAACTTCGAACTTAGAACGTTTGGGGTTCACACGAGACTACTTTCATGATTTTTGACATTCAAAATTAGAATCTAAAGTTATGAGGAATAAAATCCAAAGTTGCGGATTTCATGTTACCTCGCCCCCCGCAAAAAGAGGCCGAAATGTTTGTTAGTAGAATTACACGCGTAACCAGTCCACATATAATTAGTCAAAGTTTGTTCCATTCTTTTTTTTACATACACGTAAGAGTTAAAATTTGATTGCTTGGTTGTCTATTTCCAATAGACGTTCCAGAAATGAATGAAAATCGTATATTATCTGTTTTATGGTAAGACTAGGGTAAGAATAGATATGTACATATTGTTATAACAAGAATGAAGTGAATAATATTAATGAAGTAAGAAGCATATTAAAATTGTGAATACAAAAGGGGGAGACCACAAGACAGCTTTTACGGTGAGGCTCCACCTGTTCATTCAGGAAATGTTAATACTTAGCATATGCTCACGACTATATTCCCCGAGGGGGTAGTCAGAGATATTCTGAAAACTGAGAATATCCACATTTCACTAGTACCAAAACTCTGTCTAGTGTGACGGGGCGTGAGCCCGTCGCTACTTGAATGGACAGTGGGTACAATACAATCCTCGAAATTGAAGCATGCAGGTTTCCTCACGATGTTTTCCGTTCACCGAAAAGCCAGTGGTATTATAAATCGTATATGAATTCCGAAAAACTCATTGGTACGAGTCAGCCTGGACGGGGATCGAACCATCGCCTCCTGCACGGCAGGCAAGGTTACTCGCCACTGGACCACCAGGGCTGAAGTTAATGCTTAATAATGTAAAACCTTGTTTTGTTTATCTTTCTGATGAATAAATATATTTTTATTTTATTTATTTATACAAGGGGTAGACTTAACTGTGTTACATGTTTTACAGGGTTATTCAGACCATCAAACTGAACAACTTAAACTTTGGAGCAAACCGGAATCGCGAAAAAATATGTTAGTTCTTCCATACAAAACAATGGCTACTTCACCCGAATGTAAGGAACAGCAACAGGATTTCAATGTTGGATCTGTAGTGAAAGTTGTTTAGTTTGATGGTCTGAAGGATCACATAAAATATGATAGATTTTTTTAGTTCAGTGTTCTAATGCTGGGCAATGCGTCGACTAAAGTGCCAGACCTCGTAAGTCCATTAGATCTAATTTTACAGGAGGCACAAAAAACTTCACCACGATACATGGCAGCCCAGAGTTATGAGGTTTTCTATTTATCATTTTAAATTGTAACGGCATTCATAAATTAGTAATAACATTGTTTAAAATGTAATTTGAAAAATAAAATGGATTTACGAGGTTTGACACTTTAGCCAACGAATGGCTTTGTCTTTCCCTCTTATCCTCTTTATTGTGTCCAAGTAAAGACCAAGCTCCCGTATTCATGTTTTAAATTTATTTCAGGCTGAAGTAGAACTGCAAGCTCCACTACAAGCCTTTAAAGCACTTCTGCGATATGTATACTCAGGTAAGTCTATCATTTATCACTTTACTTGTTTCTTTTCCCACAAGAGGACATATTAGACAGACTGTCATATTAGGCCAGCTTGACAGCAACTGGTCTGTCTTGAGTCAAGTGCCTCCCAAGCTTGATAATAATGCATACTATAAATCCTTTCCATGAAAGAAGACTTTGAACTAACTCTGGTAGCTCAGTGACCCAAAGTGTTGCTTGGTCTCCGAAACGAGATAGCGGCAATATTTCCGATCCTGTGCAACTCGCCTAGGTCAGCCTCCTCTACGTCATTCCAGCGATACCTGAAGCGAACCACTGGACATCGGCCAGTAGCTTAGACTATATATATGAGTACTAGTTACACATATAATTCTACTAACAAACTTTTCTGCCACTTTTTGCGGGGGGCGAGGTAGCACGAGATACGCAACTTTGACTTTCATTCCATTAGTTTAGAATCTAATTATGAATGTTAAAAATCATGAAAAACAGTGTCGTGTGAACCCCAAACGTCATAAGTGCGAAATTATTGTTCCGCAATTATAGGCTGTCGCGTTTAGTGATAAGGTATAAAATTGAATGTAAATGCGTAAGATTTTTTTGATCTTGCACGTTGGCAGAGGGGAAATGCTAAGGCGAGGCGGTTCCGTATATAAATCGTCTAAGGCCAGTAGGTCGACCCAGTTATAGTCTCCTGATATGCCAGTACTCCCCCATTCTTTCTATGTGGCTAAGCCAGAGGAGGCGGTGTGATATTGTCTCGCCTACGATATTTGAGAAAGCCGTGTGATCATCAATTTTCACACCTTTCTAAAGAATATGCAAGTATTTTGTACAATACTAGGAAGTCTTGTGATGAAGCCTAGACTTAGACTAATATATTTCACCGCACAGGTCACATGGGTCTCTCGCTGCTGCGCGAGGACACCGTGCTGGACATGCTGGGCCTTGCGCACCAGTTCAACTTCCAGGAGCTGGAGGCCGCCATCTCGGACTACCTGCGTCAGGTGCTCGCCCTCAGGAACGTCTGCTCTGTTCTCGACGCTGCCAGGTAATCTGTTCCACCGCACAGGCCATATGGGTCTCTCGCTGCTGTGTGAGGGCACCGCATTGGATATGCGGGGCCTGGCGCACCGTCAGTACACGCAAAAATTTACCCAGTGAAGCTTGCAACAGCGTCGTTATTACTTCGTACAGCGCGCGACATGCGACGTCGCCGTCTGGCGCGAGTGGTAGGAATCAATCAAGCGTATCGCTTACGATACGCCAAAGTGTAGGTACTTATCTTGGTATCTGCGGCAGAGTGACGGAGGCCTGCTCCTCCTATAGTAGAGTATGGTGAGCCTATCAAGTCGATGGGACACTTTCTACAATGTTCCTAATGACCCGAAAACCTGCACGAGTGAGGACTTAGATACAGCTATGAAGCTCAACAAAAAAACAGAGTACCTGTCTACTAAAATATGGGAATACCGCGATAGAACCATTCACACGACAAGAACAATAGTTTTCGACTTTTGTATTATTAATAATGGTGTAATGTTTTAGACTGTACGGGCTGGAGGCGCTGATGGACTACTGTTACAACTTCCTCGACAAGAACGCCATTGATGTTCTACAGCACGACACTTTTTTGCAGCTGTCTGTTGTAAGTTTTCTATCAATTCTACTACTTTATTGCATGTAATAATTCACTAAACTAAACAAACTTTTACCCGCTTCGCTCGCCTGCTCGGTAAATTTCAGGGGTGGTTCAGTGATCAGTCCATCAAACTGAACAACTTTTACTATGGGAGCAAACCTCTGAACCACCTCTGGAAATTTCCCAGTATAGGTACTGTATTGAACTCCATAACAAAATATAAGTTTTGAGACAGAAAGAAAGCAGAAAATGCTTATATACAGGGTCCTTCTTAATATGCCGACAGTTTTTTTATAATTGTTGCTTTTGTTCCAATCGTTGTATTATTAAATTGATAAAGTAAGAAATGTAGAAAAAATACATTAAAAAAAAAATTTACAAGTCCCATACATTTGGGTCGAGTAGTTTGCAGTTTTGTATTGAACAACGGATTTTTTTTTTCGCGATTTCTATGTTGATGCCATAGAGAAAGTTGTTCAGTTTGACGTTCTGACCATCCCCTTAAAGAAGTGTCAGCATAGATCAGACCAACAAACTGAACAATTTTCTCTATGGGACCAAAGTCGAAATCGCGAAAAAAAAAATCATCGGTTCCATACTAAACTGAAGTCTTATTCGACCCAATTGTATAGGACATCTGATTTTTTTTTCGCGATTTCGACATTGGTCCCATAGAGAAAGTTGTTCAGTTTGATAGTCTGATCATCCTCTTAAAAAACGGTCAGCATATTATGTATAACTTTATCATCCTTAAGCGTGAAAGCGTGAAAGAAATAATGTCATGTCGTTGTTCCGTTGCCGTATGGACAAAGGACAAACCAGAAAATAAACAAACCAGAGAAATAAAAGTAAAGAAATGTTTGTTTGATAATTATAAGAATAGTAATAAATAGATCTGAATGGATGTGTGGGCTTGGAGGGTGGGTTGATTGTTTGTTTAGATTCTAAACGGACGGTTAGCTCACTTTCCGTGTCCATACATTCACTCTCAACTTTCGATTTGTTCAACATCAGCTCTTAAACTTTGGAACTGATCTTGAACGGATCGAAGGTTCACAAAGTTATGTTATAAATATAAAATGATGTAGGTTCTTGACCACCCCGCAAGGAATTATGGTCGTGAGTTTATGTATTTACTTATGTATAAATTTAATATGATAGAGTGTTAGTCGAACTTCACCTAAAGCTAACAATAACATTAATCTTCAGGAATATAAAATATTATAAAACAAAAAAACTATAAGTGTAGTGTATCGCTCGCATGTACTTACAAACTGTCATTATGTAATTATAGATAAGAGCGTATCGCCAACAAACTGTTCTGCTGTTTGGCGAATTTGTATTTTATTTATAGCAGTTGTAAGAATGAAGTTAAATAAATAAAAAAGAAAAAACAAAGAAAACACTTAATTGATAATCTTAGTTATTTCCAGAATGATTTTAAGCCTTATTTCTCATAAAATAGGAAGCACTGCAAGGTCTCCTGGAGCGCGACTCGTTCTTCGCGCCCGAGGCGGATATCTTCAAGGCGGTCTGCAGCTGGTTCACAGCTAACCAGCAGTGGGTCAAGTCTGAGAGCGGCCAGGCGCAAGTGGTGAGTTTCATATCTTATTACACCTGTCTAAACTTGTCCACTTATCTACTTCTTTTGATGGAGGATCATTGTAGGTGTAGACCAAATACAAGTAATACTAAAATACAAATAAACATTTAAGGGTGTGGTTTAGACATCAAACTGAACAACTATCACTATGGGACCAACATCGAAATCGCGAGAAAAAATCAGTTGTCCCATACATTTGAGTCGAGTTATGTTTATAGTTTTGTATGGGACAACTGATTTTTTTTCGCGTTTTCGATGTTGGCTCCTTAGTGAAAGTTGATCAGTTTGATGGTCTAATATAAACCACTCCCTTAAATGTTTATTTGTATTTTTGTAACATTTTGTATATAGGTAGTTGATTTCATCCGTAGGGCCAATATGACATAAGTTATATCATAGGTTACAAGTTACAGGGCAAATGCAATGAGAAGGAAAAATATGGCAGAAAATTCCTTAAATTATTATTATTGTGTTACCCAGGAGAAGATCCTGAAGTGCGTTCGCCTGACGCTGATGAGCCTGGAGGAGCTACTGACTGTGGTGCGGCCGTTCTCTCTGGTGACGCCGGACATGTTGCTCGACGCCATACAGGAGAAGACCCAGACCCGCAGCACCGACCTGAGGCACCGGGGGCTGCTCCGTGAGTCTTTGATCATATCGTTTGCCAAATCTTGAATACAAAATATATCATTCAAACTATTTGTCAGATAAGCTACTAAGATGTTATTCAGAAGTGAAGAACATAGGTTTGCTCCCATAGTAAAAGTTGTTCAGTTTGATGGGTAGTAATATAAAAACCTCTCCATGTTGCGGAAAATCATTGGAACTAATTTTTGTACTTGGAACACTGCTATTAAAGGTTATAATCGATTGCAGCGACCCGAAACCAGGTTTTTATATTTCTGGTCAGGCTTTAAATCGCTGACAGTCACAGGAACATACTTAATTCAGATTCCAAACTGAAACCAGACAAATAACACTCATGAACGAACCGGGAATCAAATCAAGGCCCTACGTCTTATCGCAACCAAATCAATCTCCGCCCCCAGCAGTGCCAGAAGAGAACGTGGCGACCCCAAAGCGAGGGGCTCGCGTGATATCGGGCGACATGCGGTCGGCTCTGCTCGACGGCGACATCGAGACCTACGACATGGAGCGCGGCTACACCCGGCACACCATCTGCGACGCGCCGGACAACCCCGGCATCGTGGTGCGACTCAACACCACCACCATCATCAACCATCTGCGGCTGCTGCTCTGGGACCGCGACAACAGGTAAAGGCAGGTTTACGCCTTGGGCCTGCAATCGTTCTTTACCAACATAACGATTATAGCCTCATGAGTTTCGTAATCTGGGTGCAAATGTTACTGGGTAGTCTACCATCGAAGTGGAAGACGTCCTTTATCATTCAGCCTAGTACCTTGTTCCCGGGGTGGCTATATTACTGTTGGCGCGCTCCATACAAACGAATTCAAGTGATATTTTCAATACTAACCGATTAAACTCAATGAAATTTTGCAGAAACAATTTAGAAACAAATCTCTATGCTTGTATCGTGTCAGATTTTCCTTAAAATGTACAGTTTTAAAGTTACAGTGCCTCAATGATTTCCATACAAATCTTAAATTAATTCTAGCATTGAAACTGTATATTTTAACGAAAATCGGACACGATACAAGCATAGAGATTAGTTTCTAGATTGTTTCTATTGTGTCAGATTTTTTATTGTTAACATATACAGTTTCAATGTTAGAATTAATTTAAGATTTGTATGGAAATATTTGAGGGACTGTAACTTAAGTTTAAGGAAAATCTGACACGATACAAGCATAGAGATTTGTCCCTGCTTTATTTCTGCAAAATTTCATTGAGTTTAATTGGTTAGTATTGAAAATATCACCAGACTTCGTTTGTAGGCAGCGCGAATTTTCGCATTCAGAATAAATTTCTCTTAACCCACAGATGCAAAAGCGAAGCGGCAACGGAACGGAATCTTCGGTTCGCTTTCGTTTCGTTTTCGCGTAGTAAACGTGTCTGAACGGTGCACCGGATGCGCACCGAATCCATGCCCGTTTGGTGTCGAACAACACGTTAGGCTGTAGTTTTATGACAAGAAACAGAATTATGAAATAAATATCATGTCCTACTAATCCTACTTCATTAACAATATAATGTCCAAGCCACCGTCTTTTTACTTTACATATTTACTTTTTTTATTTTTTTTTTTATTTTATTAGGCTCATCAACAGTTGTTAAACTAATACATGGTGTACTTAAATACTAGGGAAAAAACATAGCTAAATGCACAACTAATTACAGATGAACACAGCATGCACAAAAAAAAATTTGCCAAGTAACATATTAGATTTTTAAACTTTCACTTAGATTTATAAAAAAATAGAAATACTAATGAAATTAAATTCAAAAAAATTAAATGGAGAGTATTAAAAATGAAAAATGAAACTATGAAAAATGAATAAAATAATCAGAATACAATTAAATTAATCAAATCGAGATAATCAAATCAAACCAAATTATAATAATCAAAATCAAACAATATCAAACAATTAGATTAAAGCAATTGAGTTCATGCAGTCGAATTTAAACAACAAATTTAAAATAATTAAATCAAACAAAGTCACAATTAAAGCAGGACAATCAAACTAAACCAATTACAATATCTAACAATCACAATTACTTTATCGTTAGTGGTGATGTATAAAAGACTAACTGTATGCCTACCATGAGTTTTTACTGTACTGTACTACTCTAGTAACACCACCAATTTTGTGTTGAATTTCGTACAGCGCTCCTAGTGATTACGTCGAGAACTAATTTCTGCCATACGAAATTGGCGACGTAACTACAGTAGTAAACTACTGTTAAAATTCATGGTAGGCCTACTGGATGTTTTTTTTTTCAAAAGTGATCAAATACTTTCTTGGTTGATTTTACATCATCAGACTTTCCTTTGTAGTGGCTGAATAGGATGCATTTCCTTTGCCTGAATCTGAATTAAATCATCATTTGACATATCTTTATATTTCTCTAATATTTTCTGAATCATTTTTCCGGCAAAGGTAACAACGGCCATGATGCCATCAACTTCAGAAAATTGTAAAATTAATTAAACAAATATAAAAAAAAAGTGTCGTTTATTTTTTTAAATATTTTTAATTTATTCAATAAAAATGCGTGATTGAAAAAAAATAATTGTTGTCCATTCCAGATAAGTTTTAAACGCCTCTTTGAAGATGGCGTATTGCCTGTTAGATTGTGTGGAAGTAACGAACCCTTTGTAATTTTAGATAGACTTTATACGCTTTGAAGATGGCGTGACGGTAACGAAGTGTTTGTATTTGCAGATCGTACGCATACTACATCGAGGTGTCAGTGGACCAGAAGGACTGGGTGCGGGTGGTGGATCACAGCAACTACTTCTGTCGCTCCTGGCAGAAGCTCTACTTCGAGCCCCGCGTCGTCCAGTACATCAAGATCGTTGGCACCAGCAACACTGTCAATAAGGTCAGCTGGTCTCCGCGCTCAGGTTGTGCTAGGGTTATCAGGATCCTTGTTTGCCTTTTACTTTTCCTTATGAGTCGCGTTTTGAATACTTTTTTATTTGTTTATTTTAATACTTACAAAAAAAGGAGAATATTTTTTGGATCCCCCATAAAAATCGATCGGCTGATCCGCACTTTTGTTTGGAAGGTTCCTGTTTTTCCACCCATGTTCCATTCCAAAGCCCATTAATTTAATGTAATCTTTGATTAATTTAAATAGCGGAAGATAAGTAACTAGTCTATAGCACATGGACCGCATAAATTGAACCCCCGTCGTCGCCTAATTGACTTAGTCGCAATCCGAGTGGCATTGTGTGATTGAGATACTTTTTTTATTTTAGGCGGAATAAAGGTACTACAAGGCCTTCAATCAATCATACAAAAAGAAAAATAAATCATTACTTTTCACTCGTAAGTACGTGAAAGGCAGATCCATTGTTCTAGTACGTAATACAAGACAAGCGTCTCCTATCTTGTACCGCTATCTAATGTAGTCAAAGAATGTAATGAATATTGTCGGGCAGGTGTTCCACGCGGTGGCGCTGGAGGCGATGCACACGACGAAGGTGCCGCCGCTGAGCAACGGGCTCGTGAAGCCCGTCCACAACGTCGCCACCGTCGAGCTGTCCGCCGTCGTCATCGAGGGCATCAGGTATTTTACCAACATTTTACACTTATAGCCACTCTATAAACACAGACAAATAAAGCATCCAAAAGTTTAATTCCACATTCAAATAAGGCGCGCAAGAAATCTGGCGCTGTAAGCAGACTTCAAACTGCACAAGTTCACGTAATACAAACGATCTATGGCTACCTATGCATTTACACTTGAAAAATACTATGCGACAAAAATGGAAAGTACGCATTAACCACGCGGCAATACGTGGCGTTTGACCTTCGCAATTTATTGTCTGGAATTAAAATCTGGAACGAGCAAATCAAGCTCGAGATTTTACTTCACAATGAAAACATACACGATCCAGAATCATCAGAGATTTCACAGAATTCTGGAGCGAGGGAAGCTAATTGAGTTCAATATTTTACTGCAATGAGTCTAGGTCCTTGTGATACAGTTCGAATCTTTACGCAGTTTTCATTTGATTTATTGTGGTGGTTAATAATATTCATCAACTAGCGAAGATTGATCGTCATAGAGAGCAGTGTTATGAAGAAATAGATAGGAAATTAAACTTAACTTTAAACCGTGAAACAGTTTACAAACCAGTGGCATGACGTTGGTGACCGACAGGCTCACTATCTTCCTGCCACTCTAGTGCTGGTGCTGGACAGAGTTCAGGCACTGTCAGCTAAATGTGGATTGTAAATATGGTACGTATAGTATTGAAAATATCTTTGATGAAAATCGTGGGCACAATTATGCTGAAAACACCGTATAGGTTCCTTTTCAGTTCTGTCTGCTTACCTGGTCCAAATCTGAATGCACGCCTGTGATAACAGTTCAATGGTAGTAATATGATATTTCTACCCTGTCTACCAAAAGAGACAAACTAAGTCATCTCTTCAACATCTAAATTAACCGACTCATGTTTCTCCCCAGTCGTACTCGCAACGCCCTCCTCAACGGCGACACGGAGCACTACGACTGGGACCAGGGCTACACGTGCCACCAGCTGGGCTCCGGCGCCATCGTGGTCCAGCTGGCACAGCCCTACCTGCTGTCCTCCATCAGGATGCTGCTCTGGGACTGTGACTACAGGACCTACTCCTACTATGTGGAGACTTCGCTCAATTACTGGGACTGGGAGATGGTCTGCGACCGTACGAGGGACACTTGCAGGTGGCTTATAATGACTGATTTGTGTTTTGTGATTGAAATATATTATTATTATTAGCGTATTATGGTCAAAATGTGCAATTTTAGAGAGATTCATAGATGAAAAAAGACTACTTTGTTCGGAAGTCGGTTTGTAAAAATATGACGTGCATCGAGTGTACATTACAATTGCGCGCGTCGCGTGCTACCTCGCCCCCGCCTACGTCTGTACCCCTAGGGCGCGCCGCGCACGAAGTTGACAGCCTATAAAACTGTGTTGGATATGTCCAGGTTCTGGCGTTGTTTCATTTCCATTATAGCGGTCTAGACAGTTCGAACTTGTCAGGATATTGTATGCATCTTTGGGCATGTCATCATCATTATTATCAGCATATTTACGTTCCACTGCAGAGCACAGGCCCCCAAAGAGGGTGTATGGACGTTAAGACCACCACGTGTTCTTAATGCGGATTGGTAGACGTCATATCGATGGTCTAGAAGACAAATGTGCTAAGTGCAAAATTTTTATATTTTACATTTTAATACAAAATGTATTAAATGAGCATGCTCTACCGTTTTCACTTACCCAAATGCCATAATTCCGTCTCTTTCGGTCTAATCAGTATGTGTAAATTTCAGATCATGGCAAGTGATTTACTTCTCGCCCCGACCCGTCTCCATCATTCGTATCGTCGGCACCAATAACTCCGTTAACGAGGTAAATGTTGTTTGTATTTCTTACTATTTTAGTCCTCTATCATCATCCGCCGCTGGGAATATAGACACCGTCATCTAACAAAACGAACGGAGGCGCTCGAAAATAAATACCCTACAACGGTTGTCCATCCAAAGATTGACCGGACTGGGCGTTGCTTATCTCCTTTACGTTATAGAAAATAAATAATAGTATAGAAAATCCCGACCAGAAACATAAAATAACCTCGCCATGTTGCGGAAAATCATTGGAACTAATTTTTGTACTTCAAACACTGACTTTAAAGGTTATAGTCGATTACAGCGCCTCCAAACCAGATTTTTTCTATTTCTGGTCAGGCTTTACTATAGTACTTCAGAATGTCCACTTCCTGTCCGTCACTAACTTCCGAGGAGCCGAGTAAGAAGCACATACGGCAGGCGTGCGCGTGCGAGTGGGACAGCGCCTGACACATCTTGTTTCGGTAGTAGTGCTATTCAAGTATCGTGATATCGTTCTATGGAGTGCTGGGGGTGTCGCTACACGGTTCGATCATTTATTTCTTCACGTAAACAACGCCAGGTTTCATACATTAACACACCACCCGAGAGCTTGACGCATACAGGGTTTTAGGTTCGATCACCCATTAATGCAACTGGCATTAATGGGTGATTGTACTCATGATACTGGACAACTTTCACAAAGGAACAAAGGAAAAAAAATCTACTTTTCATACAAACAAATCAAATGATCGGGCAGCTGATTGCGTTTAGTATGGAACGGCAGATTTTTTTAAATTTCCTATTGGTTTCTAAGGGAAAGTTGTTCTGTATTAATCATCCATAGTGCATACAATCATCCCATAAAGTAATGCCAATGTTTACCCTAACACCTGTATAATGTCGAGTGAACTCTATTATTACAACGATACGGTGTATAATCGCAGGTGTTCCACCTGGTGCACCTGGAGTGTCCGGCGCAGGAGGACGAGCCCCGCGAGGACCCCGTCACGAAGAAGCAGAGACCTTCCCACGAGAACAGACTCAACCCCAGCAACGGCAGTGGTAAGCATAGACACAATACCTACGTATAGTACGGACTCTCCCTGCCTCCCACCGATTGGACCACAGACGGGTTGGTCTAATGGGTGTTGGACGAGTCGATAAAGGGATAAAGTTCCCTCCCATCCAGCTTCGTTTTCTTCCATCCTTCTTGCATATATGCAAAGTCAAAGTCAATATAATTTATTCAATATAGGAGCTTGCAGCACACTTATCAAACGTCAAATCTTTTTTAAAGCTACCACCGCGTCGGAACGTGTTGTCGCTTTAGAGAAGATGCGGCCAGAAACTTTACAACATAACACGACTTAATAACTATTACAATATAAATTCTTAAGCTAAAGTTATGTATACAATAATACATAGTCTATTTAATAAAATAATTGATACTATAACTTTGTCATACTATAACTGTGTTTGATATATGCACTTTGTCTTTCATCCCTCTCAACTGGATTGTCATTCTTATCACATATCTGTCTTTACTCTCCCATCCTTCTCTCACTCGATCTGCATTTTGTTCCATTCATACGTCACTACGTTCCATTCCCACATAATAATAATGAGCGAAATGTACCCACTCTCCCTCCTCCATTATTCGTAAAGCCTGAAACACGCTGAAGAGGCACGGGACAAGGGTAAGGGACGGGCACGGCGCAGGCATCGTGCCGCTTCAAAACTTTTTCACACGAAGTGTATGCAAGCGACGCGTCGTGAATTATACTGAAGCGGCTTGGAACAGGCATGCCGCTTCGATGCCCGCGCCTTGCCCATGCCATACCCTTACCTTACCCTTACCGTCTCGCCTCCAGTCGTGACCGGAATCTGCCTGTATAATGACGCACCTTACCGTAGCTTTGCCTCTTCTGTGTCGCGTCGGCCTTATCCGTTCTACGCCCGTCCCGTACCTTTCCCATACCCAAAGAGATTATACCTAATAGAGTGAGCCATACCAATTGTAAAGTGTCCACTTTTTTTGACGTTTAGGTTTGAGTGTGTGGTGTCAAGTAGTATGGACAAAAGGCACCAAGTTACATATGGCCTTATGTTTACGGTCACTTTTCACACACAATAGCTCAAAAAAAAGTGGACAGCCGCATAAACAAATATCTATAGTTCCATCTCCTTCTACTATTAAAGGTACGTCATAAGACAAAAGAGACTAACTACAATCGTAAATTTATGCGGACTCTATGGAGATCCTTCCTCTGAGCCCATACCCTTACTCCATGACTGTTATGTATGTTTCACGCTTAAGAGGAGGCGGATCCTACAGGCTATAACTAATGTGCCCGTAGATGTCGCAGCGCCCCAGGGCCGCGCGCGCTCCGCGTCGCCGGCGAGTTCGGAGGCGGGCTCCACCGAGGCGGCACCGGCGCCGGCGCCGGCGGAGCGGCGGCCGCTCCCCGTCGCCGAGACGGCCACTGAGGCCGAGGAGTACGACGACTGATCGACGCTTTGCGGCCGCGGGCGCCCGGCCGTGCCCGCCCGACAACCCTCCAGCCTCGACACCGTCGATTAAAGATTAATAGTCTTTGCAGCCCGCCCGAGAGCACTGCATACAAACTAAGTTTGATCATATTTTTAACATTACAACACGGACGAGTTAACTTGGCACCTGGAGATAGAGAGAGAGCGAGAGATAAATATATTCTGTAGTATGAGCGATCGTTGGAAGGACAAGGATGACAAAGAAAAGCGTGGTGCCAAGTTAACTCGTCCGTGTTCTAACCAATTTAAAGTCAATAACATTTTTTAAACACTATCTAGAATTTAATCTCTGTGGCCGTGGCTTGTCAGATTTCCGTTTAAATATACCGCTTCAATGCTCAGCGATTGATACGCTAAATGTTATATAATTATTACAATGACAGAATGCTAAAATTAATTTAATAAATATGGATGAAAAATTTAGGAAGACTTGACATCCATTTGTATGGAAATCTTTGAGCAACTGTAACTTTGAAAGTATACATTTTAACGAAAATCTGACAAACCAAAGGCATGAAGTTTAGATTCAAGAAATTCATTGACTTTAATTAAGTTAATATCCAAAATATTATCAAATTTCGTTTGCCTGGAGCGCGCTAGATAGCTTAATGTCCGTCCAATGTGACACATTGAGCTACTTTGTACTACTAGCTGGAAAAGATCCTTAATACTTTTAGCATAATGTGAGCATAATTAGAATTTATAAATGTTGTGCGACTTCCGCCGCTGACTGAAATTACTATTTGCTTATCATTTAGCTTAGGAACGAATTGTTTGTTAGGTTGTCGCACGTTTAATGGCTCCTTATAGCCTCGCTTGCCTTAAAACGATTTGATAATGTGAGCGTTAAATCCTGCTTCATAAAGTACAAAGTCAAAGAAGAGTGGGTGTTAATTGTCTTCCCTCTAAAATCAAGTTAACTTTATGGAATACTATTAAAAGCTGACATTTTCACTATTTATTTCAAGGTAAGGCTGCTTTTCCAACTGAGACGTGCGAGGTAGCGAGGCGGTGTGCGGGGAAAAAATCGGCCAATGGGAGTGCTTCAATTTCCCAATGACGTGATCGAGCGAGCGCGTTATTGGCCGATGGTTTACTCGCACATCTCTGGTGGAAACGCAGGCGATGCCGATCCTGTATGTGCGACAACCTTTAATTGATAGTTTCACAGTGTTCCTTAGCATAGTATGTTGCACTATATATTTGTGTTATTCCAATTATACTAGTTTTGTGTTACATATCGATTAATAACTGAATTTAAGAAATACGTAAATTGTTGACGGAACTATAAGAGTTGCAGGCTCATTATAGGTATTTGAATCTTGATTTATACAAGATATTGTATCATGGAAGGGAAGCTCAACTCGTTGGGAAAACAGCAACCCATGATCAACAAAAATATATCGTAAAAGCTTTCATATTCTAGATTTAAGATGTAATGTCACGTTAACGAGAAATGTACGATTTGTTTAAAGTGACTTTTCGATGTTCAGATTTCGTTGTGTTAAGTCAAATAAATTATCTTTTTCTCTAGTTTGATTCTTCATGTCAATCGTTTATGTTAGCTGACGTAAAAAAGATGTACGATTATGAATTTTAATAGTTATTTAGTATGTAAGAAATTGATTTCTAGTCTGTTCTCTGTCCACGTTGATTACTCTTTAAACTTCGACCATTTGTGCTTTATAATAGTTAATGAAATGGATTCCAACATTAGAAATAAAAATCATTTACTTATCATAAAATACATGGCAAGTTGAATGATCAGTAGGTGGCACATCGCTCTTAGAACTAATACTCAATGGATAATTTGCAACATATTAACTTTCTTTTACATGGAGGGACTTCCCATCTTGTTCCTCCATAAAGTTATACGAAATTATGGCAGCCATTGAGGGAGACCTTTGTCCAGCACTTGATAGATGAAGCAAACCGTGGGATGCAAAATGGTCATTTTAATTAACTAATAAGAACAAATATGTTGGTAATGTAGATTTTTTAACCGCATTCCATTTTTTCCCATAAGTATTTTATTTGTTATCAGTCAATGATGGCATCCATTTCACTAAGAAACTAGTACAGTTTTGTGTCTTATATCCACATTATATCTATCAGATAAAGTTCAATGTTACAGCAATAATTTTATTATACTATCATACTTTATAACAATCTCACTAATATTATAAATGTCAAAGTTTGGATTTTTAGACATTTGTGTCTCAATCACGCAAAAACGGATGAAGGGATTTGGATGTTTGGCACGCAGATAGAATATGTTCTGGATTAACACATAGGATACTTTTTAAGATCCACGCAGACGGAGTCGCGGCCAACGGCAAGTGTAGTAGGTAATTAATTTTAATTCTCATTTGGCATTCAATCAATGGTTGTTTAAGAGTAAAATAGTGTGATGTATCCTTTATAGCAATGATATGAAGGTATTTATTTCAAATACGCCTTGTTAACTTGTCAATGTTTTAAATATAGGTTGTGATCAATTGTCTACGTAATTTTAACATTTTATTCATATTCAATATTATTTTAAGAGTTCTTTAGTTATTTCTTATCTTATTATGGGGGCTGGCAAGCCAGCAACACTGACCCAATTGCAATGGGATCTTTTTTCTTGAGTTCTATAATTAAATGCAAGTCTCGAGAAAACTCACTTCGTTACTCGGTCTTTCAATATAATTTCCTTTACATATTTAGATGAAAGAGTAATATTTACTGATACAAAAGTGTCTGCTCATTCGTTTATTTTACTTTGAAGTTTAATATTTACGAATACAAAATAATGTGAATTGAAATTTAATTAATGAGGTCTTATTTTTGTCGTAATTTTCTTAATGTAATCCGTATGCCTGAGTTCTTTTCATTGCGGATTAAATTTGCTACGAAGATAATAATTATAAGCGGGGTTTTGATTTAAATATTTTATTTTGTAATTTAAGACTTACTTAAATAAAATAGATTGTTTTTTTATATTTTGATGTAGGGACTTTATAACAATGTACAGTACCTAGGTGTGATTGAAGGTGTATAAACTTTACTTCTGTGATAATGAGTTGGCTCCGAGTGGTCAACAGTTAATGGTTACAAACTGTATTGTATCAGAATAATTAGTAGTAAGGCAGAGACATTATAAAGCTTTTAATATGTTTTAATTAAAATTAATAAATTACTGTACTTTGATGTTTTATTTGCTATTTGAAACATGTTGATGCAGGGTCTTAGGGTGCCTGTCCACTGGGGCGGAGCAAGGATGCGGAGTGGACAAAAAGTGGATTGCATAAAATCTAAAATTTTATGCAATCCCATTGCTTGCTCCGCTTCAGTGGACAGACAGCCTAAGGGACGTATCAAACAAGCAATTTTTGAGCGCAGGTGTTGACGGGACGATATCATCACGACATCGCCGCGAATTTTCTGAGACCAATCAGTCTCCCGGTGATAACGCTCAGCCAACGCCTGTGCTTAAATATCGCTGTGATCCAGTAGCGGTGCAGGGTGTCGCCTACGCTCAAAAATTACCTGTTACACAATCGTGACAGGTCTCTTCTCTAAACACCTGCGGGAACGTTCGGTTTAATACGCGCGCAACGCTTTTCCCTATACCGGCGACACACCAGTACGCGCCATTACGCGACATTTTTCTTTGTAGACGCGTATTCAACCGAGCGTTCCGCGCCATACGTTCCACAGGTGTGTCATTACACTAAAGCGTTAGATACTTTAGTTGCTGATTCAGGCCATCAAACTGATTTCATCCACCGCTATGTCCAGCAGTAGAAATAGAAATATCATTTATTTCCCTTGAAACCGTTATACAAAAGATGGTAAAATATAATAAATAAGCTTCTTCTGTTCAGCTGTAGCAACAGCATGCAAATGTGTAACAACTTAAAAAAACTAAAATCTATAATATTAACATTCTGTAATTATTTTACATCTACTATTTAAAATTTAAAAACTCTTCAACGCTATAAAAACTATGATGCGCTAGCCATCTGTATAAATTATTTAACATTAATTGGGTGTTCTGTTGTTTAAATCTTTCGGGTATTTTATTATATATTTTGATACTCATATAGTAAAAGGATGTGGACATAAGTAAGTGGACATCCATCGCTGAGATACACACCTTGAGGAAATAAAACAAAACATACTATGTACATATTATTATTAACTAAGTGACTTTAGGACCTCTCTCCCCAATGATAGCTTTAGTCCTTCTCAGCACTTTGCTTGGCTCTACAATGTCCGGATTATTTTCATCTGCAAAGTCATCAAGCCGCTTCCTCAACAAATGTTTCAACTCTTGTATACTATCACTATTATTTAAAGCTGAAATTCCTATAACATCTTCAAATGATAACAAATTCTCTGGCCTAATTTCTTCAGGTATGGAATTGATCACTTGTTTAATGTCCATAAGAGATTCTTTAATATTACTAAATATTTCTTCTGCTCCGTCTAAATCCATTTTATTTATGGCTAAAATTGCAGGTTTTGCTAATAACTCAGGGTCGTACAGTTCTAATTCTTTATTTAGCAGTAATACGGTCTCTAGGCACGACCTCTTGGGATGTTTAGGACTCAATTGAAAACCCTGAACATCAGCTATGAATAATAATAACTTGGTCCTTTCTACGTGTTTCAAAAATTTGTGACCGAGGCCTATGTTAACATGGGCACCTTCTATGAGTCCAGGCAGATCGGCTATAGATATTTGTCGAAGATCACTGAAGTGAATTATTCCTTTGTTTGGTTTTATTGTGGTAAATGGATAATTAGCTATCCGGGGCTTTGCTCTTGATATAGCTTTTAATAGTGAACTTTTGCCGGCATTCGGGAAGCCAACTAGTCCAATATCGGCGATCAATTTGAGATCTAGCCTCACATGATGTGCTTGGCCGAAATGTCCAAGGAAGTTGTTGTTTGGTGTGCCGCCTGGACCACCTCGGGCCACTATGACATTGTCTCCTTCTTTATCGATTGAACCCAACACTTTGCCGTCTTCTCTGTACACGGTAACACCGAGTGGAACTTCCAGTTTTACGTCTCCGCCAGGATTGCCGACTATCTTAGTTTTTCGACTGTCTTCACCATGTCCAGCGCATATTGTTTTAGCGCGGAACTTGCCCTGGATACTCTTTAGATTGGTGTCTTCCTTCCCGACGCAGTACACACAGCCCCCTTGGCCTCCGAGTCCACCGAACTTCGGAAGACCAGTTCCTCCTGTACCGCCTTTTACATGAAGTCTTATTGAATCAAGGAATTTAGTTCGTAGATAGTTACGAGGTCGCTTTATTTCTTTTGCCGCAAACAGTGTCCTCAGTATAAATACCATTATTATTAATAAACGAGTAAAGTAAACAATTCAAACGATTTCCCTTGATTTTAAGGTTAGCAATGGTCCGTTTCAAAACGTGAAAAACTCATTCTGGGAGTGAATACAAAAGAGAAAAAGCATACAAGGAATTGCATGCTAGAATGAGATAGATATAGATTCCCCGAGTGATTTTTACACGTTTAGAAGCGGACTCATGTCAAATGCCAATTTAACTTTTTTTTAATTTCTAGTGATGCGCATAGGTACTTATAAGAACTGATTCGAGTCAACTCTTTTGAATGGATCTTCTAGAACATCATTAACATAAGAGTGTAGTGAACCTGCGTGATCTGAGGCTGAGATTCAGAGAAATTTTTTAAGTCTGGTGCTGAGATTCAGAAAACGATTTTTTAGTCTTAGTTCGAACTAAGTAGGGTCGAAATGTATGGATTTTAACATTAGGGAGTTCGAACGAAGACTTAAAAACGTCTGAATCTCGGACGTTCGAACTCCCGTATGTCGAAATCCATACATTTCAACCTTTCTTAGCTCGAACTGAGGCCGAGATTCAGAGACGATTTTTTTGGTCTTAGCTCGAGCTAAGCTGGGCAAAAATGTATGGATTTTGACATACGGGAGTTCGAACTATGACTTAAAAATTGTCTCTGAATCTTGGCCTGAATGTGCTGCCCTCTCTATCAAACTCAAAATATCATATTGTCAATGTCAGGTTCAATTTGGCAAAATATAGTGCGGATTGTGAATAGTTGCATAGGTAAATATGAAAGCAGAAGATGGGCTTTGGTGGTTACGCGCGAGATTCTGAAGACAACGGCTGTAAGGGCTAGCTCCCATTGCCTTTGTGAAAGGAAAATAATGTCAATGTCATTTTGACATATTGACAAAATCGCCTACCGAAATGATCGAAATTGCAGACTTGCTGTTGTTTATTTCTATTGGAAAATGGTTTTTGTAAAGCAATAATAAGGAATTACGCTCCTGTTTTTGCTTCAATTCATCAGCTTCTTGTCCTCAAATATAATGCTCTACAAAACCGTGATATTTATTTTCATTTTCATTCAAAACTTCTCACTTATTTTATCAAGTGAAGGCGATCGATCGCCTTTTTATCAAAACTGTGTGAAGTCTTGTACGACTGCAAACTGTACTACAGGTGAGTCTCTCTTAAAACACTGTTACCAGTCGACCGAAATGTTTACGCATGCGAGAATCGGTACAGCAACACCCCAAGCCAAGATACCGCGGTGTTGGTAGGCAATGTGTTCTTAGGCTGGTTGCCTTTGCCGGATGCTTCGTCCTGCTCTTTTAAGTCTTCTATCTAGAGTTTACTCGCGACTTCGTCTGCACAAATTATATACTTGATTTTAAGTTAGCATTAGCTTTCAAACAAAAAAGTTTCATTGAAATCGGTTTAGTAGTTTTTGCGTGATACTCGAACAAACAGAAAAATCTAAAAATGGTGGAATTGCAGTCAGAGACACTGATGTTCTGAGGTTTCACCCCCTCGGGAATAAAGTCATGAGCATATGCTTCTTGTATAGGTACCTAAATATCTTCAATGTACAGACACACTTCTGTTATAACAGTTTAGATAATATCAAAAGATGTTTTCGTTCTTTTCAATTCTTAGTTCACCATTTCCTCTAAAGTTTGTCTGGAAGAAATTGCTTCTTAGCGATAAGACCATCTTATTTTGTATTTGTATCTTTTCTCTATATTTTACTGCTTATGTTTCAATGTAAATTAAAGTATATAATGATTTGTATAGAATAGATTACTAATAAACTAATAAAACCCTATCTCATCTATTTACCCATACAACATGAAACTTCAATTTATAACGTGCACATGTAAACAGATGGATCATTCACAAGCACAGCGCTGGATCAGCAGGACAGGTGGAGCAGGCTGCTGCAATGGGGCTGCCGCGACGAGTGCCGCTACCACTGCATGTGGCGCACTACCAATGCCATGACTGAGAGAGGCTTCCCTATACCTAAGTTCCATGGCAAGGTAAGGCAAAAATAGCTGCATATTTGCAAATGAGTTGGTTTTAAAAGACATTGCCCACATGACATACTGTATTTGTTTCAAATGATGAGTATAACAAAGAAGAAACACAAAGAGTATGATAGCTAAAATTATACACAAAACACATTGACGTAGAATACTATGGACGCCGGGTCTAGTACAAAATACTTGAATAAAGTGTCTGAGACTAAAATACACAAACCTAAGTACGTACAGTAATATAAACCAACTAAAAACATTGAAAATGCTGAAATTCTTTTCCGTTCCACTGCCCCATCGGGCAAGGCGCGGGCCGCGCGCCCACGCGTGCGCGTCGTCGGCCGATCAAACGAAGACTGTTGCGTATTTCGTTCTCTTTTTTACGTTTATGTTCTCTTTTTATTCGGACCCTCCGTCCAGTAGTGGTAACTGATAAGTCAATGACAAAACAGGAGGAATATATATACTTCCCAATGAAATGGAAATTATCCTTTTCTGCAGTTTGGGATTTCTTATAAAATTCAAATTCAAATTTACCAGTTTTGTATGCGAAACGGGATTGGGCAATGTCTCTTAACCTGTCGTATGCCGGGAAATACAGACACAATAGAAATTAATTGTTTTCGTCGCACGGATCCGTGTACGAGAGGTTAAAGGATTAAAATATACACGATGACAATTGTCCGCCGCAAGCACTAGTACAAGACTAGTAGACACTGAATTGTATGAAAATCAATAAATTGTAATTAATTTATGATGATCAATCAATTAATCGAATATACTCCTAATAATGACCCTTGAAGCATTAATAACTTAATATCTAATAAAATAAAAGTAAAAGTTATAAAAGTAAAACAAACTTATCTGCACAAATTCCTATATATCTAAGCATACATCCCCCATATTAGTGCACAAATTATTTTTGTTATTTTTTAAATGTTTAGTGTTAAGGGTTTTTTTAAATTATAATGTAATTTAAGTACATAACTCTTTCATCTTACAGTGGCCATTTATAAGAATGCTGGGTGTGCAGGAGCCAGCATCGGCGCTCTGCTCAGTGCTCAACTTGTTGTCGCACGTCTACATGTTCTCCAAGATCCACCGGGACAAGAGCCTCTCTCTCAAGACAACACCACTGCTCTGGTTCTGGTACATCGTTTTTGCTGTAAGTATTTAGGGCGTCCGCTGCGTCCCGCGTGTATATCGCGGGAAGGTCTGATTCCGGAATCAAAGAGCAACACTATGTGACGCCTCAGAATAGGTAGTTATACAGTTCTACATTCAGATACCCCACCTCACCTCACACTTTCCGGGAAACTTGAGGGAAGCGAGGGAATGCAGTAAGGCGCACGCACCCTTTGGATTTGACTACATACAATTTATTTTATTTTGATCCTCTCAGTAAAAATAAACGTTGGAAAATAACGCTAAATTCACATTTTCAGCGATTCTTTAGCTTAAATACTATTTTTAATAACAGAATGAACTATAAAAGTAACGAAATGTATAATGATGTTCATACGATGCGTGGTAAGTCAGCCCTTCACATATGTCATGCACAATTTGCGCACAGTGCGCATGTGCGAACGTTATCATGTCAAATCTAAAATCTTTTTGAAGTGCCGGACCTGTGGTGACGCAGACCGTCTGTTGTACAATTTTAGTACAAACTGACACGCGCGAGCACGCTAAATGCTGCGGACACCCTAAGTGTATTTTATCATTATCATCGCGGTGTCTTACTGCCGGACCCAGACAGATTTGTCCTATTGTACCACTGTTAAGGCTGTGTATTTTTGGTTGGACAATGAAGATGTTTGTTCGCAGGTATGTGTGCATGCTTGGACGTGGTCGACGATCTTCCACACGCGGGACAATGATTTCACAGAGTTCATGGACTACGCCAGTGCGCTCTCCATGGTCATGGTGCTGTCTGTAGCCGCTTTTGTCAGGTAGCTGTCATGATCTCTCAAAATATACATATCATATGTATATTTTGAAAGTCTGTTAAGAGGAACGCCGGGTGCCGTTAAATCCATATAAACGTATTCCCCTGTTTCCTCCTTGGATAATGACAATAGAGCAAAAAAAATTTTTACTATCGTTATCACTACCACTGCCATGTTTTATTTTTGTCAATAAACTATTTACGATAAGAATAAGGAATTTTTTAAAACTACTAAAATTTGTTAATCTCAGACATCCAGTAAACAAATTTTACGAATATAAACAATAAAAGCAAAACATAAAGACATAGCTTAAAGTCTTTCTCATATTATTCATGAAAAAATTATTTAACTCGGTCTAGTTTTAGAGGAGGAACCAGGGCAATACGAGATTTTTATTTCGGTCATTTATGTAGGTAAAATCAGTCCGAGCTGCAGTAGTCACTTTCGCACTCTATTGTGGGAGCGCGACATTAATAGATCTGTTACAGACCTATTCTTCAAATGTCTAACAGATCGCCTTTCCTCTTAACGATTTCAGTAGCCCAAATTGTCGAGTTAACCTGTCCTCTCATCTTCTAGATCATTCTACAAGAGGAGAAAACTCACGGGCATTATACTACTACTGTCACTGGCATACTTCTTGGAGCACGCTCGCTACCTCTACTCGGGGAGGATCGACTACGAGTACAATATGACCGTCAACATCTGCTGCGGTATGTATACTGTATATAACGTACATATAGTACGCGCACGAGGTGATTAACTTCGGAAGACGCGATCACGGTCGCCATGATGGCGGCCGTACAGTCACGACTCACAATCTTGCACAACACGACCACCGCCGACGGTAACACAATCACAAACCTGTGCAAATGTTGCGTCGTCGCCGTAATATTCGAAATCCCCATCGCCGCCGCGGGGGACAGTCGCGATATCTGCCCACTCTTTCATCTGGCGTCTACAGACGCTACCGGCACATCGCTGGCCGGTTCTCACCGATCCCCGCTACCCAACCCGTCGCGTAGCAACGCCCATTGCCGAGGTCCGTACCCATTATGGGTGCCCCTTGGGCAGGTTGCTTAACTCACTGGTTCGGTGACCTACCAGGGCGCTTCGCCGTCACTGGTATGGCCACCCCCAACAGCCCGCAGAATAAGCAGTAACTGCTCCCTGAGCAAACTGTATAAGTCATTCAAAAAAAAAAGGTGATTACCACTCTGAGGAATGTCAAGTGCAGCCAGCGGCGTTAATACACTGTGTGAGGCTCCTGGCAAAATCTTATAGGGTTCGGTTTTTCATCACCCAAAGTGCAAATTGGCTAAATGCATGTAAAAAAGCTCTTCAGCAAGCAGGCCCCTTCAGGCTGACTTATTACCCGAATGCGCCAGAAGGAGGGTAATGTTTTTGGCAATTCTCCTCAGCCCCGATGGTCTGTCTGGATGGATAGTCAACCAACTCGTACGCGCCTTATCACACGCTTGCTCTCACTTGCAACAATATTTTAATCATTAAGAAAATAACAGACCGATTATTAAGTAGCAGGACTATATTTCCATATTGTTCTTACTATTCAGCATATTCACACTCTATCTCAGCTTGATCTGTGTATTGGACTTAATTTATGCCTCGAAATTTAAGCATGCAGGTTTTCTCACGACGTTATCATTTCCCGAAAAGCGCAAAAAGCCTACTGCGCTTTTCGGGAAATGATAAAAGAAAGTGGTGCTACGAATTGAATTAGATGTAACTGCTACATGAACTCAATATAAATGCGGCATATATTGTAGTTGTAAATGTACCCTATTTGTGGTAAATGAATGATTTTTATATTTCACATTGCAAGAATTAAATAATTAACTTTATCTCATTCGAATAAGGGTTAAATTAACAACCAACTCAAATAATGTTACTCGTTAAGCACAAACGTGGACCAAGCTGTCGGGCGCGGCGCTGTTGCTCGAGCTCGTAGACTTGGTACTAACAGTAGTAGCGTGCGGCAGGGGTGCTAGGCTCGACGGTGTGGCTGGTGTGGTCGGTGTTCACGCTGTGCGGCACGGGGCGGCGCTACATGTGGCGCGTGGTCGCCTTCACCAAGCTGTCGGGCGCGGCGCTGTTGCTCGAGCTCGTAGACTTGGTACTAACAGTAGTAGCGTGCGGCAGGGGTGCTAGGCTCGACGGTGTGGCTGGTGTGGTCGGTGTTCACGCTGTGCGGCACGGGGCGGCGCTACATGTGGCGCGTGGTCGCCTTCACCAAGCTGTCGGGCGCGGCGCTGTTGCTCGAGCTCGTAGACTTGGTACTAACAGTAGTAGCGTGCGGCAGGGGTGCTAGGCTCGACGGTGTGGCTGGTGTGGTCGGTGTTCACGCTGTGCGGCACGGGGCGGCGCTACATGTGGCGCGTGGTCGCCTTCACCAAGCTGTCGGGCGCGGCGCTGTTGCTCGAGCTCGTAGACTTGGTACTAACAGTAGTAGCGTGCGGCAGGGGTGCTAGGCTCGACGGTGTGGCTGGTGTGGTCGGTGTTCACGCTGTGCGGCACGGGGCGGCGCTACATGTGGCGCGTGGTCGCCTTCACCAAGCTGTCGGGCGCGGCGTTGTTGCTCGAGCTCGTGGACTTCCCGCCGCTGCTGCACTCCTGGGACGCGCATGCGCTCTGGCATCTCAGTACTGCACCGTTACCTCTGCTGTTCTACAGGTGAGTGTTCGCTTCGCTATTTTATAGAATATGTTCATGTGAAATGTATTTTGGAGGTGTGGAAGAGAGGACCTATGCTCAGCTGTGGATCAAAATAGCTTAAGTTGGTACCCACATACTTGACGAAATGTTATGTATCTAAGATGATTTAACAAAGTATTCATGTATAGACAAGGGCCGGCTTATCCCTGAAGAGATTTCTTCCAGCAGTTCCGCTACAGTTACAATCTACGATTTTATTAAGGTTGAATACGCGTCTACTCGGAAAAATGGCGCGTAATGGCGCGTACTGGTGTGTCGCCGGTATAGGGTAAAGCGTTACGCGCGTATTCAACCGAACACGTTCCGCGCGGAACGTTCCCCAGGTGTGTCCCTATGTGTGTGTGTTCGGCATGACAAATAATATACCAGATTTTAAGTCAGATTATAAGCTATCAAACAAAAAAGTTTCATCAAAATCGGTTTAGTAGTTTTTGCGTGATGCTGTTACAAACAAACATACAGACAAACAGAAACACAGAAATTCTAAAAAACGATGATTTGGAGTCCGGGATACCTAAAAACCATATCGTAATCTTTTTCATGTAAATATCTTCAATGTACAGACACACTTCTGTTACAGTTTTATAATAGTTAACATTAAGATTAAGATACACAATGTATAGGTACTATGTAAGCTAACTAGTTCTTTTTTTTGTTCCAGATTTGTCATAGATGATCTAGGATTCTTGCAAACTGAAAAGCTACGTGAAAAGAGTGACGTCAAACTTGCATAAAACTAAAGAACCTGATCTAGTCATTAGTTAAGGAACAGAGTACTTTATACTACCGCAAGGTTAAGGTATCCTTTGTGTAATAATAAGTAACTATAGTAATAATAAAACTGATTATAAAGACAAGACAAATTTTTATTCAAAAATTTTCGTCTGACACAAAGAATTTTACAAAGAAACAAAAACGCAACCGAATTATATAACAGCACAGTATAACTATCAAAAAGACAAGGACAATCAACCTTCAAGAACCAGTCTTTTCCACTGCTCACCGCAGTGCATACCCAATTTGTGTTTCTTGAGCCACACGAGCCCTTTATTAGAGGCCGTCGCCTTCGGCTGGATCATATTGGTTGGTCCCACGGCCATATCTTGTACGGGACTTGTTAAATTTCGCCGAGGGTCAACTTGGACGCTTCTAGCTTCGTAATTCTGCCAGTAGACCGGGTACGTCGGCTGATGCTGCACGGACTGGTTGGAGGGCGGCAGATCAGACGAATACTTGTGCCCTTCTGCTCCTCGGTGGAACATCAGCTTCTCGTCGAAGTATCGCCTGTATTCCTGCTCCATGTACGGAGAGCGTCGTTTCTCGTTCCCTCTATTCATGTAGTATTTCGAGTAGGAGAGTTTGGAGTGAGGTTTGACTTTAGGGCGGTGCCTGTCGACGTAGATGACTTGCTTGGGACGTTTCTCGCTGCGGGTGTCGATCGTCTGGTAATCGTCGGAGTCGCTCGCCTCGCTGTCGTGCTCGGAGCCACTGCCCGGCTCTATGTCCTTCTTTCTGGGTCTCGACTTGAACAGCTTCGCTACTTTCCTAAATATGCTTGTCCTTTCTTTCTTCTGAAAGATAAAAAGTTACTTCTTTTTATCGTGTGGGCAGCAAGCCCTGGTGTCAGAGTTTTTTCAGACCGCCTCACGGCCTCTGACGTGGTTTTTATGTAACGACTACTATCATCAGATACAGTAGCCGGGACCATGGGCTTTACGTGCCATCCGAAGCACGGAATCATCTTTCTTTTCAGACAATCAGGTGATTCGGCCTGCAATGTCCTTGCTATCCCATCGCAGACGATGTACAGTACAAGTTGGTTAGCTAAAGCTGGCGCGTTCACAGACACACAAATGCGTTTTTCCTATCACTACGTGAGACCAAGGCATTGCGTAAATGTGTGCTTTAGTTAACCAACCTGTAGGCCTACCATGAGTTTTCATTGTACTTTACTACTGTAGTTACGTCGCCAGTTTCGTATGGCAGAAATTAGTTCTCAACGTAAGCACTAGGAGCGCTGTATCAAATTCAATACAAAATAACCAGGCTACATTTTGTTACACCATTATTATATACAAAATTGGTGACGTTACTACAGTAGTAAAGTACAGTGAAAAGTACCCCACCCACCTACCTACCTACCTGTAGGCCTACTGTGACTTGCGCCAGTACAATCGCCATCAGATATATCATAGCATACAAGGCGTTCAAATATTTCTGTGCAGTGCTAATTTTCAATAAAATCTTTGCAGTAAACACTTTGACTATTTATATGTGGACTGGTTACGCGTGTAATTCTACTAACAAACATTTCTGCCACTTTTTGCGGGGGGCGAGGTTACATGAAACCCGCGACTTTGGATTTTATTCCCCATAACTTTAGATTCTATTTTTGAATGTTAAAAATCATGAAAAGTAGTCTCGTGTGATAACTTTAGATTCTAATTTTGAATGTTAAAAATCATGAAAAGTAGTCTCGTGTGAACCCCAAACGTTCTAAGTTCGAAATTATTGTTTCGCAATTTTAGGCTTTCTCGTTTAGTGATAAGGTATGAAATTGAATGTACATGATCAATTGTGCTTATACCGTGGCAGAGGGGAAATGCTACCACAAGGCTAGTCCTTATAATAAATAGTCAAAGAGTAAACATTATCAATTGTATCTATATGTGTATTTTTTCATAAATATCTGAACATCAAATTTTCAATAATGTCTTTACAATGTTATTTAAAATTGAAATGTATAACAACGGAGTAAGGTCTTTTTTCCTAAACTGCCCAGATGTTTATGTTCACCCTGACTGCGTTGATACATTTGATGTTCTAGACGTGCACATATTTTTTATTGGTTACATGTAAAGAAATGATTAAAAATTAGAACTGCTTAGAAATATACCACCTTGTTTACTATGATATTTACTATGATATATCTATCAACATAGCTATTAAAACAAAAAAAGTTTCATCAAAATCGGTTTAGTAGTTTTTGCGTTATGCTGTCACAACCATACACACAAACAAACAGACGAAAAATCTAAAAAATGTTGATTTGGAGTCCGGGATACCTAAAAACCATATCGTAATCTTTTTCATATAAATATCTTCAATGTACGCACGGCGACAGATCAACCTACCCATAGTTGGACCTTATGTCCATGATCATAGAGTTTTTAGCGAGTTCGGAGAGTAGAGTAAAACTCAGATGCTCTTGTAGAAGTGAATAATTTATTGTAAAACTTAAGCTAAATATATCTAAAATAAAGTATGTACAATTAGTGAGGGAATACCAGAGTTTACAAATTCTAATAGGATTCTATTTGGACCAATGGGAATGAGGCGCGAACCTCGTCTTGTGCAACCGCCCCCTCGCACCGCACTTCTGCCCGCGGCGGTCGTCGCGTTATATAAATATTTCCGCAGCGGCCGCGCTCGTTCTTTTGGCTCCGGTCGTCGCAGCGAGAGGACGTGTGTACAGCTCTGCCGTGAATACCGAAGATGTTCGTGTTGAAGCGGCTTACACTCCTGTTTCTTATACTCGATGACAATATTGTTTCGAGCGACCGAAGACAATAATACAAAACGTTCTTTTCAGAACGCCCATCTTGTTTCAAACCAACCGCTCTTGTCAGAGCGACCTTCACTGGTTTCTCAATGCGTTGCTTGACAATATATCTGTGCCTACAGTACTCCCCCTCAAGCGAAGCGTACTGGCAGTTTCACGGCGCGTCCAGATCGAGATGTCTTCTGTTGTTTCAGGTTTGTAGCAGTTGGTTTGATGTTTGAGTTTTTCTTCGTTTCAGAGTCGTTCTTGTTATTTTGTTCTGTCTTCGTATTAGTGTCGTTGCCGCTTAGGTCGTTGTCCTCTTGAATAATGTAGGCTGGTTTTAGTCGATCGATCGAGATAGTGGTTGTTCGGTTCGGTAGTTGTAGCGTGAAAATCTTGTCGTTTCTCTTGAGTATACGGTAGGGTCCTTCGTAGGGTGGTTGTAGCGGTTTTCGTACAGCGTCGGTTCGCACGAAAACATACTCGCAGGATTGTAGGTCTTTGTGTACGAAGATAGGTTTCTTGTTTCTATGGCAATCTGTAGGTATCGTTGGTTTTAGTGCGTTGATAGTGTCGCGTAGTTTGTTCACGTAGTTGTAGTCGGCTGATTGGTCTTGTTGCCCCGACGCCGGCGTGAAGAAGTCGCCGGGCAGTCGGAGGTTGTAACCGTAGGTTAGTTCGGCGGCGCTTACGCCCGTGTCGGTGCGGAGGGCGGCGCGAAGTCCCATTAGTACCGTAGGTAGCTCGTCGATCCATGTTGAGTTGCCATAGAGTCTAGATTTGAGTGCAGCTTTCAGAGTGCGATGCCAGCGTTCGACCATGCCGTTTGATTGTGGGTGATAAGGCGTTGTGCGGGTTTTGTTGATACCCATGATGGTCATGAGGCGTGCGAACAGCTGACTTTCGAATTGGCGACCCTGGTCGCTGGTGAGAGTTGCAGGACAGCCGAAGCGGACGATCCAGTGTTCGTATATTGCCTTTGCTACTACTTCGGTGGTGATTTCTTCGGTAGGTATTGCTTCGGGCCATCTTGTGTGTCGGTCGATGATTGTTATTAGGTAGCGATGTCCTTGCGGTGAAGTACACAATGGACCGACCAAATCACAGTGAATATGCTGGAAACGGTCGCTAACGGGGAACGGTGTCACGGTGCTCGACGTATGTCTATGTACTTTACATTTTTGACATGTAATGCAATGTTTCGCCCAGGTGCCGACGTCTACGTTCATGGACGGCCAGAAAAACTTTTGTGACATGAGCTTGCGTGTTGATCGTATACCAGGGTGGCTGATGTTGTGTACGGCGTCGAAAGCGGCTCGTCGATACTCGGTAGGTATGTATGGTCGGACATTGGTAGATGACGTTTCACAGTATATAGGTGTACCACAGTTCGGCAAAGTAACCTTTTTGAGTGTTAGGTTACTTTGCTGTGTGAGTTGTTGTATAGTGCTGTCTCTTTCTTGCGCGACTGCTATCTTTGCGTAGTCCAGTGTTGTTGGGCAGGATATTGTTGCTATGCGGCTTAGAGTGTCAGCTACGATGTTATGTTGACCGCTCACGTGTCGAATGTCGTTAGTGAACTCGCTAATAAATAGTAGTTGGCGTGTTCGGCGCGGGGTCTCGGTCGGAGATGGCGCCTTGCTGAGTAGGTATGTGAGCGGCTTGTGGTCCGTGAAGATTATTAGTTCTCGGCCTTCGAATGACTTGCGGAAGTGTTTGACAGCCATGTACATCGCCAGAAGTTCGCGGTCGAACGTGCTATACTTCTGTTGAGCTTCGGAGAATTTTTTCGAGTAGTAGCCGAGTGGTAGCCATTTGTTGTTGATGTGTTGTTGTAGTACTGCGCCGGCGGCGTTGTCGGATGCGTCGGTGAAGATGGCTAGTGGCGCGTGGTGCGATGGATGAGCGAGTAAAGCAGCGTTTTGTATGCTAACTTTACATGCTTCGAATGCGTGCGTGGCTTCGTCGTCCCACTCTATCTTCGTGCTGTCCTTTTTCTTTGTATTGTGTAGGTATTTGTTTAGCGGGGCTTGTATAGCGGCGGCGTTAGGTATGTTTTCTCGGTAAAAGTTGAGCATACCGAGAAAACGTCGTATTTCGTCGATGGTTTGAGGTTTCGGGAACTCTATTATTGCTTGTATCTTGTCCTCTGGCGGTTTAATTCCCTCTTTAGATACATGATGCCCGAGGAATGTGACTTCTTGCTGCCCGAAGACGCATTTTGCTGGGTTTATTGTTATTCCATATTCTTCCAGGCGCTTTAGGATGGTGCGGAGGTGTTCACGATGTTCGGTTTCGTTGGTGGAGGCCACGAGGAGATCGTCGACGAAAGGAAATACGTAGTCAAGTTCTCGAAGTACTTCATGTATGAACCGCTGGAATGTTTGTCCAGCATTGCGTAGGCCTGGGCACATGCGCGGGAACTCGAAGAGGCCAAACGGTGTTATGATGGCGGTTTTTTCGATGTCTTGCTCGCTGACAGGGATTTGCTGGTACGCTCTATTTAGATCAAGCGTAGAAAATATATTCTTGCCAGCCAGTTGGTAGGTGAAGTCTTTCATCCGTGGTATGGGGTATCGGTCGGGTATGGTGACGGCGTTTAGTCTGCGATAGTCACCACACACTCGAAGGTCTCCATTTTTCTTAGGGACTACATGGAGTGGAGACGACCACGGGCTCTTGCTTGGTCTGCACAGGCCTTGCTCCATCATATTTTCGAACTCTTTCTTGACTTGATCGTAACGGTGCGGTGGTATTGGGCGTGCGCGGCAGTGCACGGGAGGGCCAGTGGTTTCTATGAAGTGCTCGACGTTGTGTTTCGGGTTGAGTTTCATTGAAGTTAGTCGTGTCGTGCCGGGAAAGTCTGCGAGGATATCGTGGTAGGACTTCTTTATGTCGATACTACGGACGGTAGGTTCGATTGTAGTTCGAATTTGAGCGTTTGAAGTGAGGTTTGTCTTCCCGTCGATGAGTCGTTTGTGCTTCATGTCGACGATTAGGTGATGATGATTCAGAAAATCGGCCCCGAGGATAGGTTTGGTGACGGCAGCCACGATGAATTTCCACTTGAAAGGTCGTCGGAGATTGAGATCGAGTTCTAATGTCTTCTCACCGTAGGTTGGGATAACGGTATCGTTAGCGGCGTATAGCTGGAACGGTAGTGGCTGGGTAGTTTCGCCTCTCTTTTTAGGTAGGACGGATATGTTAGCTCCCGTGTCTACCAAAAAGGATAATTTCGTCTTCCTGTCGGTTATGAATAGGCGGTGAGACTTATTTGAATCGCTGGTTCCCGCCTCGTCCAGCGTTCGCTTTAGTTTTCCGCCTTCGGGTTGTCTTTGGAAAATGTGCATGGCAACTGGCAGAGTCTCGCGTCGTGCTTGAAACGGCGGTGATAATAGCAGTGTGGATGCGGCGGCATGTGCGGAGACTGATTGCGGGAGCGGAATGGCGAACGTGAGTGTGAGCGAGACTGGTGATATTGGTTGCGACGGCGGAACGGCGATTGTGCTTGGTTGGCGCGTAGCTCGGCGATTTCGAGTGATAGTTTTCTTATTTCTTCTATTAAGTTGACGTTATCTTGATTTTTTGGTGTTTGCGGCGGAGGCGGGTTGAAGTTGATGGCTGATAACTCTTGCGTTTGTTCTAGCATCTTGTCAGCTAAGAGTGCTAGTTCGTCGAGTGCGGTTTTCTTGCTGATGGTATCGCTGACGACGAGGACTGAGCGGACGTGTGATGGTAGCAGGTTCATCCACATGTGACGGAGAGTGGAGTCGGGAACTTTGTCTCGAGCCAGGTTGCGCATGCGGCGTAGAAGTTGTGACGGTCGTTGTTCGCCCAGTTCCATTTCAGAGAATAGTTTTTGGAACTGGCGGCCTTCTGATTCTTCGTAGACGGAGATGAGTCGTTCCTTCAGCACGTCGTAGTGTTTGTCTGACGGCGGACTGTACAGCAGGTCACAGATTTGTTCGACGTCTTGTTTTTCCAATTGGGCGATCACCATTTGCGCCAATTGCTTTTGACTTTTGCGGAGGTCATGTGTGGCTGCTTCGAAGGAGATAAACCACAGACGTGGGCGGTCTCTCCAAAATGGTGGGACGCGCATTGTAAGCGCGATACCGGCCATTTCATTTGCAGGTGGCGGTGTCGTGTTGACGTTAGCAGTAGCAGCAGCGGCGGCAGCAGCAGGCTCGGTGAGGGGTTGATCTTCCATGGCTGGGATGGAGTTTGCTTGAGCAGCTGATCTTCTTTCTTCAGATATTTCAACGTTGGGTCACCACTTTAGCGAGTTCGGAGAGTAGAGTAAAACTCAGATGCTCTTGTAGAAGTGAATAATTTATTGTAAAACTTAAGCTAAATATATCTAAAATAAAGTATGTACAATTAGTGAGGGAATACCAGAGTTTACAAATTCTAATAGGATTCTATTTGGACCAATGGGAATGAGGCGCGAACCTCGTCTTGTGCAACCGCCCCCTCGCACCGCACTTCTGCCCGCGGCGGTCGTCGCGTTATATAAATATTTCCGCAGCGGCCGCGCTCGTTCTTTTGGCTCCGGTCGTCGCAGCGAGAGGACGTGTGTACAGCTCTGCCGTGAATACCGAAGATGTTCGTGTTGAAGCGGCTTACACTCCTGTTTCTTATACTCGATGACAATATTGTTTCGAGCGACCGAAGACAATAATACAAAACGTTCTTTTCAGAACGCCCATCTTGTTTCAAACCAACCGCTCTTGTCAGAGCGACCTTCACTGGTTTCTCAATGCGTTGCTTGACAATATATCTGTGCCTACAAGTTCAACTATGGGTAGGTTGATCTGTCGCCGTGTGTACAGACACACTTCGGTTACAGTTTTATAATAGTTAAGATAAGATGTACCTATTTTGTACTGCTACTCGACACCACGTGGCGCTACTAGCACATAAACTATGGTTCATACCGAAGTTCTCATACAAAATTGATAGAATATTCTAGAAAGTTCATTTGATAATACGAAAAATGATGCTCACGCGTGGAAAGAAACTGTTTTATGAATCAGGGCCTCTAATAGAATAGGAACCGCAACCTAAAACACAGTACTACATGGATTTGTTATTGAGGTTATTATAGTTAACCTTGGGCTGGTCGACGGGTACGACGGTTTCGTCGCTGTCGTTCTCGCTGCTGGAGGAGTCATAGCTGAGGGAGGTGGTCGCGTTAGGCTGCTCCAGCACGAAGGGCGCGCGCCGGCCCCTTCTCGCGCCGCTGCGCCCCGCCTCGCTGTAGGCGATGCGCCGCGCCCCGCCGGCGTCGCGCACCCGCGAACTATACGCAGACTGGCGCGACTGGTTCTCCATATACCCCTCTATCCTCTCCGCCCTCGTACGGTTCTCCGTCGTCGTTTTACTCGTCAGGGCAGAGGGCGTGCTGGCCGCGTTCGATATTATGTTGCTCTCGAATGCAGTGTTCGTGTAGATTGGCGTCGTCGACGTGTCCTGCGTTTTCTTGACGATGCAGTTGACCGCCGGGTCCATCCTCTGCGATATCGGTGGACCCTGCTCGAATCTCTTGGAGTTTTCGGTGGACCTCAGGTTCGCATAGTCGCTGGACGACGTATCTTTCGCCGGGAAGTCCATGTTTATCGCCAAAGATTTGTATATTTCCTTGATTAGCTTCTCCGTCTCTTTGTTGCGATGTTCCTGCACCGCTGTGGACTCCGTGTTGGTGGCGGTGGTTATCGCGTGCTTGGTGTACGCCGACTTGGCGCTGGGGATGTTCCTGTAGCAGCAGGCACACTGCCGCCCCGTCGTATGGATAAACAGCGGGTAGTTCTGAAGGCACTTCATCGGTGTGTAGGGGGACCCGGGATAGAACAAAGGCTGACTCGGGTTCATTTGGCGCGAGCATGACGCCGCGTAGGGGTTCATGCTATACGGCGTGCTGTAGCTGTAGCTGTGCAGCAGGCTGGAGCACGCCTGGATGTCGCCCTGCGAGGGACCCTTCTGCACGACGGCATCCTTCTTCGGCTTATCGTCTGCTATATTTTTCAGTTGCGAACTGGTTTTAACCTCGGTCAGCACAGATTGAAGTATTATCTTTATTTGGTTCAGTGTCATCTCTGTCTTGTCCTCGTCTGGTATGAAGGGCTCCAGTTGCACGCTTTTGGTGGATGCGGTCTGGCATTCCGTGTTATGAAGACTGATGGTGTGGCATTCTGCATTTTTATGTAGCAAAGCTTTCGCCGAGGGCTTTATTACCCTTTGAATGACAGGCTTCGCGTGGGTCGCCCTGGAGTACGCCTGACCGCAGTTGACGCTGCAACTGTTCGACGTCGCAGGGCTCGTCGGCGGCATCAACTCTCGTTTGGACACAATCCTTTTATCATTTTTACCGTACGACTTGACCGGTAATTTTCTTCTAGCTAGTTTGTGGTTCATCCTGACCGGCGCAGCGTTGTGGTAGTTGACTACGTACGGCTGAAAACGCGCCTTCACTCGCACTTTTTCAGTATAGTTACTGCTCATTTGATGTTCCTTCTTCGGGTATTCGTCGTCGTTCTTCTGTTTCGTAGGCTTCTCCCTCACGGGCACCATGTCGTAGAGGCTGGTGTCGTAGTACATGCTGTTGGTGCTGTAGGCGTTGTTAGTTGTGGGGTTGGTTTGGAAGACTGTGTGCGCGTGTCGCGGCGGGTCCACGTCGTGGAAGCGGCCGCGGCAGCATGAGCACATGTCGGCCTCGTAGGGGCACGGGCTGTACTCGCTGCACTGCACGTCGCGGCACACGGGCGACGAGAACTGACTCGTATCCGACATGTCCACCACCATCCTGTCCGGCCTGTACTGTTTCCGGACCATCTCCGCCAAGTACGGGCGATCCATCGAGTCGTCAGGTGCCTTTTTGGTCGTCTCTGCCGTTTTGTACCCGTTGAAAGGGGACGCGGAAGACGTCTGCGCGTAGTAAACCAACTGAGTGTTAGCCTTATCCTTCTTCTTCAGTACCTTTTTTGATTTCTGAAATTTAAAAAAGCCCGGTCTATGTTCAACCTCGCCGGAATTCGGAGCCTTTATGCACGCGCACTCTGCTTTAATCTGTGGCGGGGACAGGCAGGAGGTACACGGCGGGGAGCCGGGGCATTGTTCTAGAGAGGGATATACGTAGGAGACGGATTGTTTGTTAGGCTTGGAGGAAGAGTGGCCGCTGGGACAGTCGTGGCGGGGCGCAGGGCCGGGTGGGGCGCTGGGCGCGGGGTGGTGCGAGGGGGGCGCGAGGTGCGACGGGCACAGCGCCGCGTGCACGGCGGCCGTGTGGTCCTGGCGATCCTTACGGTCGACGGCCTCGCGCTCCAGCTGGATGATCTTGTGCTGCAGGTCCGACACGTCGATCGGGATACACGATATTATCTTTACCTCGGTCTGTGACGGGGTGTTTCCTGAAAATAGGTAATTTCATTTGAACCTCACGCCATATTTTAAATTTATTTCAATTTCAAAAGAAAGCAAAATTACCTAGATTGAAAGCTACTCTACGCAGAAAGTTTTCGATACCCTTGAAGCGTGGTCTGTACTTTCCCTCTATGCTCATTTTGGTAATCACTGCAACATTTTAATAACATATTTTAATACTTTCTATACATACTTATACAGGGTGAAATAAAACACCCTAGTAATATTTAAAATAAAGGGATGGTTTAGTTAGACCAGCGGTCGGCAACCTTTTGGTAGGCAAGGGCCACATAGTGGCAAATTAAAGCAAAGGCGGGCCCTTTCACTTGTTTTATTTGTTAATAGGCAGTGGCACGTGGATTTTTGGATTTCTGTCGCCCTGGGGCAATCACTGAATTTACCGCCTATTTAATATGACAAAATTATGGAGAGAGCGGAGCGAGCTCTAAATTTTGTAGCACCTGTATTTGGATATTTCGAATTGTAGTCAGAAACTCAGAACTCTTTTGGTTAATTTATGCCAAAACGCAAAATAAGGGTGTTTTGTTACATCCTGTATATTGGAAGTTGCACAGGGCTATACGTACTATTATTACAGGGTGCAATCGAAATGATTCAACAAATTTTTAGGGGTGGTTCAGTTAGACCATCAAACTGAACAACTTTTACTATAGTAAATCGAAAATTGCAAAAAAAAATCAGCTGTTCTGTTTATACATTTGAGTAGGCATTGCAGCTGATACTTTTTGATATTATAGGTTTGCTCCCATAGAAAAAGTTGTTCACTTTGATGGTCTGATCAACCCCTAATAATTTGTCGTCATTTGCGTCATTTCAATTGCACCCTGTAGATGATGAGCCACGCCAAAAAATTACTGCAAGACCAGTCGCGAATAGTACCTGCGCCGGCGGTTAGATACCTATGTGAACAATGTAGTAAAAATACCTCAAGACTATAGAGTAGGAGCCTCAGCTACTGCCGATGCCTCCCTGCCACTCTGCTACCTGGAGAGTAGTCTCTTATCGAAAACGAAAAATTTCATCGTGATACTCCAAACAGCTTAACTATTTGCAATAAACTAAACATATTAAAACTATTATCTACTTTTGAGTTAACATTTGATTTGACTTATCTGACTTTTGATGTAGGTATTTTTTTCATTGTTGTGAAATACGGCCAGTGTCTGAATCTGAAATACCTTCTCTTAAACGAAAAAGGAGACTATTCAATTCAGTCAGGTATTTCCACAGAGGAAGGATCTCCATAGAGTCCGCATAAATTTACGATTGTAGTTAGTCTCTTTTGTCTTATGACGTACCTTTAATAGTAGAAGGAGATGGCACTATAGATATTTGTTTATGCGGCTGTCCACTTTTTGAAAAGTGACCGTAAACATAAGGCCATTTATGTCACTTGGTGCCTTTTGTCGAGCTTTTGTCCATACTACTTGACACCACACACTCAAACCTAAACGTCAAAAAGTGGTCGAGTGGCCGTTCTGTATGTAGAACTATATACTATTACCTATTCTGTGCCACCAGTTAACTGAGCTTTAAAAGACCTATCCAACGATACCCCACTCCATGGGCGACTTTTCGTCTAGGGGAGATACCTACCCTAAAAAATATGTTTTTCAAGATTTTATTTTACCGCTTTGTCGGCGTGATTAATATGTATACCCATGTCAAATTACTGCTTTCTAGTACTAAGCGTCTCTGCTGAGCCGCGGACAGACGGACAAACGGACGGATATGGCAAAACCATAAGGGTTCCTTGTTGACTACGGAACCTTAAAAATGTACATTTTGAGTATTTCGGAGTTTTCCTTTTATGGAGATTGGTAGGGCCGACTGTCCCTAATATGACCGGGCCGTTTTCAGATCCCAGTCCGGCCCTGGATCTAACCCAATGATTTTTTTGGTTGCTCCGTCGTGCGTAGAAGCGAAGTGAAGACCAAAAAAATCGTTGGTATAACCATTGATAAAAAAGTACTCTGTGCCATTGATGTCTTATAAAGGTATAACCTAAAAGGAACGATCTCTTTCAGTACGAACGTTACGGTTTAAGATTCTTTATTTCTCATAAGAACGTTCAGCTATCCTCTACATCGTTATATACAACGTGTTAATGAATTAACGCAAAACTAGAAAGTAGATTGTTTAGAATCGAGAGCAGAATCGAATAATCATGTTTTCAACATAGGTAATTTTTTTCAAAATATAAATAATTTGTTTGTAAAATTTAAAATTTACTGAATTCGATCTCAATCCACTGCACGGGCACACTCACCCTACTGACTACCAGAACAAGATTCTTAAAATTTATCCTTGAGCATGCTAGCGCTTTCATTCATTGCTGAAATGATAACAAATCATTTTTGCCTCAAAACTTAAAATGCGAATAACTTTAAATTTTAACTATCAAAATAATGAACTATCAAAATATTCATTAACACGTTGTATATTATATATAATCTAGAGCTTCATGGCTGCAGTTTTGTGTGAAACACCCGATGAATTTTTTATTTTTTTATGGCTGTTATGATTTATCCTATCCTATTGTGCTTTAAGAAATTATGATTAATGTCGGTGCCGCTTTTATTAACTTCGTTAAATTAATTTAAATGTGTTAATTAGGTAGGTAAGTACACCAAAAAAAAAAATAGCAATAAGTACCTTTTAAAACCAGTTCTTAAAACAACATTTAACGTTACAAAACACTGTACAATTTTTTCATTTCTTCGGTGTCATTTTCACAGTACACAGCACATTTTTTTCGAGACAAGACAAACGCTAGAAGAACATCCGAGGTCTTAACGACATCTGTGGCTCCCCGTAGCTAGACTGGTCCTTGCCAAGTATAGTCCTCACGATCAAGTTCCTCGGAGAGAACGGATTCCGTTTGTAGAACAGTTTCTTTAACATCACATTCCTCAGCTTCATATCACCTTCCGCGAGCTGCTTTTGGGTTCTATAAGAAAATTTCATTGGATTTGTGTTTACATCTCTACCTTTAGGATTTGTAATTGAAAATTTTCCGGCATTGATGTTAGCGTCACCTTTCGCTTGCAAGTTCTTCCAGCCGGTGAATAAACCTGGCTTTTCTGGTCTCGCCTGGTTGTTGTTATTTTGAGGTGTTTGAGTCGAAATATTCTTTATCGGGTCGCTGCGAGTTGTCCCTGGTGCCGGCTTCTTAGCCAACCTCTGGAAGAACGACATCTTTCTCTCGCTCTGTGTCCCGGTGCTCTTCACTTCTATTTCTTTCAGACACAGTGGTACTTGCGGCTGGTGATGGCTGCATTGCGGCTCGTAATTTGGGTATGGTGGGGCAGAAGGATAACCGTGACTTTCTGGATGGCGGTGCTCGTGATTGTAGCGGGACGGTTCTTGCTCTGGGATCGTCTCCCGATGTACTATGTGACGCGTATAAGCATCGTTGGCCGGCGGGTAGTATGCGTATCCCGGTGGAGTGCTGTATCCATAAGGCCCCTCAGGATGCCGGTAAGGAGGCACTGGCGGTTTATTGAAGTACTCCTGGCCGTGCATAGTGTAATTCATTATCTCCTGTCTAAAAGGCGTTTTCGGTTTCACCTCCACCGCAACTGAGCTTTCGGTTTCGGTTATTTCTTCTATGATGTCTTTCTTCTTCTTTTTTAAAAGGCCGATCGATTGGAGAACTTTAGTGAATTTGCCTTTCTTCCTCTGGAATGAAGAATAAAGCAATATAATTATAACATAATATATTACTGGCGTTGTTGTAGCAAATAACATGGGATCTCTCTAAAAGTAAAAATAAATTACCTTCTGAAAAACTGCCAATTCGCTACTCAATTCAGAATCTGACACAGACTGTGTGATCTCCAAACTAAGCTTCTCCAACACTGTATCAGATTGTGTGGTATTAGTGTAGGACGTGTCTGCCATCATCCTGGATCCGATCGCCTCACAGCTCTTTGAGTAGCACTTCATCGTGGGGGTCCCTACCTGCGCGTCATGCTTCGATATCCTCGAACAAGCACCGACGCTCCTAGAAGTCAATTCTTTGGTCGCAGGAGAATTAACTTCTTTTCTGTGACTTCTTCGTCCATCCTCACAAGCTTTTTTGCGACCACTGATAGGACTTTGTGCGATGAATTTGTAAATTTCCTTAATCAACTCATCTGTCTCGTTGATGTTTGTTGGTTTACAGGATTCGTTTGAAGATGTTTTATGTTTTGAACAGTCGTGACAGGCAGTTTCTTTTGTTGCTGTACAAGCATGACAAGTGAAACTCGGGCTGGGCATGATGTATCCGCTTTGGATACAGTTCATAGGGTTCATTGGACATATAGGAAGTATTGGGTAGCAACATGGATTTTGAAACGGCTGCATAAATTGAGGACGAATACCACATTGAGGGATGCCTTGGTTATTTAAGTTATTCTGACCGTTGTCCAGCATTGGGGCTGCATTATTAGTAGCATTTTGTTGCAGCCCACTCGAACGCTTTTGAGTAGTTATGTTGTTCATTTCCGATTTTATATCGCAGGCTGTAGCTTCCTTCTTTATCTCTTGTAAGAAATTTTGTAGGATGTCTTTTATTTCGCTTAAAGCTTTATCTGTTTTTACAGATATATCGGTTTCTTGTGTCTTATTAAAAGCAGTGTCGTTAAAAGTGTCATTATTTTGTTCGTTATCCACCTTGGGACTCGGCAAACTGCTCATAGTGCCAGGCTCTTGCTGTATTGCGATTGGATTGGGGACATTATTTAGCTTTTGACTTTTATGTCTTTCCCTCCGGTTCCTAGGTAACATAATCTCTGACGTGATGTCACTTTCCAGATTTTCAACGTACTCTTGCCTTTTGGGCCTCATTTGCGGGTACTTGCGGTTGGGTTTCACTTGTACCATGTAGTCATCGTATTCTGTATAGTATTGTGCTTTTAAGTTCAATCGGGGTCTTTGAGTTCTAGGAGAGGGAGGAACTTCCTTGTAATAATTATAGTCGTGATCTTCTGAAAATTTTCTTCTTGACTTTGGACTAGATTTTTCTTTGATTGGTACTAAATCGTATAATGCAGCATCGTTATAGATATCGGCGTGCTGTCTGTGGCGTTTGACGCGTGAGTTCCTCTTGCTGCTGTAGAGGCGTGTGTCGCATATACTGCGCATGTCGCTTAGCGCGTGGTTGCGCACGTGGCTGTTTACGAACATGGAGCGGTTGTGCGCATCGAAGCAGCACGAACACAGCTCCTCGCCTTCCTGAATGTCCTCATGAAGCGAGTACTCCTGGTCGCGACACACAGGTGCTGAAAACTGACTGATATCCGAGTCCCTTCTACCGAATAACTTAACAGGCTTGTACTGTCTCTTGATTATATCTGTTATAAATTCATGATCTATTCTCGATTTCTCCCGTTTATTTTTTCTACTGTGTTTTTCATCGATATATCTTCTGGGTGGGCTGTCAGATTCTCTTCTTCGCTCTTTGTGTTTGATGTGTCTCGGCTCTTCCATCGGTGTATGTTCGATATATTCCCGTCGCTTCACATGTTTCTTATCGTGGCGTCGCTTAGTGTATTTCGCGTCGATGTGCGGACTGTCATACTCTGGACTAACGGAGTTATAGCTGGTAGAATACACTGATGTAATGTTATCGAACGCCGACTGTGCCTTATGCTTCCGTAAATTAGGATCACAATCGTACGACGCATCTACCATGTTCTTTGGTTTGTTATTTTTCTTCTTAACTTTTGTTTCATTGGTACTGTGTTCGTGATACATATTATCAGGTGGTGTTACATTTTTTCTAGTGTTACTGGCACTGTTATCGAAGGTCGCATAATCGCTCTCATCTGATCTTCTACAATTATTTTTATACAACACTTTTGTGTCGCTCGATTTAGTTTGATTTTCGGATATTTCTGTTTGTTCCTTAATAGTGTGATTTGTATTTGTCTCGAGGTTCTCAGATCCCTTCCTGAAGCTAGTATCGAGACATACTAGATCCCTACAGTGCTTACTGACTTCAGTCAACTGATTTTCTATACCTAGTATTTTATGTTTTAAATCAGTCACGTTCACTGCTATGCTTGAATTTATTTTAATATCTGGTTGCGATGTGCTCCCTGAAACGATATTTCGTGTCAGAAATACAGGGTGTAAGGAAAATTATCATTAAGCTTTAAACAATTTTTACTATGGGAGCAAACCTGTCAGAACAAAAAAAACTCTGCTCTTTGCTGTCTCACACATTAGTAGTTAGTGAGTAGGCATTGCTGCTTAGTATGGAACAGCAGATCTTTTTTGCGCTGACCTGACCGCGCGTTTGCTCCTATAGTAAAAGTTGTTTAGTTTGATGGGTATAGTATGTGGTTTAAAGGTTAATTATATTTTTCTTTACACCCTGTATAATGAAGGATCGGATCCACAATCTGCGGAAACGATGCAGTTCCCGGGAATTCAGGCGTTGCCACAGATTATTCAATAGTTACTAGTGTCAAGATACCGCACTCTCCCGATTTCGCGCGCTTTTACGAATATCGAACTAAAATAAGCCTTATTTCAATGCGCGACAGGCTGTATCGCGTGTGATACACGGCGTACCTATCGCAGGTGTCAAGTGTGAGTGACGGTGCACTGGCCTTGCCCAAGAAACTGCTTCACTCGCAAAAGTTTCTTTGGATTTCTTTGGTTTGGATTAAACTAAATCATAGGAACATCATCATAACTGAGTCCCCGTGCTTTCGTGCATCGTAAAGTTACTATTATCAGCTTAGATCATGAAAGACATTAACCTGATAAAAAAAGAGTATTGCTTACCCAGGGCTCTTCTGAAAAACTCCCTTATCGCTCTGTACCGTCGCTTGGTTCGGGGCGAGATACGACGCCTCGGGGTGCGCAGTGTCATCGCCAGCACTCACCCCGCCGACGCCTGCGCATCCAAACAATCACATAGTAGTCATGATATTATGCAATAAGTCAATTTGAACTGTGTGAAATATAGTCTCAACTCCATGATTCAAGATTTGAATGAAGTTTATAAGGTCTAACAAAATTAGCTGAAACTATTTAACGTGATGATCAGTCTTTCTCTATGGGACCAATATCGAAATCGCGATAAAAAAAATCTGCTGTCCCATAAAATTGAGTCGAGTTATTTTTGCAGTTTTGTGGTTTCAATTTGATGGTCTGATCATCCCCTCAAAATAGTTTCAGCTAGCTTAGTTAGACCTTATATAGTATCTGTCGATACAAATTACATACAAATACAATACACTCCGTTCTAGTCCATGTGATGACAAATTAGAAGAGGTGTTCATTTACATTTTAAACATATCCTAAAGGATAAATAATTATGTCCCAATTCCAAGATAGTTATTTCCGCGTCTGTGCAAGCATTGCGATATTTTGCCTAACTGGCTAAAAGTTTTAGTTGTAGCAAAGTTTATGACCACCTGAAAAGGAGTATGGCCGTGAATTTACGCATATAATTAGCTAAAATGGTACCTATTCGTCCACGATATAATTCAACACAATGGTATGTTTGCTCCATCATTCAAATCAATTTCCATATTACTTAGCTTTTGTTACCTGATAGTATTAATTTAAGTCTATGTTGAAAAAAATCCAAAATAATTGCTCTTAGAGATAAATTTTATTTTATGTTAAATAAAATTACGTTTGACTTTTGAATTTCATTTATAAAGTGTCAAAGAGAGAGTAGTATCAAAGAGAGTACATTATTATACCGGAAAAGTAGTATATTCCTTGGTCAAAGATCATGCTTGGATCATGCATACAAGTTTTTCATCGAATTGAAAAGTGCCAGTCACATAAATTATCCGCCTGAATAGGGAGTATTATTTTAATTGCGAAAATGACTTTAGACTTGACCAGCACGGGTAGCATGCCACCCACGGCAAAGCGTTCAAACGAGAAAAACGGCATGCGCGCTCTTTTTGGCATACGTAAAATAATAAAGATGGAGGCACATCTCGATTTTTATCGCTTTCTCGGGGGTGGCATGCGAGGCCTATCAGGATTATAAGTGTTCTTTGGATTATAAGTGTTCTTTGGATTATAAGTGTTCTTTGGACTTGACTTGGTTAGTATAATACTTAGACTATCGACTTATATCATTTGTTAATATTTAAATGCGATCCCACCCAACACATCTTGAATTTTGTCATTTTATAAACTTTTATCAATACAAACATAGTTTTAAACTAAAACCAAATAATTACTAAACCAACCAACATATTAAATTATTATCAACTTGTATTTTATATTTCCTAAACCAAATAGTTTTAAAAGTCGAATCATTTTGACATCCAACTTAAAAAAATCCCGTCAAAGTTAGCTGACTTTTGTCTGAGCTTGATAAAAAAAATCAATACTTATTTTCCATGAATTTTCCAAATTCCAATTGGACACACGTTTTTAAAGTTTAGTTTGGATTTACGGGAATGTTGTCGAAATTGTTGCAACCAAGCGCGAGAGCACGGTCGGAGGTGTTATACCGATGGTGCGCCGGCGCCGCGCCCCGGCTGGCGGCGGCGCCGGCGTCTCGCCCCATGTCGCACATGCTCCCACCCACCCAGTACGACATCAACAATGTGAGGAGCAAGAGGTTCCAACTAACACATGCCCTGAAAGAGTACTGGGAGCTCATACCCATGTTCCTGTCCGTGTGCGCCAGCTTAAGTATTTTGACTTTCGCCATTTTCTGGGCTTGCAAGAATAAGGTACGTCTATTTATACATAATCATTATCTATGGCTTTAGTAGATTGCCTGAAACAACAATTATTATTTATTTATTAATACAGGGTGAAATTGATGTCATTAGCATCCTTTTAAACTAAGACTAAGAGTAGACCCTTAGTAAAAGTTGTTCAGTTTGATGGGTAGACCCATCAAACTGAACAACTTTTACTATGGGAGCAATCCGATCGGAGCAACCAAAAAATAAGAAGAGTTTCTAAGAGTAGAAATTGTGTATAAATTAGGTATTGACAATCCAATGGTGGGTCTTGTAGGTGGACGTGGTGTTCACGACGCACAGTTGCGACAACATATCGCGCACCATGAACCTGCGTCGGCCGACGGTGCACAAGATGCTGATCATCAACCAGCGCTACGAGCCCTGGCCCGAAATGCAGGACTCCCTCGACAAGGTCCGCACCGCCGAGCGCAAGGCCTTCCTCAAGGCCAGCGCCTGCCCGGGGGCCAGCAATGCTGCCTAACTTCGTCGCCCTTTCAAATCCATGTCGTGGCCCTATAACCTTCTAATTTCTTTGTCAGAAAATTTTACAGATTATTAAAACTTTTAATGATGTTGTACTCAGCTTTGGCGTTATTATTGTAAATTAGCTTAGCGGTCAATTTTCAAGACGCATCATTGGATTGATCGCCTTGAATGGATTTGTTTCTATTGATTTAGTTCTTGAGGTTGAGGATTATTGTAACGACTCTCTCCACACAACATAAACTGCTACGCTTAACAACGGTATTGTAGTAAAACTGTTTCATTCCAATGACGCGTCTTGTGTAGGTGGATGTGGTGTTCAGTGCGCACAGTCGGGACAACATATCGCGCACGATGGACCTCCGGAACCCCTCGACACACAAGATGTACATCATTAACCAGCGCTACGAACCGTGGCCCGAGATGCAATCAGTTCTAGACAAGATGGCATTTGCCCACAAGCGCGCACTGGTCCGCGCTCAGACCGCCTGTTCCCTCTCGTCGTCCGCGTCGTAGTCAAGACCCAAATGGGATGTAGGTAGGATGTAGGATTAGTACGTGATTGCTAGAATACGGATTTTATATTCGTCGTGAGGAATGGTCAAATTATTGACAAATGAAAGATCAGTCGAAAAAAATTCTTTTAAAAGTGATTTTTTTTTTTTCCCGATTTGATGCATTTTTGATATCCTTAGGTACCTGCACAGAACATTATAAGAGGGGTTAGAAGAGCAAAGTAGGCGTGGAACGAGTGCCACACGGTTATGAAATAATTTGCATTAATTTCTCTATGGTATTTAACACCATAAGGCGCGCGGCGTGGTGCGAGCGAGAGGACATGAGTAGTTATAGCAACGTGAGCGAGAACACAAGTGGCTACAGCCGTCTCCGAAGCCAAAGCGCTACTTTGCATTTCTAACCCCTCTTGTAATGTTCTGTGGGTACCTATCTAACTCTATCTGTGGGTCTATAGAGGTGCATAGTGGGCATAATTTTAGGTGAGAGTAAGATAATCTGATTAAACTGTGACCCTTAAAATATGTGTCACCATTTCACCAAATGAGACTGCAACCAATAATGATATTGATTGAATCAGATTTTATTCGTTTATTTTACTTATTGTTACGTTACGTTTATTTTTAATTGATTATATTCTATCGTTGACTTAATCGTTTTCTCATTATTTTACCCTACTTTGAGACCGCTACGACTCAGTTGCGTTTCGTCTATTTCATTACCTGTTCTAAAAGTCAAAAGTTTATTACATTAAAAAAAAAATTACGCAAACAAGAGTCGATAACTAACGGACTTTGTGATATTATGTAACTACATCTGTGTCCGTAGTATGGCAGGGTGATATAGAGCTATCGCACCGTAGCCACAGCATAAGAAAGAGTATCTATTTAAGCGAAAAAAAAATCGTCTATGCCTTAGCCTTTGACTATTTATAATATGGACTAGTTACGCGGTAAGTCTACTAAAAAAAAATCTGCTACGTTTTGCGGGGGCAAGGTAACATGAAATCCGCAACTTTGGATTTTATTCCTCACTAGAGTTTACCCTCGACTTCGTCCGCACAAATTATATACCAGATTTTAAGTCAGATCATAAGCTATCAAACAAAAAAAGTTTCATCAAAATTGGGTCAGTAGTTTTTGCGTGATACTGTTACAAACATAAAAAAAACAATCAGACAGACAAATATTCCAAAAAGGTTGATTTGGAGTCCGGGATACCTAAAAACCATATCGTAATCTTTTTCGTGTAAATATCTTCAATGTACAGACACACTTCTGTTACAATTTTATAATAGTTAAGATAAGATAACTTTAGATTGTAATTTGCGTCACACTGGACAGAGTTTCGGTACTACTGGTGAAACGTGGATGTTCTGAGATTTCAGAATATCTCTGACTACCCCCTCGGGGAATATAGTCGTGAGCATATGCTTATGCTTAGATTCTAATTTTGAATGTTAAAAATCATGAAAAGTAGTCTCGTGTGAACCCCAAACGTGATAAATTCGAAGTTATTGTTTCGCAATTGTAGGCTGTCTCGTTTAGTGATAAGGTATAAAATTGTATGTAAATGCACATGATCAATTGATCATGTACAGTGGCTGAGGGGAAATGCTACCGCAAGACTGGTCCGTATATAAATAGTCAAAGGCCTTAGCTTTCTTTCTATTTGCGTGCGATCGAATGAAATAAAAGGCATGATATAGCTGTATCACGCGCAACATGCTACGGCTTCTGCGGCCGTAGTATGGCAGCATGATATAGCTCTATCGCGCCTCCTACTAAAGCCTCGTTCAGGTGCGCGCGGCGCGTTGGGCGGCGCGTAGCGCATATAGCATATGCTCACGACTATATTCCCCGAGGGGGCAGTCAGAGATATTCTGAAACCTCAGAACATCGCGTTGGGCGGCGCGTAGCGCGGGCAGTAAAATCTATGATAATTTTAAGCGTGCGACAACGCTTCTGCATAAACGCTCTCATATATCAGCATACGTTTCATTTAACGTAAATTTAGCGTACCGCGCCGCGCGTCCCACCGCGTCTCTCTGAATGAGGCCTTAAGAAATTAACTCGATAACGGATACGGTCGATTTTTAATGTATTTTTAGTTATGTTTAAAAAGTTGCATAACAGTTGTTCGGTTATAGATTCTAGAGCTCAGATTCATTAGGCAACTGTTTTTCCAAAGTGTAGTAAACTCTGGACTGTTAATAAAAGCAAGCCCTGCCGCTCCCCGGTCATTGCCTTGTGTCATATAAACTAACAATTTATACTACCTACCTCTCCGCTCATAATCCCTTTGCACCCATTACATCACGCCTTATAAAACTGTCGAAAGTCCGTAAGTTAAGGCGTCAAGGAGAGGGGTCTTTCCCCCTCAGTTGGGGGTGTTTGCAGACCCCTAGACCCCCTGCAGCCGATTGAATCTGCCAATCGAGACTGTGTGATTACGCTGTGCCGGTAATGGATTTTTTCCAAAAGATATTTCTTGTGCTCGATTTTTGTGTTCTTTTTTTGCATTTTTTTGCTTTTATTGGAGGATAGCCATTTATACGATTTTCTTCAGTTACGCCGACTATTTGTTGCTACTGGGTTTATAGATAAGTTTAAAGAAATGTTCAATGGTGGAATGTTATACTTGTGGAAAAGTATAGCGCAGGCTAGCTTGAAATCTAGATCTAGCCGTACCTACTTTTTTGTAGTTTGTAGACTTTGTAAAGTTTAGGAAGGCCGGTCGCCCAAAAACAAAGTGTAAAAGTGTAGGGACACACCTACGGAACGAGGAAGAATATCGCGTAATGGCGCGTACTAGTGTGTCGCCGGTATAGGGAAAAGCATTGCACTCGTATTTCCGCAGGTGTGTCCCTACACTAAAACGGCAATAAGACGTACCTTGATGTGTACGCACGGCGACAGATCGACCTACCCATAGTTGAACCTTATGTCTATGAACATAGAGTTCAACTATGGGTAGGTTAATCTGTCACCGTGTGTACATGGTGCATCATGGACGGTTCATTCCAAATAAGGACGAAATGATTTTCCGATTCCTGTATAGCTTTCTGGCCAATTCTGATCAACAAACATGATTTATTTATGAGAAAGATATACTAACCAACATATCTTGGATGTTACTAAAGCTGTTCTAAGAATAAGTGAAAGGAAGTGTTTTGAATCTCTGTTTTTGTCATTCAAAATAGCCTTAAAATTTCGTTGCTATTTCGAATTTAGTCATAAGTCAAAAAGACAAAAAGTGATTTAATGGATTAACTTTTATGAGCGTTTCTGCAACTGAGTGTTTGTCTTTCTCTTCCGCCATCTTGTTAAAACAAAATTGTATTGAAATTAAAATTGTATAATAGTGTGGTTCTGGTTGAAATGAACCACTCTATTTCTTCCCGTATGCATCGTACGAGGCAACTATAGGATAAAGTTTCTTATGCAGTGTTTCTGTGAGCGAACGCCTAATCCGCTATCACCACTTAACACGTCATTTCAGCCTGAAACGTCTAAAATGCTAAAATCAAATAACAAATTGAGCATTGCTACAATTCATCATAATCATTATCACAGCTTATAAACGTCCTACAGCAGGGCACGGGCCTACCCACAGGGATGGTGTATGTACCACGCGTGCCCAATGCGGATTGGTAGACTTCACATACGCATCGGAATTGCTTCTTTAGCGTATGCAGGTTTCCTCACGATGTTTTCCTTCACCGTTTGAGAGCAGTCGGTATTACGTACATAAGTAAGAACAAACTCATTGGTAGATGACATGTCTTCCGTGCGGATTCCAATCCGGATCTCAAGATTGATTTTCCATAGCTCTCCGCAACGCGCCACCGACGCTCTTGCTAAAATTGAAGTCTTCAAAAGATAGTTCGTAGTTATAGTAAAGCTTCTGACCACCCGGCATGGTTTCTAGTTGTGAGTTTATGATAGAATGACGTCAGTAGTAATGATAAGTGGCTATCCCACCAAGCACTAGGAACCTATTTATCGTCGCTTGAGAGTGAAAACCACGTAATCACGCGCAGAAACAAAATTGTACAGGGTAACCGAAAACTGTCTATCTAATTATCATGGTTTCAACATAACTAGGTTTTTTTTTAAAAATAATAATTAATTTGTTTGTAAAATTTACTGAACTCGATCTCAACCCACGCAAGGGCACACTCACCCTACTTACTATCAATACAAGATTCTTAAAATGTATCCATGAGCACGTTAGCGCTTTTATTCATTGCTGAAATGATAACAAATCATTGTTGCCTCAAAACTTAAAATGCGAATAACTTTAAATTTTAAGTATCAAAATAATGAAATTATTGTTTCTATCTAATTATTTTGTTAAATTTGTTGGGGCGCATGAGGTTTTGCGCTTATTCATTAACACTTTGTGTAAACGTCATAGATGGCGCTAGGAATACCTGATTCGACTTAACATTACACTAGAATGTTGAGTTCCGAGTTTTTCTTTCTTATTTAATTAAAATAATTTTTTCACTAGAATTGATCCTTACGAGGTTTTCACTCTCAAGCGACGTTATTTTGTTGTTCAGTTTGACGGTCTGATCATCCCCTTAAAAAGGTGTCAGCATGTTAAGATGGACTCTGTATATAAACCTTTATCCACATATTACGCCTAGAATTTATTTCTCGTAATTAGACGCCTGGCCTGTAGGGCAAGAGGCGAAGCTCTTTTATGCGGTCCCATGCATTGAACAAGCAGTAGCGATAGTACACGTGCAGAAACGCGCATGCTTATTTTCATGGCTCACCGTATTTAAGATTTCGGGACCTTTGATGAGCGTGCCCCGGTTTGTCTGATCTCAAAAATTCGGAGTATCGGTACTGCTCTGTCAGTGTATTGGGGCCGCGGGTGGTAGGGGTGGGGGAGACGTCTCGAGTGCCGGGATGCGTTGCAATTGCATAGAGAAACACGTGACTCCAACGCCCGGAGAGGAGTGGGCTTTCGCGTTCTTTCCCATACTTTCCCCTCTGCCAAAGTCCAATCCCCGCGACGGCCCCGACCTAGCCCCGACAGTCTAACGTTCACAGATTAATTCGATGTGTTTTACTGTTATTGTCATAGCAACGGTTCCTCCCCCCCGCAAAAAATGGCAGAAAAATGTTTGTGAGGTGCATTCGTTTTACAAGTTGACTACTGCATTTTTAGGGTTCCGTAGTCAAACAAGGAACCCTTAATACTGTCGTTCATTTTGTCCGTCTGTCATAGTAATCGTTACTATTACCTGCTAACATCGAAGGTCCCTAAAGGCCTGTATTCACTTTGATTAGTGATTAGTGCAGGTGATTAGGGCAGGTGTTTAGTGCCAGTAACTAGTGTCCAATTCTGATTAGTGGCTATGTTTAGTAAAAGCCGTCGACGAGCAAGTATCGAGCGTCCGACGCTAAACACTGGTGTCCAGACGTGTTTTGTGGCAGGCACGCTGCGAGTGAGGGGGAAGGGACGCACGGAACGGGGCTACTCGCAGTCCAACTCGCGAAAAATAGAACACGTTTCTAATCACTTTACTACGCAGGTTACTAATCACTCGCACTAATCAATCGCGGTCCACACGTGTTTACTCCTAATCACTAAGCACCTGCACAAATCACCTGTACTAATCACTAATCAAAGTGAATACAGGCCTTTAAAGGCTTTTTAAAAAAATAGGGACTTACTGTCTTTTAAAATATTGGAGTACCTAAAAAATTACTTTCAATGAAAATAACAACGGATGCTGGGCTGCGTTTAGAACCTACGGGTGCTGTTGTTTGGTTGTTTTTCAATCTTAGGTACGGAACGAACAGTTGTTTTTCAACTCGCAAAAAGGTACGGAACGATCACGGTTGTTTTATAACCTCAAATTTTGACATTGACAGTAATATGGGCTTCCAGGGCTTCCAGGGCTTCCATCATTTCCAAATACAATAAAAACTCATCTTCCATGCTAGAGAATCAAAAAGTGCATACAATTATTTGGAAAAAACTAACTTTTATTCAAAATGAGCAAAAAGTCAAGTAACCACAGAGAATCAAAACGTCAGAGTGTTTTTTAACCATCGAATTTGATGGTTAAAAGTTGCAACCCGTCAGAGGTTCGGAACGGTTGAGTTGTGACAACCGAGTTGCAAAGAGCGTTTTTTCACCGAGGCTCGGAACGGCGTTAGTGCTTAAAGTTTCACTCGGAGTGCACTCTGGGTGTAGGTTCTGAACGCACCCCTGTAGCACAAGCAGTGTCAGAAAAAAAATTGAACCATTAAAACACCATTCTTTAACATTTAAGTATTGAAGGTTTCAGGATCCTCTCGGTCGTGTATGTATCTAATCAAGTTTTGAAACCAGGACCACAGGTCCGGCACTCTAAAGAACGCCTTCCCTTGCTCGGCTTCCTCAATTTTCCCAGAAAGTGTGAGGTGAGGTGGAGTATCTGAAGTCAGAGGGGGGCGGAAAGTGGCCGTTCTAGATATAGAAAAGGTCAAATTATTGACAAATGAAAGATCAGTCGAAAAAAATTCTTTTAAAAGTGATTTTTTTTTTTTCCCGATTTGATGCATTTTTGATATCCTTAGGTACCTGCACAGAACATTATAAGAGGGGTTAGAAGAGCAAAGTAGGCGTGGAACGAGTGCCACACGGTTATGAAATAATTTGCATTAATTTCTCTATGGTATTTAACACCATAAGGCGCGCGGCGTGGTGCGAGCGAGAGGACATGAGTAGTTATAGCAACGTGAGCGAGAACACAAGTGGCTACAGCCGTCTCCGAAGCCAAAGCGCTACTTTGCATTTCTAACCCCTCTTGTAATGTTCTGTGGGTACCTATCTAACTCTATCTGTGGGTCTATAGAGGTGCATAGTGGGCATAATTTTAGGTGAGAGTAAGATAATCTGATTAAACTGTGACCCTTAAAATATGTGTCACCATTTCACCAAATGAGACTGCAACCAATAATGATATTGATTGAATCAGATTTTATTCGTTTATTTTACTTATTGTTACGTTACGTTTATTTTTAATTGATTATATTCTATCGTTGACTTAATCGTTTTCTCATTATTTTACCCTACTTTGAGACCGCTACGACTCAGTTGCGTTTCGTCTATTTCATTACCTGTTCTAAAAGTCAAAAGTTTATTACATTAAAAAAAAAATTACGCAAACAAGAGTCGATAACTAACGGACTTTGTGATATTATGTAACTACATCTGTGTCCGTAGTATGGCAGGGTGATATAGAGCTATCGCACCGTAGCCACAGCATAAGAAAGAGTATCTATTTAAGCGAAAAAAAAATCGTCTATGCCTTAGCCTTTGACTATTTATAATATGGACTAGTTACGCGGTAAGTCTACTAAAAAAAAATCTGCTACGTTTTGCGGGGGCAAGGTAACATGAAATCCGCAACTTTGGATTTTATTCCTCACTAGAGTTTACCCTCGACTTCGTCCGCACAAATTATATACCAGATTTTAAGTCAGATCATAAGCTATCAAACAAAAAAAGTTTCATCAAAATTGGGTCAGTAGTTTTTGCGTGATACTGTTACAAACATAAAAAAAACAATCAGACAGACAAATATTCCAAAAAGGTTGATTTGGAGTCCGGGATACCTAAAAACCATATCGTAATCTTTTTCGTGTAAATATCTTCAATGTACAGACACACTTCTGTTACAATTTTATAATAGTTAAGATAAGATAACTTTAGATTGTAATTTGCGTCACACTGGACAGAGTTTCGGTACTACTGGTGAAACGTGGATGTTCTGAGATTTCAGAATATCTCTGACTACCCCCTCGGGGAATATAGTCGTGAGCATATGCTTATGCTTAGATTCTAATTTTGAATGTTAAAAATCATGAAAAGTAGTCTCGTGTGAACCCCAAACGTGATAAATTCGAAGTTATTGTTTCGCAATTGTAGGCTGTCTCGTTTAGTGATAAGGTATAAAATTGTATGTAAATGCACATGATCAATTGATCATGTACAGTGGCTGAGGGGAAATGCTACCGCAAGACTGGTCCGTATATAAATAGTCAAAGGCCTTAGCTTTCTTTCTATTTGCGTGCGATCGAATGAAATAAAAGGCATGATATAGCTGTATCACGCGCAACATGCTACGGCTTCTGCGGCCGTAGTATGGCAGCATGATATAGCTCTATCGCGCCTCCTACTAAAGCCTCGTTCAGGTGCGCGCGGCGCGTTGGGCGGCGCGTAGCGCATATAGCATATGCTCACGACTATATTCCCCGAGGGGGCAGTCAGAGATATTCTGAAACCTCAGAACATCGCGTTGGGCGGCGCGTAGCGCGGGCAGTAAAATCTATGATAATTTTAAGCGTGCGACAACGCTTCTGCATAAACGCTCTCATATATCAGCATACGTTTCATTTAACGTAAATTTAGCGTACCGCGCCGCGCGTCCCACCGCGTCTCTCTGAATGAGGCCTTAAGAAATTAACTCGATAACGGATACGGTCGATTTTTAATGTATTTTTAGTTATGTTTAAAAAGTTGCATAACAGTTGTTCGGTTATAGATTCTAGAGCTCAGATTCATTAGGCAACTGTTTTTCCAAAGTGTAGTAAACTCTGGACTGTTAATAAAAGCAAGCCCTGCCGCTCCCCGGTCATTGCCTTGTGTCATATAAACTAACAATTTATACTACCTACCTCTCCGCTCATAATCCCTTTGCACCCATTACATCACGCCTTATAAAACTGTCGAAAGTCCGTAAGTTAAGGCGTCAAGGAGAGGGGTCTTTCCCCCTCAGTTGGGGGTGTTTGCAGACCCCTAGACCCCCTGCAGCCGATTGAATCTGCCAATCGAGACTGTGTGATTACGCTGTGCCGGTAATGGATTTTTTCCAAAAGATATTTCTTGTGCTCGATTTTTGTGTTCTTTTTTTGCATTTTTTTGCTTTTATTGGAGGATAGCCATTTATACGATTTTCTTCAGTTACGCCGACTATTTGTTGCTACTGGGTTTATAGATAAGTTTAAAGAAATGTTCAATGGTGGAATGTTATACTTGTGGAAAAGTATAGCGCAGGCTAGCTTGAAATCTAGATCTAGCCGTACCTACTTTTTTGTAGTTTGTAGACTTTGTAAAGTTTAGGAAGGCCGGTCGCCCAAAAACAAAGTGTAAAAGTGTAGGGACACACCTACGGAACGAGGAAGAATATCGCGTAATGGCGCGTACTAGTGTGTCGCCGGTATAGGGAAAAGCATTGCACTCGTATTTCCGCAGGTGTGTCCCTACACTAAAACGGCAATAAGACGTACCTTGATGTGTACGCACGGCGACAGATCGACCTACCCATAGTTGAACCTTATGTCTATGAACATAGAGTTCAACTATGGGTAGGTTAATCTGTCACCGTGTGTACATGGTGCATCATGGACGGTTCATTCCAAATAAGGACGAAATGATTTTCCGATTCCTGTATAGCTTTCTGGCCAATTCTGATCAACAAACATGATTTATTTATGAGAAAGATATACTAACCAACATATCTTGGATGTTACTAAAGCTGTTCTAAGAATAAGTGAAAGGAAGTGTTTTGAATCTCTGTTTTTGTCATTCAAAATAGCCTTAAAATTTCGTTGCTATTTCGAATTTAGTCATAAGTCAAAAAGACAAAAAGTGATTTAATGGATTAACTTTTATGAGCGTTTCTGCAACTGAGTGTTTGTCTTTCTCTTCCGCCATCTTGTTAAAACAAAATTGTATTGAAATTAAAATTGTATAATAGTGTGGTTCTGGTTGAAATGAACCACTCTATTTCTTCCCGTATGCATCGTACGAGGCAACTATAGGATAAAGTTTCTTATGCAGTGTTTCTGTGAGCGAACGCCTAATCCGCTATCACCACTTAACACGTCATTTCAGCCTGAAACGTCTAAAATGCTAAAATCAAATAACAAATTGAGCATTGCTACAATTCATCATAATCATTATCACAGCTTATAAACGTCCTACAGCAGGGCACGGGCCTACCCACAGGGATGGTGTATGTACCACGCGTGCCCAATGCGGATTGGTAGACTTCACATACGCATCGGAATTGCTTCTTTAGCGTATGCAGGTTTCCTCACGATGTTTTCCTTCACCGTTTGAGAGCAGTCGGTATTACGTACATAAGTAAGAACAAACTCATTGGTAGATGACATGTCTTCCGTGCGGATTCCAATCCGGATCTCAAGATTGATTTTCCATAGCTCTCCGCAACGCGCCACCGACGCTCTTGCTAAAATTGAAGTCTTCAAAAGATAGTTCGTAGTTATAGTAAAGCTTCTGACCACCCGGCATGGTTTCTAGTTGTGAGTTTATGATAGAATGACGTCAGTAGTAATGATAAGTGGCTATCCCACCAAGCACTAGGAACCTATTTATCGTCGCTTGAGAGTGAAAACCACGTAATCACGCGCAGAAACAAAATTGTACAGGGTAACCGAAAACTGTCTATCTAATTATCATGGTTTCAACATAACTAGGTTTTTTTTTAAAAATAATAATTAATTTGTTTGTAAAATTTACTGAACTCGATCTCAACCCACGCAAGGGCACACTCACCCTACTTACTATCAATACAAGATTCTTAAAATGTATCCATGAGCACGTTAGCGCTTTTATTCATTGCTGAAATGATAACAAATCATTGTTGCCTCAAAACTTAAAATGCGAATAACTTTAAATTTTAAGTATCAAAATAATGAAATTATTGTTTCTATCTAATTATTTTGTTAAATTTGTTGGGGCGCATGAGGTTTTGCGCTTATTCATTAACACTTTGTGTAAACGTCATAGATGGCGCTAGGAATACCTGATTCGACTTAACATTACACTAGAATGTTGAGTTCCGAGTTTTTCTTTCTTATTTAATTAAAATAATTTTTTCACTAGAATTGATCCTTACGAGGTTTTCACTCTCAAGCGACGTTATTTTGTTGTTCAGTTTGACGGTCTGATCATCCCCTTAAAAAGGTGTCAGCATGTTAAGATGGACTCTGTATATAAACCTTTATCCACATATTACGCCTAGAATTTATTTCTCGTAATTAGACGCCTGGCCTGTAGGGCAAGAGGCGAAGCTCTTTTATGCGGTCCCATGCATTGAACAAGCAGTAGCGATAGTACACGTGCAGAAACGCGCATGCTTATTTTCATGGCTCACCGTATTTAAGATTTCGGGACCTTTGATGAGCGTGCCCCGGTTTGTCTGATCTCAAAAATTCGGAGTATCGGTACTGCTCTGTCAGTGTATTGGGGCCGCGGGTGGTAGGGGTGGGGGAGACGTCTCGAGTGCCGGGATGCGTTGCAATTGCATAGAGAAACACGTGACTCCAACGCCCGGAGAGGAGTGGGCTTTCGCGTTCTTTCCCATACTTTCCCCTCTGCCAAAGTCCAATCCCCGCGACGGCCCCGACCTAGCCCCGACAGTCTAACGTTCACAGATTAATTCGATGTGTTTTACTGTTATTGTCATAGCAACGGTTCCTCCCCCCCGCAAAAAATGGCAGAAAAATGTTTGTGAGGTGCATTCGTTTTACAAGTTGACTACTGCATTTTTAGGGTTCCGTAGTCAAACAAGGAACCCTTAATACTGTCGTTCATTTTGTCCGTCTGTCATAGTAATCGTTACTATTACCTGCTAACATCGAAGGTCCCTAAAGGCCTGTATTCACTTTGATTAGTGATTAGTGCAGGTGATTAGGGCAGGTGTTTAGTGCCAGTAACTAGTGTCCAATTCTGATTAGTGGCTATGTTTAGTAAAAGCCGTCGACGAGCAAGTATCGAGCGTCCGACGCTAAACACTGGTGTCCAGACGTGTTTTGTGGCAGGCACGCTGCGAGTGAGGGGGAAGGGACGCACGGAACGGGGCTACTCGCAGTCCAACTCGCGAAAAATAGAACACGTTTCTAATCACTTTACTACGCAGGTTACTAATCACTCGCACTAATCAATCGCGGTCCACACGTGTTTACTCCTAATCACTAAGCACCTGCACAAATCACCTGTACTAATCACTAATCAAAGTGAATACAGGCCTTTAAAGGCTTTTTAAAAAAATAGGGACTTACTGTCTTTTAAAATATTGGAGTACCTAAAAAATTACTTTCAATGAAAATAACAACGGATGCTGGGCTGCGTTTAGAACCTACGGGTGCTGTTGTTTGGTTGTTTTTCAATCTTAGGTACGGAACGAACAGTTGTTTTTCAACTCGCAAAAAGGTACGGAACGATCACGGTTGTTTTATAACCTCAAATTTTGACATTGACAGTAATATGGGCTTCCAGGGCTTCCAGGGCTTCCATCATTTCCAAATACAATAAAAACTCATCTTCCATGCTAGAGAATCAAAAAGTGCATACAATTATTTGGAAAAAACTAACTTTTATTCAAAATGAGCAAAAAGTCAAGTAACCACAGAGAATCAAAACGTCAGAGTGTTTTTTAACCATCGAATTTGATGGTTAAAAGTTGCAACCCGTCAGAGGTTCGGAACGGTTGAGTTGTGACAACCGAGTTGCAAAGAGCGTTTTTTCACCGAGGCTCGGAACGGCGTTAGTGCTTAAAGTTTCACTCGGAGTGCACTCTGGGTGTAGGTTCTGAACGCACCCCTGTAGCACAAGCAGTGTCAGAAAAAAAATTGAACCATTAAAACACCATTCTTTAACATTTAAGTATTGAAGGTTTCAGGATCCTCTCGGTCGTGTATGTATCTAATCAAGTTTTGAAACCAGGACCACAGGTCCGGCACTCTAAAGAACGCCTTCCCTTGCTCGGCTTCCTCAATTTTCCCAGAAAGTGTGAGGTGAGGTGGAGTATCTGAAGTCAGAGGGGGGCGGAAAGTGGCCGTTCTAGATATAGAACTATATACTATTACCTATTGTGTGCCAGGACCACAGGTCCGGCACTTCAAACAACGTTTTGGATTTGACATGATGGCGTTCGCACATGCGCACTTAATGCAAATTGTCTTTAACATTTGTGTTGGGTTGACTTACCACGCATCGTATGCACTTCGTCTAATATCGTTACTTTTTATTGTTCTTTCTGTTATTAAAAATAGTATTTGAGCTAAAGAATTACTGAAAATATGAATTTAGCGTTATTTTTCAACGTTTTTATGCACTGAAAAGACTCAATTTTATGAAGTCAAATACTACGCGCCTGACTGCATTCCCTTGCTCGATTTCCCTCAAGTTTCCCAGAAAGTATGAGGTGAGGTGGGGGATGTGAAGTCAGAGGGGAGCGGTGAATGGCCATTCTGTATATAGAACTATATACTATTACCTATTCTGTGCCAGGACATAAATATTTCACGAAGTTATACCATAGTGTAATAAAAACTAATAGTAGTTCACCGTTTCAGTATTTGCTAGGATGTCACTTACACCCTGTATTGTACACTGCACAGCCATTAAAATTGTTAATCAAGTCTAATAATTTATTTCAGACAAGGTGTCCATATACAACGTGTTAATGAATTAACGCAAATCTAGAAAGTAGTTTTTTGAGAATCGAGAGCAGAATCTAATTCTTAACTAGTAGTTTCAACATAGGAATTTTTTTTCTATATAATATATAATTTGTTCATAAAATTTAAAATTTACTGAACTTAATCTTAACCCACCGCTCGTGCACTCTCACCCTACTTACTACCAAAACAAAATTCTTAAAATCTATCCATGAGCACGTTAGCGCTTTGATTCATTGCTGAAATGATAACAAATCATTTTTGCCTCCGAACTAAAAATGCGAATATAACTTTAAATTTTAACGATCAAAATAATGAAATTACTGTTTCAATCTAATTATTTTGTTATCAATCAGTTGGGGTGTATGAGGTTTTGCGCTTATTCATTAACACGTTGTATAGTATACTAATAATAGTACATTTATTTTGTATGTTTGTATTGTACAAAATAAAACACGATAAAGATCATTTCCAATATTTTTATTTTTAAATTAGTGGCAGTGAAGTTTTGTAGGTACGTCGCTTAAGTGTTAAACGGAAACCGGTACTGCCTCAGTCGTATGACGTCCGATTACAAAAATAATTGTCGTGTCGGATACGTGACGTGCGGCTGCAGTGCCTTCGCTATAAACTAGGCATCTCACTGGCAAACACGCTTGAAGTCTCTTTATTTGTTGTATAAGCGTACACGATTGTATTTCTAATTTAATAGACAACAGAGTTCAAAATTAAATGGCTGTTAAGACGTAATTAAATGAATGTTAAGTTAAAAATTATGATAAATTGCACAGAACATTATAAGAGGGGTTAGAAATGCAAAGTAGGTAGCGCTTTTGCTTCAAAGACGGGCTGTCGCCACTTGTCTTCCCGCTCACGCTGCTACAACTACTCATGCCCTCTCGCTCGCACCACGCCGCCCGCCTTAGTGTTATGCAAATTATTGCATAACTGTGTGGCACGCGTTCCACGTCTTCTTTGCACTTCTAACCCTCTTATAATGTTCTGTGATAAAATTGGGATGTTTCTTGAAGCTCAGCAACGTCAGTCATCGCGTCAAAACATTTAAATCAATTTACAAGATGTTGGTGTACATTATTCTTAACTGCGCTGTTTTAGCTAAGAGTTTGATTCACGAACAGTTAACAGCATTTGCATTAGGTCGTTCTATCTTTTTAAACTAAAATTAAACATTGTAACGTGTTCTTACAGCGTTTGTAATATATATTTTTTAATTTTCGGCAGTGTTAAAATTTTTACAATTAGGTACGCTGTAAGAACGATATAATGTTTACGTAGAGAATGGTGGGGAAAATGCAATATCGAGCTACAACAAACTAAAGCCTCGTATCCACTAGGCAACAATTGACGCGCAAAATGTGACGCTCAACATGTTCGGCAACGTTGTAAAACAACGCGCCACGTTGCTTCTTTTGCAAAAAGAAGAAACTTTGAAAAAAGCAACGTCGCGCGATGTTTTACAACGTTGCCGAACATGTTGAGCGTCACTTGTTTCTCGTCAATTGTTGCCTAGTGGATATACGAAGCTTCAAGCAACCAATATACTTACACATAATTTTTAACCCGTTTCGGTATCCATTGCTTGATTTGATCGCTGCACTTTAATAGTGTTATTGACAGTTTAATAACTTTCATTCCTGAACATATCTTTGAAAGAACTGTCTGCTGACCGATTGAAATTAACCATAAGAAAAAGTGCGCAATAAGTTTTTGTCCGACCTTTTAATTTAAATAGGCAAAGACAAATTTCATTTGCGCATTTTTTGCTTTTACCCCAAATCTAAAGCAATCTTAACTTTTAGATTTATATGCAATTTAGTTCTTAGAATTACCTATTGTCCGACGATTTAAGTATTACACTTTTCAAGATGTTTTATTTTAATAGAATTAAATCAATTACTGGGATAAAAAATCAAATGCAACGTATCAAATAACCATAAATATGAATCCTCAAATCTAGTCGAATATGTGAATCTAGTTGTGACACTCGCATTTACCCCACTTAACCCCAATTTTAGTTCAAATGTGTTGAATTAAATTTGATAATAGAGACTTCAAGGTTTAAAACTAAATTTATTGCAAATTATCGGCGGGAATTAGATCGAAACACTAATTAATTGGCACTTGGAACAACTGCAACTCGTTGTATTTTTCAATAAACCACCACTTGACTAGACAACTACGAAAGTGGAGTTGTTTAGTATACTGAGCAAATGCAAAGGTGCATAGTTACGGTGACTTTGGTGAAAAACATAACGAGTCGTCTTAAGACGTTTTACATAAAAATAACTATTTTGGCAAGTAACGCTAAAATAAAATTAAAACTTATGTGCTACACTGCATGGTTACATGATCATTAACTAACATTTAATATTTTTACGTATTTTGCTCTTTTTTGACTCCGTGATATAACAATTTAAATCATAAATAATAACTTCACTATTCAAATGGATCCGCTTATAAAAACCAGATTCATAAACGGAATATTTCCTTCGAAAATCTTTATCGTTTATGCTGTATTAGATATCTAATGTTTATTTGTGTATATCCGAAAATTGTAAACATCGACGACTCTCTCCTGGCACTGTCCATCGTAAAATGTCGTAAATAGTGTTTAAGTTTAGCGTTCCAAAACGAACGATGGCCTTATCGAAATTATTAACTTTTTTTTGTTATTTCTACGTTAAGGCAGTGCCACGAAACACAAGTCGATATCTACGTGTAATTACGAATAACGGTTAATAATATTGTTACAATACTGTCCAACAGTTGACGGTGACACTTAATATTAATTCAGTCCTCGAACTAAACGCCTCAACGAATAAACTATTGTTCTAACCTTTATTGCATAGATTCTAATTAGTAATAACAGCCATTGATTTCGTCATACTGAAATTAACTTTATCTGAAAGAGTTAAGGTTAATTTTGGCATGTAAAATTTGTTACATTAGTTTATTCGGTGCGATCTACACGTGCCACTGTCGGCGGGCAGCGCAACAATATCATTGTACACGGCGACACAGAAATTATGTGGACTCACTGATACTGATAGTGAATTACCATCAATAAGTACCTAAGACCTTTGACCCTCTCAAGTTTGAGTGCCACTAAATGGTTCTACCTACATTTTTTATACAGCAAGTAGGTATCACGATGGCGCTTACTTAACGGCAGAAATGAATGATACATACGAATTGAGCTTTTGTCCGCGTCGATACGTTATTTTAATTTTACTAGTTAATCTAAGTTTTGAACTATCTCGAAGCGGATTTTCGTGGAAATTGATCGTGCTGTTTCAGCGTAAAATGCATCAGTAACAAACATCCCATAATGTAAACATGCCAACTTTCTCAATTAGGTATAATATTAGTAGGATAGGATATCAGTAAGATGTAATCAGTCTCTTTACGCATGTCACATAGAGATGTACAGATTTGAAAGGATTGTTTTTTTTCTATACAGAGTCCTTCTTAATATGCTGCTAAGAGGAAGGATCGCTCTTTAAGACTAGAGTGAGCCATACCAATTGTAAAGTGTCCACTTTTTTTGACGTTTAGGTTTGAGTGTGTGGTGTCAAATAGTATGGACAAAAGGCACCAAGTGACATATGGCCTTATGTTTACGGTCACTTTTCACACACACTAGCTCAAAAAAAAGTGGACAGCCTCATAAACAAATATCTATAGTTCCATCTCCTTCCACTATTAAAGGTATGTCATAAGACAAAAGAGACCAACTACAATCGTAAATTTATGCGGGCTCTATGGAGATCCTTCCTCTTAGATATGCTGACACTTTTTAAGGGGATGTTCAGACCATCAAACTGAACAATTTTCTCTATAACACCAACATCGAAATCGCAAAAAAAAATCTGCTCTTCCATATAAAACTGCAATCATACACGAGCCAAATGTATTGGAAAGCAGATTTTTTCGCGATTTTGATGTTGGTCCCATATAGAAAGTTGTTCAGTTTGATGGGCTGATCATCCTCCTAAAAAAGTGTCAGGATATTAAGAAGGACCCTGTATGTTTATTTTGATTCTTTGTTTAGCCAAGTCAGCAAAACATAACTCTTATTAACCCTGCATTAAAATTGATTCTATGATTTGTATTAGGTAAAAATATAGCAGTAGGTACTAGGTAGGTAATTATCAGTGACGCAACATAATTTCTTAGAACAATACGAATCTAGCGCGGGAGTGGACCGCGTGCGGCTACAAACATTTCATTTATTTTACAATTTACTTCATTATTACTCCTATACACATAAAAATATTAAAACGGAACTCTTTAACTAGATACCATAATATAATGTGCGTAACGGACTAACACCATAGACTCACCAACAGCTGTACAAACGAATTCAGACCAAAACCACTAAACTTAAGGTAAGTACATAATCAATAAATAGATAGCTAACGATAGTTAATCATCACAATTATACATTGCTTGACTGAGAGGAAGGCTGAGTTATACAATTTTATAGTATAGATACACTACGTAGTGCAAAATATTATGGACATTCTTTTTTACTTTAATTAGCAACAAAGACATTTTAAAACTTGCTAAGTCAAACTCCTATTTGTAAAAAAAATGAAAGTGTGTGTGAATGGAGTCACAGACAAAGCCATAAAATTATTAGGAAGTTTTTATAAAATGCACTTCCCAAGTTGTTTGCTTATGAAAGTTCCGGTCCGTCCCCAACGTTCTTCAATTATTTTCCTGTGTACAGCTCTTGGACATTTACACTTATTTTCCAAAAATTACCAAAACAACTTTCTTTCACTTCCATAAAACTCAGCCACTTCATTTTGAAATCGATCGTTTTTTAACGAAAATTTTACGGCTCCTAAATATTAGTAGCGAGATATATGTCCAAATTAAGCCTGACTTGCACCAAAAAGTATTTAGGTATGATGCTGTCACTGTCACTAGTATAAGCAGTGTAAGCGACGGAGCGATCACTAAATACGTTTAAGCCTTAACAGTTTTTGGTGCAAGTCACCCTTAGTAACTTTCAGACAAGTCACAATATCAAACCTTAATGAAAACAACGCTTTAGAATAATACAAAGATATCAAAACATCAAAATGGAATGCAAGCCGGTCCATGATAATTCAGAACACAATTTCACTCGGCTAATAAACTCTTACAACTTAAATTTCTGGGGAAATTGAACATTCGAGGGTTTTGACAATTAAATATGAGGTAGTAAATTTCAGAGAAAGTCATGGACCGCTTTCCGAACATATAAATAGGAAATGAAAGACAGACCACAAGGATACACACATAGATACACCAAAAGTATAGTACAAAGTACTCGGAGATGACTCCCAACGGAACTTTACCATATCACGAGGTGCTGGTATTCATACACTCGGTAATCATAATAATTAATATTAATAATCGTTAATATTACATCTTAAATAACTATACAATTTATGAGACCCCACGGGGCTGTAAAACTTATTAAACTTCTTTATATCATACATTAGGTTGTAAACCGTTCACATGTCGGTACTATACAAAAATTAAAAACATTATACAGTAACTACCGTACCGTATCGTACCGTAGAGCTAATAAATACAAGAATCAACTTACTTCTACAAATACCTCATTTGGCACGATGTCTTGATGCTGTGACGGTATAGTCAGTATTTTAGTTACAACCTCTTTTATGTCAATTTATTAATTAATATAAGTAATTTATATATATCTATTATATAAATGTTAAGTGCTCTCTCTGAAACATCATCTTAGCCATGCTTTGGAACTATAGTCCTTCGCTGACAAGCTTTATCCCTTACGATTTGACAGGCGAGCTCGCGCGAGGAAGCGAAACAGGGAGCGGTCGGTCGGCTCCCGCTTCGACGAGCTCGTTCTCTCCGATACAACAGCTCGACTAATTACTCGCTGTCGCACTCTACTTCATATAACTTTTGCGAATAATACATGCATTATATTTAACTGAATACATATATATATGAGCAAATTTGCCTTTGTCAGTAATTATTAATGTCTCCGTCGAGTACCACGTACACGTATATTAATAGACAGTCTACTTTCACGAATTTATTGTTTTTCAGAATCGATCTCATAATAATGTCGTAGTGTTAGTTAGATTTAGATCTTGGAATAGACAGTATAAGTTGCGTCGACTGCAAATGTTATATTTTACTCGAAACTTAATATCCATTAGGCCAAATTTCAACGTGAATAAAATCGCAGCAGTGTGAGTAGCGTGTGAAGTGTACTGAAAACGAAACTGATTAAAAGCGTCACCGGCCGGCCGGCCGGGGCGCGGCGCGGCGCGGCGCGTGGCGGCACTGTGTCCCCGAACGTAGTGAATCGTCGCTAACATGTGTATAATTTATTATGTACCTAAGAACATTGACGACAATCTCGATGATAAATATTTGTGCCTCGTCGTGTCGCGTCCGGCGGCTCGACGACGCGGATGGCTCGGGGAGAGCCGAGCGCGGTCGAGACGATCCCGTCGATGACGTCCGACGACTGGTTCGTACACTTAAGTAATCACCTTAGAAATCGATAGGAAGTCAGTTTTACTTACAATAATTCCGCTATTTAATAACTAGGGTTC
>OZ004669.1:18049751-18285801 GCA_963924505.1 Agonopterix alstromeriana | reverse complement strand
CTTGCTATGCTGTGAGTGCTGAAGTCGGATACGGCCGACAGGAATGAAACGGCTGACAGCTGCTGCTGTACCGACGTATATTCAAACACTGCTTTGAAATTATAAATGCTCATAAAAGGTAATGTTAGCGCCCTATGTACGATGCACTTTTATCGAGGTCGCATGATGTCCGCGTTCAATGTTCAAATGCTATGCTGCGAAATAACATCTACCGATTGACCCCGATAATTGATGTACGTGCTTTTTACAATAATAATGGGCAAAGTAGAGGGGAAAAGAAGCCTCAGTTGGCCACGAATATGGCTCGCGAACCGTCAACGTCGAAGAGCTGTTTCGTTTCGCGAGAGATAGACAGGGATATGCTGAGCTGACTGCCAATCTACAGTAATGTAACCAGAGAAACCAGAAGAAGAAATAAAGACACCTATAGTTGTCTCGCTTACACTTAAGGCAACGTAGCAGGGTCTCTTCACTAAGATGCCATCCTCAATGATATGCCATCAAGTATATTGAAAAAGAATAAGAAACCGAGCTATTATGCAGTCGCAAGTAGATACTGTGACAGATTAAGTGTTTGTACTAACATTGTATGTTAAAGCCTGAAATTACAAATTTTGTATCATTTAACTATATTTTTTAAATTAACTTTCACTTTCTTGCTTTCAGTGAATCCCATTCTTTACTCTTGTAATATTCGAGTAGACGTGTGTATTTTGTTACCGCTGTTTGATATCCCACTGCTGGGCAAAGGCCTTATCCTCTAATCCTCCCTATGTAATTCATACACAGGCCAACACTTCATTAAAGGTTCTAAGATGACTTCATGTCTAAAAATTAACTATAAAATTAAAAGCGAATTTAACTATTGACCTAATTTCTTCTATTATTAAAAGTTTATTTCTGATCTCGGAAAACTGCACTCTTGTAGTATATGGATAACTTTGATGTACTGTAATGTTTTATTAATTTACTTTCCAATAAATAATGAAAATTATTATTATGATCGATATACTATAATCACTCACAAAATATTAAAAAGTTAATCGTTTTAGATCATGTCAGTGCAGTCTTAATTCATTTGTACTGTTTTTATTTTAATAAGCTCAAGATAAACTCGGATATTAAAAATTTTTTAAATGTCCTCAAAATTTGATCTTAATTATTTCTCAAAATTTTAACAGTCACATCGTAAACCACATCAAAAATATATCAAAGTGAATATAAAATAAGTTCAAAATGCAGCAATGGCCACTACGAGGCCACGGGGGCTACGGCGTAGCACCGCTACGCTTCCGTAGTGCGTAGCAAGCGTCTGTAGCGGCTGCACTGGCTGCAGCGGTGCAACGCCCGTGGCCCCGCCGCCCCTCCCCCCGCGCCCCGCGCCCCGCCGGCCCCGCGGCGCCCCGCCCCCGCCCCTCGCCCCGCACGCACTGTGCGTTGACCCACTGACATCGCCGCCCCGTACGATCTTTAATCTAGACTGGGACTCAACTTCTGAGATATTAAAAAAACTTTTCCAAACCGACATTCCCATCTCGCCCTCGGCCCCCAACGAGAACGGCTGTCTCACTTATCAAAAACGACGAAAGTTACTCATCCATAAACTGTTTTTATAAACATTCTCGTCGAATTTACGTCCATTTGTGGCACAAAACGTCCGGTGCACTCGCTATCGACACATCGGCGATCGTAAAAAATCCATTAGGAGGGCCGTAGCACGTCGCGTCGCGGGGACCAATTCGCACGACACTCGATATACGACTTCCTCCGATAACTTATCGACGACATAAAAAAATTGTTAAATTACCTCCTGCTGTATTTCGACTATCATCTTCCTCGCACTTCACACGAATAGACAGACACTCACTTTAATATATAGTTTAGTTAAATATGGTAGAAAAATAATAAAAATTTTAATACGATCGTGGGGTAAAGTCCTGTTTGTATAGTGAGAGGTTATGTGGAGTGTGCGCGGTGCGCGCACGCGGAGCGCCGCGGCCGCACTGGGGGCAGCGGCGCCGTGACCCGGCCGCGCCGCCCCTCCCCCCGCCCCCCTCCGACCCGCGGCCCCGCGCCCGCGCCCCGCCTGCGCCCCGCGCCGCGCCCCGCACTGCAGCGAGCCTGTAATCTCTTGATGCCGTAAGATCTACAAATTAGCAACGCCGATGATGCACTATCCTAGAGCGCCCCGTGCCGTGTCGGAGCCACCGGCTCTTATTCAATAGTACCGGTAACTGATTGTGATCGTGTTCATACGTTACATTCAGTTACGATCGCATTTCCTTTCCGAGTTGAAACAAACTTTGCTAACCACCAGCCTTTTTAGGGCGCATTTGTTGCAATGGTTAACGTTTAACGTATTTAGATTATTAACTTATATATTAGGTCCTTCTTAATATGCTGACGGTTTTTAAAGGGGATGATGAGACATTCAAACTAAACAGCTTTCTCAATGGTACCGATGACGAAATCGTGAAAAAAACAGCTGTTCCATACAAAACTGCAAGCCTACTCGACGTAGAGTACGTCTACATAATAAGCTGTCCCAAATGTATGGGACAGCTGATTCGGTTTCGATGTTAGTCCCATATAGAAAGTTGTTTAATTTGATGATCCGAGCATCATATTAAAAACTTTCAGCACATTAAGTTGGATCCTGTATAGATTGGATTGTTTAAATAGTGATTGTTTACATAATTTTGAAAAGTTTAGCTACCTACCGCTTGTTTCGTTTTTGCTATTTGAGTACTTTCCTTTAGATATTTTCGTATTAAATTTGTCTACTATATCTATTCATTTCAATGCTTCACAATTATTAAACACTAACTTTCTCCCACGACTTCGTCCGCACCGGCTCCCGTCATCATAGCAAGATGAAATACGAATAAATAATAGTTTTTAAATCTTATATCCGTGCGGAAGCACGGATTTTTGTTGGTCAAAATCACGCAAAACCCACTGGACCTATTTTGACGAAACGTTTTAATGAGAAATCAGATTCTTCCGATTCAGACAAATTTAAATCTTTCACCCTAATTTGCGATTCTACTTCTTAATATTTAGTTGATTAATTTCGGACAATGGATATGATGTTTACAGAAATTTCCTAGTACAGTCATAATACGTTACGGATCTTGTAAACGATATAATCGGAAACTTATAGATTACGTATCTAGTCCCATTCCAAGTAGAAGAATTATCAAGTATATTGAATCGGCTACGAGCTACGGTTCGTAGCGCTACGCCGGCGGCGCTACGAGCGGTGCTACGGTGCGATAAGCCGGTAAAGTGGGTTATTTTTGTGCATTGAACATGTTCGTATGCAGTTCAGTTGTTTGGGATTAGGAACTGATAGTCTGATAGTGGAGGTGTTGGATGTTTGACTTTTTAGATACCTATTCTTCATTTCAAATATGGACGAACAGATTTTCCGTTTCCTATACAACGTGTTAATGAATTAACGCAAAACTAGAAAGTAGTTTGTTTAGAATCGAGAGCAGAATGGAATTATCATGTTTTCAACATAGGGATTTTTTTCAAAATATTAAATAATTTTTTTGTAAAATTTAAAATTTACTTAACTCGATCTCAACCCACCGCACAGGCACACTCACTCTACTTACTACCAAAACAAGATTCTGAAAATGTATCCATGAGCACGTTAGCGCTTTCATTGATTGCTGAAATGATAACTAATCATTTTTGCCTTAAAACTTAAAATGCGAATAACTTTAAAATTGTACTATCAAAATAATGAAATTATTGTTTCAATTTAATTATTTTGTTACAAATCAGTTAATGAATAAGCCTCATACACCCCGTATGAGGCTTATTCATTAACACGTTGTATAACTTTCTGGCCTATCCTGATTTGCAAATATAATTTATTTATCAGAAAGATATGATATCCGAAATATCTTGGACGTTACGAATAAGTGAGAGTAAGTGTTTCAAATCTCTGGTTCAGTAATTAAAAATAGCCTTAAAATTTCGTTGCTATTTGAAATGGAGTATACATTTATGAAAATGACAAACCTGCGGTATACAATGAAGGTGTAAAAAAACCCTACCAGTCGGAATACAGTAGTGTTACTTATGCAAATAAATTTTGTATCTATTTAGTAGTAGGGTTTAAACCATCACACTGAACAACTTTCACTTTAGAGAAAGTTGAAAAAAAAAGTTAAAGCATCGGGTGTTCCTTACTTAGGTGTGACTTCTCTGTGAGCTGTCCTATAAATTTGAGTCGAGTAAATACTGCAGTGCACATCGTGAGGAAACCTGCATGCTTCAATTTCGAGGCATGTATTGTACCCACTGTCCATTATAAGTGGCGAAGGCTCACCCCCCGTAACACTGGACAGAGTTTCGGTATGACTGGTGAAACGTGGATGTTCTGAGGTTTCAGAATATCTCTGACTACCCCCTCGAAGAATATAGTCGTGAGCATATGCTAGATACTGCTGTTTTGTATGAAATGGCTGATATTTTTTATTTTTTCTCGATGTTGACTCCAAATTCAAAGTTGCTTAGTTTGATGGTCTAAACAACCCCTTTAAATATTACTAGGGTGTTTTGTTACACCCTGTAGATGAACTGACTATGTGGGGTACACCCCTATGATATTTGTGGTATAGCTTCTCACCATCCCAAATGGGATTATGGTCTTGAGTTTATGTACGTTTTCATCTAAAAACGTACAAATATCACCTGAGTGATAACAACCACTATTCGGGGATACTGTGACCTTATCAATAACTTGATGTAGTACACAAGTTTGCGGTGACCTTTATATTTAGCCTCAATCTTGGAGTGGGCGACTAAATCCATCCAGCTCAATTTCGACTATCATAAAACAAACCCACGATTATTTGAGCTTTAACCCCTGGATAAGGCTCGATGCACACGGGCCACCGCCAATATAACAATAAAAAAAATTATGACGAAAAAAGATTGTAAGAATCTACAACGTGTTAATGAATTAACGCCAAACTAGAAAGTAGTTTGTTTAGAATCGAGAGCCGAATCGAATTATCATTGTTTCAGCATAGGTAATTTTTTTATAATTTGTTTGTAAAATTTAAAATTTACTGAAATCGATCTCAACCCACCGCTAGGGCACACTTACCCTACTTACTACCAAATCAAGATTCTTAAAATGTATCCATGAGCATGCTAGAGCTTTCATTCATTGCTGAAATAAGAAAATCATTTTGCCTCAAAACTTAAAATGCGAATAACTTTTAATTGTAACTTTCAAAACAATGAAATTACTGTTTCAATCGAATTATTTTGTTATCAATCAGTTGGGGTGTATGAGGTTTTACGCTTATTCATTAACACGTTGTATAGGTTAGTTATAGTCTAAAGAATCCGACTGGAAGGCAAGGCGTCGACTCACGAATAAGGGTGAGAGAGAGTGGACCATACTCGACCACGCGGGTCCAGTGCTGATTGGTGGAGGCAAGTTAGTGGACAACTTGCAGTCAGAGAATTTTCAAGCCGATGCCTTCATAGGCATCTGACCTGGCTTAACGAATATTTACATCGCCATCTGACTGAACTATCCAAGAACAACTGCTTAACATGCCTTCCAAAGCACGGATACGCTCGAGATGAAATACCACTAAACGGTCACGGATCTGGCGTTGCTTAACTTCGGTGATCGTTTCCAATACCGCAGTTCCACTACGCCAACCAGCGCCCCTAAAATCTAAAAGTTTTCTTCTCTATTCTTTTCCTTTCCTTCTAGAGTCTTAAAGAAATTGTCGTGTGTCCAGTCATTTCCTATCTCCGCTTGTCTATTGTAGCCCAGCAATTAATTTCAAATACTTTACGTAATGCATGGCAATTATATATAAGATCTAACAAAATTAGAGGTTTGCTTGGCGCCATTGCTCTTGTTGTGTTTCGTGTTATTTGAAATTCGTAAAAAGTTGGTTTTAGTGATATTTGTGACATAATTTCGTGCGGATTGTGTACCAAACAGTTGCGTAAAGCGACCGACGTAACATGAATCTCAAATAAATACGATAACAGAACATAAGTTTTGGTTCAAGTTAACTCGTACATGGTCATTTTGGCGGCAACGCGCGAGCTTACAAATCGACCATAGATTCATCGTCATCTATCATCCCATCATCCAAATAAAGAATATAAAGAAAAAAATAACGAATGGCTCAAAAGGACTAGTATCCAGAGCCGTTAAAGACATTATAAAAAAAAAAATAAAAAAAAAATCTAACAAAATAGATTAACAAGATAGATTTTAAGAGGATGCTCTTAAAATAGTTTCACCTAATTTTGTTAGACCTTATAACATATCATTGATGCTTTGAGCTAATATAATTTGAATGTTATTAGGTAGGTATTGCAGGGGGACAAACCAACCATCAACCAAAAATCTTCTTTGTCCCCGTTTGCGATACCAACCTAATAACATTCAAATTATATAAGCTCAATTAAAGCTGTTATAGCCGATTAGTGATTATAGAGCTTGTTTTTCTCTTTTCAGTTAATAGATTTTTAATGCAGTCGGGTTTTTTGTTTTTTAATGTTCTGATCGACGTAACACAAAATTCAAGGATCCGCCCGGAACACGACTCTCCATAATCGATGTGAACGAGCGCGTGGCTCCGGTCAGAATTTAGCCGTTTTCTTTGAAAAATGAAATGAATTTTCAAAAAATAAGAAAACCAAATCATTCTATGTTGTGTTGTGAAATATATTGTATATTTTCATTTTCTTCCGATCAACAATGTAAGAGTATAAATGATACAACTGGAAAGAAGGGGACTTTAGATTCCTTTTCCTTCAGTTTTATTAATTTAAAAAAAAAAAATTTAAGAAAATAAATTGTCCTGCACGTCTAGCATGATTTCTCTTGCGCGCGACTCGGCTTTTTCCCATACTACAAGTCGCGGCAAGCGCGGCTTTCGCTCTCCAAAAAGCGCGGGAGAAGGTTATTTTCTATGCAGCGAAGGCGCGTCGCGCGCGTGTGGAGAAATCATACTAGACGTGCTGTAGATTGTTCAGTTTTGTTTTCTGCCTAAGTCATTAATAAAGATAAAGTAACAAATTTTCGGTAAAATCAAAATGAGCGTATAACTTCAACTGGAGTTCTGTATTTTTGAGGACTGACTGATTTGGAGACTGTATCTTCTGTTACTTTTTATTCACATATCGACTAAACGTACACACGGCGACACATCAAGCTATACAAAACCTAAATAAGCTGGCCGCGCGTAGGTCGAGTAACGTATAACGTCGCGCGACCAGCTTATATTGGTTTTGTATAGCTTGATGTGTCGCCGTGTGTACTAAACCACTATACTAGATAAAGGGTTAAAAATTAAAGGTTTTTTACTTTTCTGAACTCCAGAAACCGTTATTGTAAAGAAAAGAATCTACACAACACAACCTACAAAAAACTTTAATACCAAAATACCACACAAACTATCCTAACCTAACCGAAAAATTCCCAACGAAAAAAGCGCACTTCGCCGCGTCGACATTCTCAACGATTTCGCCATTTTCGCCCGTAATTACACGAACCTGCCCCAATTATGGCGACGTAGGGGGTCGTCAGGGGGAGCGGGAAAACTGCAACAGTTTATGCCTTTTTACGACTGAGAGGAGGTCAGGGGAGGGGGGACAGACAAATGAACGCCGGAGGTGAGGATAAAAAGCGTGGGAACGTTCGTACAATGTCCCGCTTATTGAACTTGATTGTTGTGGATGAAACGCTTGGGCTGCGTGAAAGAAACGTTTGTTTTAAAGAAGAAGGTTGGAGGAGTGAGCTTGTGTGGACGAGTGTGTTGTGAGAGCCTACAATGTACTTCGGGTGTCGGGAATAATCGGTTACATTCCTATATTTGGCGTAATGCAGCTCGGTATTGAAAGTAATTTCCAAAGAAAACCAACGTCAGACTTTTAATCTTTTTTAAATCGGGCATGGATCCACCACATATTTCTACCGCTGTAACTGCTGTAAACCAGGATCAACAGCGGCGACCATTCACAACATAAGACAATGAAGTCCAGCGAGTCCGGGGGATGACTCTAATCTGTCTTTTAACCTGCAATGAATTTAATCAAAGATAGGAGCAGTAGGAAAAACAAATATCCAAATATAGTCTTTCGATGGGTGACCGTTAAGTGGTATTTCATCTCGAGCGTCTCCGTGCTTCGGAAGACATGTTAAGCATAGTTTCATTAGATGACGGTGTAACTATTCGTTAAGCCAAGTCAGACGAGACGTTATTGAGACGGCATGAAAATTCTCTGACAGCAAGTTAACCACTAACTTGCACCAATTCGCACTGAATCCGTGAGGTGGAATATGGCCCACTTCATCCCACCCTTATTCATGAGAGGAGGCCTCTACCCTGCAGTGGGATCCTACAATAACTTTAAGATTCCTATATTAACCTTGAAGATATGCCTGTGCCCCTGCAGTGGACATGATGCAGGCAGACGATGCTTATTTGTGTAGGTAATAGAAAAGTTAGCTCTTAAATTTGTTCGGATTTAGTTTTAGTTAAGAACCTCTTCACCTTGTGATTCTATTTACTATTCTTATACTGTGCCACAAGGCTCCTGTTTTCATTTATTTTATTGATGATTTTATTGAAAAAATTTAGCGAATGTAATTCGTACATGAACATAATCCCATTCACTCAGAAACTTTGCTACAACTACCAACTATCTTTATAGTTGTAGCAAGACCCATTTTGAAGAGATGTGAAATGTAAAAACTTTTGTAAGTATCTATCGATGTATCTTAGTAAAAATTAATCTGATTTCGTCTTGCCCTTTCTATATAAAAAAGTACTAGATCCCAATTATAAAGATAAAACCTGATTACAAATCCATCGATTTACCATAACTTTAATTTAGGCAAGTGGTAACGAAGCTCTCCCCTCTCTCCCCCTCTTCGCGACAATCCCTCCCCGGGTTTATGTGGATCTTTATGAGCAGATTAATGGTAAACGAAGGAATTAGTGAGATCCCGAGGGAGCGCCAGCGCCTATCGATCCCTGTGAAGTCTTGACAGTGTTTATTAGCTGCTCTACTTTGTACGTTGGGTGAGGTGTTGTAAGAATGTAATAGAAAACCGAGAGTGTTACAATAAAATTGGTATCAAAAAATTGTTTCTAACCTATTTGACCCACTCAACGTTTCACTAGTACCGAAATTCCAGTCCAGTGGAATGCGGAGAAACAGAAAATCTTTCGCATTTACAATATTAGTAGAAGTCTTTGACTATTTATATGTGGACTGGTTACGCGTGTAATTCTACTAACAAACATTTCTGCCACTTTTTGCGGGGGGCGAGGTAGCATGAAATCCGCAACTTTGGATTTTATTCCCCATAACTTTAGATTCTAATTTTGAATGTTATAAATCATGAAAAGTGGTCTCGTGTGAACCCCAAACGTTCTAAGTTCGAAGTTATTATTTCGCAATTATACGCTGTCTCGTTTAGTGATAAGGTGTAACATTGAATGTAAATGCACAAGTTCAATTGTGCTTATACCGTGGCAGAGGGGAAATGCTACCGCAAGGCTAGTCCTTATAATAATTAGTCAAAGGTAGAAGTAGATATAGTATAGTATAGTATGGAAGAATGGATTATCGCAAAAAGTATATATAGTAGGATTAAACCCCCATGTTATACAAAAAAAGTAATATATTAATTGAATCAGGCGTTACTTTGCGGAAATCCATGACTAACAGGTAGATGACACGATTGTGTCGAGACCTCCGCTTCTAAATACCTAGTAGACAAAGTTGCATTACGTTATGCAATACAACCTGCCCACCAAATAATTTCTACTCTACACGTGTTTCGCTCCACCAAGGAGTATCCTCAGGAGTTAGACCGACGAACGTTCGAAACAGAGTTGTTACTCCGCCGAGCGTCCGACACCGAGAACTCCTGAGGATGCTCCTAGTTGGAGCGAAACACGTGTAGAGTAGAAATTATTTGGTGGGCAGGTTGTATTGCATAACGTAATACAACTTTGTCTACTAGGTATTTATAAGCGGAGGTCTCGACACAATCGTATCATCTACCTGAAATTAATATATGTTTTTTTGTAATATTTTTGAAAGACTTTGAAATAATGTTCTTGTCAGCTAATCAAAATAATCAGCTGATTCCGTACCTACGCAATGTCAACTCAACTACGATGTCAGTTTTTATACACACTGTATATTAAGTTCATGGTTGTATGTACCCATTCAGGGTGTTCAGAAACATTGTTACAAATACCTTCTTCATATAAATTTATTTTGTTGACTCGTTTTTTATTTTGTTTTTTTCGCCATCGCGGTGAATAAATTAGCCAACTAGCATATACGGTTGCTGATTACACAGGGTGTTATAACTGTTATAAGCATGTAGGGGTGGAAAATGTTCACTATTTAAGGAATTCCAGGATGAAATGATTGTGATAATGTGGCAAGCCTTTCGCCTATAAAACACCTTATACTTTAGTCGTCTCGTGCAACAGCTAAGGGATGCGATGGGATGATCTGGTCTTGCTGACTAGCCGAAAACAACACATTTCTTACTAATATATCAAAAACCAAAAACTGTAAATTTTGTTAAACATCAAGGGCTATGTGATGCCGTGTGAGAAAGCAGAGACATATTTTATTATGTAAGACATATTATATTATGTTATTGATGTGTTCTGATAAGACGGGGGTCGTCAGCTGCGCCCGCCGTCTCTTGTCAAACGTACAGAGAGACATTGTACTGACTGATTGATTTCTCGCGCTTACTGTTCAAATCAAACAAACGAAAATATCTCACAAACCATACTAGAGATAAGCATGTGCGGTATTGAGTGAGTGCGAGTGAGACAGGTATACACTATAGCCTACTATTTACTGCCACTCTTCTTACCAAGAGGGGGTGAAGTAAACATTGTGGGGGGCAGGGAGTATGCTTACTGTACTGTACTGTGTTACTGTAGTACCATACCCTTTTTTAAACAGTTTGTAAAATTAAATACGTTGCATACTTAAAGAGGTGCTCCAGAACAACAAACTGAACAACTTTTACTATGGAAACAACTCTGAAATAAAAAATAAAACACCTGTTCCATACATTTTGATAGAGTAGCTATTGCCATTTTCTATGGAACAGCTCATTTTATTTTCCCGATTTCCATAGTGAAAGTTGTTCAGTTTGATGGTCTGAAGCACCCCCTTAAGATGTAACGAAATTTACACCCTGTACAGGGTCCTTCTTAACATGAAAAAAACAGCTCTTCTATACAAAACTTCAATCCTACTTGAGCCAAATGTATGGGACAGCAGATTTTTCTTCGCGATTTCGACGTTGGTCCCATAGAGAAAGTTGTTAAGTTTGATGGTCTGATCATCCCCTTAAAAAAGTGTCAGCATATTAAAAAGGACCCTGTATGTGTTTGGCAAAGAATGTACGTATTGCGGGTACCGACGGCAAGAAAAGCATAGTGCTGAATCTTATTCAGTTCGAGATGAGTATTTATAGTAGTACGACTATTTATTTTGATATTTTTGAAAATAGTAAACGCGATTGGAATTGACATTTTAAAATGTTGAATATGAAAATTTGGAAAAAGAATGTTGTTCCATCTTAGACTACTTATATGAGGACAAGTTACGCGTGTAATTCTACTAACAAACTTTTCTGCCACTTTTTGCGGGGGGCGAGGTAGCACGAGATATGCAACTTTGAATTTTATTCCATTAGTTTAGATTCTAATTTTGAATGCTAAAAATCATGAAAAACAGTGTCGTGTGAACCCCAAACGTCATAAGTTCGAAATTATTGTTCCGCAATTATAGGCTGTCGCGTTGAGTGATAGGGTATAAAATTGTATGTAAATGCGTAAGATCTTTTGATCTTGCAGTTGGCAGAGGGGAAATGCTAAGGCGAGGCGGGTCCGTATATAATTCGTCTAAGTGTTCCATGAACTGAAAACTAATCAACAACTACGTTTTTCATTAATTTTTAATGTACTTACCTTTATTTGTTTAATATTTAAATAAGGGCATTGATAAAGAGTAAAAAACAACTATACATAAAGGGCTGTTTGTAGTTTGTTCACAAGCTGAATATTACTACACTCTAAGCAACTAGCTTGCTAAATACTACTTGGAATTTTTCACCACGATTGCAAATCAAACTCTAAAACAGTGACGGTCACAATTATTAATTACTAGCATAGCATACGGCTGCATACGGGGGGTGAGCCCGTCGCCACCTAATGGACAGTGGGTACAATACATGCCTCGATATTGAAGCATGCAGGTTTCCTCACGATGTTTTCCTTCACCGAAAAGCCAGTGGTGTTACAAAACGTACATAAATTCGTAAAAAAACGTAAATAAAAACTCATTGGTACGAGTCGGTCTGGACGAGGATCGAACCATCGCCTCCTGCACGGCAAGCAAGGTTACTCGCCACTGACCGCCACGCATTAATTACTATCCACCAATAAAAATAAATTAGTATTCCCACATATTCGGCTTAGTAAGGTCAACTCATATTTTATGGTGCACTGTATCACAGATTTCTTCATAGTTACTACGTTGCTATTATAATATGATATCGAAGGATATTTAAAACACGTCTGACAAAAAGAGTCTTCGGAAAACACTACGGTAAAAGAGCCATTATAAACTATAATGAATGACCAAAATGCCTGCTGTTGGTTACGTTATGTAATTCAATATTGTATTTATTTATTTTGTAGTTGTACTTTGTATATTTTGTTTAGTTTAAAGTAAGTTTGTTATATGGTTTCTGATTCTGGCCACATTTCTCTACAACATAACGCCTTCCGACGCGGTGGTAGAGTCAAGAAAATGACGTCAAAAAGCAATGTCATATTATTATGAAAGTTTCAACTATTATTGATTTTAAAAATGTTACAGCCGTGTTGTGCTATTTCAAATCGAATTAAAGATTGAAAAATTAGTCTCGGACGGGACTTGAACCCGCACTCTTCCAAACCGGGGATGTGCGTTATCCAATTTCGCTACCGAGCCCACTACCCAGAGAACGAAATTTTCAATCTATTGCGTCTTAAGGGAACGTGAGCGTCATATACTGGAAGTTATTACAAACTAACTGGGTAGTGGGCTCGGTTGCGATATTGGATAACGCACTGCCCCGGTTTGGAAGATTGTAGGTTCAAGTCCCGCCCGAGACAAATTATTCAATCTTATTTTGAAAGTGTTTTGAATAAAACAATCTCTATGACATGCCAGCGTCTCGACTATTAACCTTTCCCAGCTTCCTGCTTTTGACAGAAGAAAAAGCCCTATTCCTTGGTCAGCTCTCTCTCTCTCGCTCTCTCGTATCTCTATCACAACATTACAAAATACAGAATTAATAAAGCACCCGCACCCCATTAAATCCACACCAACACTAATAAACATCAAATCAAATTTCCTCTCTGGCGAAGATTTGCTAAAAATGTTGGGGCGAAAAATAACCGATAGATGTCTATTAAAAGGAATGCTGTTAGGGGGAATTAAATTCTCCGCGGTTTTGTGGAGCTCCCCTATCTCTGCGGGCGGGGGAGGGGGAGGTTCCGCTTCGGTTGGGGGAGGTGCATACGGTCAGGTTTATAGGAATGTACACGAATTCAAAGAAATGTACACTTTTTTAATGTTTGCCTTGTGGTTTAGAATATGTTGTAGTTTTTAAACGGCTGTGTAGTTTTTACCCTATGTGGGTGTCGCATTCATGATGTGAGGTAAAGAGCTTTGGTGGCACGTTGCAGTGAGGTATGGACACAGAACATGAGAGGCCGGGTCCGAAAAGATACGAACGACTTGTATCAATTAGTTTTTATAATTTATGTACGTAATACCGACTGCTCTCAAACGGTGAAGGAAAACGTCGTCAAGAAACCTCCATACGCCGAAGAAGAAATTCTGATGCGTATGTTTAGTCCACCAATCCGCATTGGGCTCGCGTGGTCGACTGATACATCGTCCCAGAGGATAACCTTGTGCCCTGCATGGAAGGTATAAAAGATGATGATGTGGGTATCGTTTGAGACGATGAAGGTAAAGTGTTTCGTAGTGATTTATTGAGCGTAGATTTAAAGGCTAGCCATAACAATAACCACTTGATTATCTATTTCATCCGGAAGCCACAGAAACCATAGAAATAAATCAAGATAGAACGGTTATAATCATTGTTTTACTTGTGTTCTGCGCGTGCCTGTTTCAGACCACCCGAATTTTTCTTAAAATTTTTTAATTAAAATTAAGTACTCAAATCTTCAGAGTTACCTCAGAAATTTGTTTTTGCAGTTAGAAACCAAGTAATAAGGCATTTTCTCTCAGTTGTCACCGATGTTTATCGTAGCGCGACTCAGTGCATAATGAGTAAACGTATGAAAAATTAAGAAATTTATTGCTTAATGTTGGCACGCGTGCCCCGCACACTGCTGTTTTTTTATACTTTATTTTTATAGATTTTTTTAATTGGGGCTTTTAACCTTGAGTTTATGCCAGCCCGTTGATTTATTTTAATGACTGAAACCATGAATTTTGGTACAAGTTAGCTTTGCTACAAATACAGCCTTAGAATATGGTGTTCCCTGAATGGAACTTTGATCGTAAGTTTTTCTAAGTAAATAAAATAAATAAATGAATTTCTTGGACATTGCCACACAGATTATCTAATCACATTGAAAGTATTGGAATCTAGGCCGGACTTGTATTATACTTCATTCTATATAAGGACGAAAAGATGTCCCAATTCCTATTTAGCTTTCTGACCAATTCTGATAGTATAGATAGTATATCCGACATATCTTGGACGTTACTAAAGCTGCTCGAAGAATAAGTGAGAGTAAGGACCGTTTCACCACTTCTTAATAAGTTCTTGTCGGATAACGACAGATATTTTGACATATCTTTCATACAAAATATGTCAAACTATCTGTCGGATAAGCTAACAAGAACTTACTTCGAAGTGGTGAAACAGGCCCTAAGTGTTGCAAATCTCTGTTTCTGTAATTCAAAATAGCCTTAAATTTTCGCTGCTATTTGGAATTTAGTATAAGTTGTAGTATAAGTATGATGACTAGACAACGATAAATACAATTCAAATACATTTAAATATTCAACATAAAAATATTGGCCTTGTAAATTAAAGCCCCAACATAAAACAACATAAAAGTGAATCTTGCAAGATTCAAGATTAAGATTCACTTTTATGTTGGGAAGCCTAAGATTAAGAGTTATTTTACCCTTTAGTGGCGCCCTCATCACAATATTTAAGGTTTCTCAATCAAGAAAACCTAAAATGAAAAAGTGCAACTTATACAGGGTCCTTAATATGCTGACACTTTTTTAAGAGGATGATCAGACCGTCAAACTGAACAACTATCTCTATAGGACCAACATCGAAATCGTGAAAAAAAAATCAGCTGTCCCATAAATTTGGCTCGAATAGGTTTGCAGTTTTGTATGGGACAGCTGATTTTTTTTCCCGATTTCGATGTTGGTGCCATAGAGAAAGTTGTTCAGTATGATGGTCTAAGCATCCCCTTAAAAAAGTGTCAGCATATTAAGAAGGACCCTGTATTTTATACAATACATTTATTTTCACTTTGTTACTATTTTTGATTACGTACAAACTTTAGACAATAACTTGCACTACATTTTTTTCTTCTTTCGAGTATGAGTATGAGAATATTTAACAAAAAAAATACCAGGATCACAGAAGTTCCCAAGAGGTACAATATTAAACAAAACAACATGCGAATTATCTGAAAACATTACACAATAATATAACAGGGGTAAAAATTGTCACAACGACGACGTTACACCAGTGAACTATACAATGACAACGTTCTACCAATACCAAGTAACTTTAGTCAGTAACTCGATGAAAAAATAGAGTTGCTACAGTATGGCCACGCTACGAACCCGCTACGGATCCGCTACGAGGTGCTACGGGACCGCTACGCATGTGCTAACCATCGCGATGATACTTTTAGCGATTCGTTGATGCGACTTGAAGATTCTGTTTTTGCTTATGTTTTCAGAATCTATAACTAATGTTAATGTCGATGGTCTGATCGTGTGAAGTGTGAATCTTTACAAAGTTTAACAATTTTATGTACGAGGTTAGGTAGGTACTTAATTTAAACCCTACTCAAGGCCCTGTTCTGTATGTCAAAATGTTATGTTAAGTAATTAACTGATACTATGTAAAATCATATAGTAATCGTAGTTTACACTATTCGGAGTATCTAGTGTGACTACCCTGCCTAGAAATCGTTCTATAAAAACTTTCAGATGCTATTTCAAGCGTAGTATAAATAGACCAGAAGCTGATCGATATTCGAGAATAGCACCTAAAGGACCCTCCCACATAAGGACATCGTATAACTTGGCACAGATTTTGAATAATGCAAGGTGCATGTGCAGCGGTCTACAGCAGAGCGAGCGAGACGGACGTACGCGGAGTGCGGCGCGCGCGAGCGAGACCACCAATGCGGCAACTACCGCGCTTCCACGCCATCGTGCCCGAGCAGACACGGGCAGAACCCTCTACATAACTAAACATAGCACTAACTTCACCACCGGCTCCTCTCATCACTGCGGATCGTGTACACTCCAATATCTATGTTTCTAGCGACCGATCGTACGAGGACAGACAGCCGTTCTCCGGGACACCTGGACACTACGCGGGTCTACGGCGCGTCGCATGCCGGGGCACGAGCACGAGCGCGAGCACGCGGGGCGGGCACGCGCTGGGCGTGCGGCGTGCGGCGTGCGGCGAGCGGGCGGGCGTGTCGCGGGCGTTACATAAGCGGGGCGCGGTGCGGCGCGGGCACTTTACCTCTCTGGCCATCGCGGCATGTCCGCCGGAGGCCGCGGGCGGCGCGCGTTCACGCCGCCATCGTCAGGGCCGGGCCCGGGCACTCGCGGCACTCGCGGAGCACTTCGGCGACGCAACCGCGTGGGCGGCGATCGATGGCGTCCGCGCGCCTGCGCGTCCGACGTGTTCCGACGCTGCCCGAGTGCGCCCGACGCGACGCGCTGAAGGCTGGTGCATCCGCCCTGACCCAGTTCCCGCGCCCGCGCGCACACTGACCTCCTTACAACGGCAACTTCCAATGGAGCGAGTTACGAATCGCTCCGATGCGACATGTACAGGCTGCTCTCGTCTCATGACGCTTAGTACGTACCTGTGATTAACGAAATTTTTATGTACATACTTGTAATATGGGGATATTGTGGTTCTTACCTAAGTATTTTGTTGCATCCATGCTAAATTTCTTATAACTTTAATGTAGCTCAATTTAATTATATTTAGAGCGATCTCGATTTTTCTCCTCAATACGAATCGGTTAGAGCCAGAGATTTTTACCTACAAAACATGTACAAATGTTTTGTAGGTAAAAATCTCTGGCTCAGTAACCGAAGTAAAAGCTATGGACGGAGCAAAGCAAGTTCGAAATTGTTAGCACCACGTCTTAGCTGTGGTCAGAACTCTTTATGATTATGGATAGGCACAGTAACTAAAACATAAACTTAGAGCGAGTGAGTGAGCTCGACTTTTCTCTGCTCTACGAATTGGTTTTAGACAGAGCTCAGTCAATCGATATTTTTCCCGAATTTGCCCCCCCTCTCGCTACGCTACTGGATTATGCATTATTTATATTGTCATTGTAATGGTGTTGATGATATATATAAATACTAGCTGTTGCCCGCGACTTCATCTGCATGGACTTTAAAATATATCTTATATGTGTATCCAAAACATATTCTATCAATGTATCACATTTCATTCTAATCCGTTCAGCCAATTATGCGTGATTGAGCCACAATCAACCAACTTACCAACATTCGAACATCGTCACAAACTTTGACATTTATGACATTACATAGTAGGATAAAATATGATCTAACGTAAAACAAAAGCTCGCAACGTTTTGCATCAGCCTGTACACGTACACGGAGAGAATTGAAATATTGGCATAACACGTACCCTAGATAACAGTGAGTAGGCAGCTTTATTGTTAGTCAACAAAATAATGAACTGTACAATAAAGGGTAATGCACACTGTACGATGTCTGTTAGTGTGTAGAACAAATCGCACCTCCACTCCGCTACAACAACATCATAACTTGAAATTATTACTTTTCAAGAAAATAGTCTAATGCCCTAATATCACAATTTCTCTTCAAATTATACCTACCTTGCGTTGTTGTTTTCAGAACACTTCATAACTACACCCCTCGGGGAATATATTTGTGATCAGATTATGCTAATACAATCAATCAATCAATATTTATTCAAATAATAAAAGACATTATACCTTAGAATACGGTTTTTTTTGAAAAAAAACTACCAAATACAACTTGACGATGCCGCTCTAAAATATCCATTTTAACTATACTTCATTCCAAATAAGGACGACGAGATTTTCCAATTCCAATTTAGCTTTCTTGCTAATTCTGATTATTAAATGTAATTAATTTATTGGATACATATACTATCCGACATATCATGGATGCTACGAAAGCTGTTCTTAGAATAAGTGAGAGGAAATGTTTCAAATCTCTGTTTTTGTAATGCAAAATAGCCGTAAAATTTCGTTGCTATTTTGAATGGAGTATAGAAGAAAATTTTCTAAATACCTACCAACAAGTAAACTTTTATTTTACATTTTTATCGTTTTTTTGTTGTTGATTAAAGTCAATGAGAGATAGACGCATATAACGCTGATCAAATCGGGGCGTACATGAAGATTAAACACAAAAAAACGTACCCGAAACCGACACATACGTAACAAGCAATATGGATGTTAAAGAGACAAGAAAGAAGGTCTGGCAGGATCGTAGCTTACAATAATCAATTATCTCTACCTATCCCAAGGGAGGGTGAGTATGGGCGTTAGTCCACCACGCGTGCCGAATGCGGATTGGTATCATATCGACGCTTAAGAACCAAACCCTCCTATCTACAAAAATCCAACTTTACAAGAGGTGCAAAAAAATTATATTATGGTTTAAAAACACTTAACAAATATAATGTGCTTTTGAAATTTGACGCCAGTCTATTTTATCGTAGAGCCAGTATTTTTATTTACGGACGACTGAATTTTGGTTCTAATTGCATTCAAACCTTAAATCTCAATTTTTGAAAATATAAGTTTTTGATTCTTAAGCGTCGATATGGCAGATAAGCATCGGAATGTCTTCTTCTGCGTATGCAGGTTTCCTCACGATGATGTTTTCCTTCGTCATTGTTTGAGAGCAATCGGTGTGTTCATAAGATGTAAAAAGTCATTGGTAAATATGGAATGTCGTCCGTGCAGATTCGAATCTGGACCTCAAGATTGAGTTTCCATAGCTCTCCGCAACGCGCCACCGACGATTTGAAGTGATGCGCGTTAAACCTTTGATATTTTTTCATGAATTTGAAATGCTGGTCTCAGTGACATAAGTAAACCACGGTTATTTAGTAGGTAATACTAGACACTCAAACTCAAAATTATTGATTAAATATAGGAGCTTATTAGACGACAATTTTTTTTTTCACTCGGTCTTTTAAGTATTTACAGGGTTTCCTGGGCCCTGGGCAAACTTATCAGGGATCGATTCTGAACAAGATTAGAATCAGTCTTGGATACGTGCTTGGGTATGCTCAAGACGATATTGAGGCCGAGATACAAAGACGATTTTTAAGTCATCGTTCGAACTTCCGTATGTCAAAATCCATACATTTTCGCTCTGGTTAGCTTTAGCTAAGACTAAAAAAATCGTCTCTGAATCTCGGCCTCAGAGAGAGATATTATTTTCAATATTAGCATAAAGCAGTACAAAATTTACTTATCACTAGCAGCATATTCCGTGCCAGTGCCCAAACAACAAACTCGCTCTCGGTGGGACGGAATGGGTGGACGACTATAAGCATCTCCCACTCGCTCGCACTCACTCACTATACAAGTGCCTCTTCTTGTTACTGTGAGCAACTGCGAACCTGTTTGTATGAAGTGTTGTAACGATCACTAATTTATAGTTATTCGTTCCGGTTCACAAATATAACATCAGTTAGTTATAATCTCTAAGCACTTGTTCTAATAGTAGAAATTAACTTTAACAAACAAAATCTTTAAATAAATAAAATAAGAGGGAAAGCCGCATGGTCAAAGTTGTATGCATTCTAGTTCAAATTACTTCCAATATTTCCAATCTAGCAAGAAAAATCCGAACAACTTTAATCCTATAAACATAGAGATCATTTATCGTTGACTAAGTTTAGTACCTACGGATCTAACTTGACACAACCTTATTTCCATTTACTAAGAGTCCATTTTGAATGTCCCAAGTATTGGCGTCATTGGTGGATTATGTCAGATCGAATTTAGCACGACCTTATTTCCATTAATTAAGAGTCAATTTTGAATGTCCGAGAGTTGGCGTCAATGGTAGCATTGGTATCGTTAGAATCAATGACCTTATTAGCGTCAGCGGGGAATTTGAATAAATAGGGAGGTTCGATAGTGGACGGGATTCATTCAACAATATTCTTTCTTTGAGCTCACACGCTGCCGGTTTGTGATTTGATATTATTTTTATTTTAAAGTTCTTTTGGGGAGTTTATTTGATTTAGAGTCATTAGTAAAGTGTTTGCATTGGAATTTAAATTTAAAATCATTTTCTTAACTTATTTTGGGGTAAATTCTGGGAATTTCATATTTTTGCTATTTAATTTTAAATGGGGGGTCATTGTTCGGTTGTGAGGTTGAAGTTGAATAATCATGTGGTACACAAACGAGGTTTTGTGGGTTATGGACTGACTGTCGATAACTTCCAACGTCTTTTCGGAGACGGGCTCGGTTTTGGGGCGTGCCAGCAATCGTTCTTTGCCAACATAACGATTTATAGCCTCCTAAGTTTCGTAATCTGGATGTAATTGTTTTCCGGTAGCTTTCCGTGAGAAGTGGAATGGCGTCCTTTAGGGGGCTGGGAACTTTGCATCTGGAGTGCGAAATTTAGTCCCTGTAATTTAACACTTGCCAATAGGGACCCGTTCATATTACAACTTATGGCTTTGCTGCCGTAATATGAACAACACACCTGGAATAGATTTAGGTACTCTAGAGGCTCCATCCTCGCTTCGCTTTCCAGTTTAGTTCGAAGATTTCCATTGCACCTCGGAAATCTTACATAACACACCTACACGTTTAAATGTAAATGTGAGGCCTACCTCTAGTCTTGCGGAATTCTCTTACACCGGAGAGTTTCAAACCTTAGGGAACATCTTTAGAATAGGAATATTTTAGACATTGGTTAGATTGTAGAAATCGCGTTTTATTGTAAAAATAGAACTAGGATAGGATAGGTAACTTACTAGATTGTAAAGGGAAAATTAGTGTAGGTTTTCATAGGAAATTCATAATTTCTTATTCTTGTTATGGATAGGAAGAAAAGATTCATATTATCTAAAGAACATCTTATTTACTGAACTAGGTTCCTAATAGAATTGTGCTTTGGTTAGATTATGTACAAAGAATTGACATCAGTCTAGGTTTCTACTGTATCACAAGTTGATAGAGAATTATAAGCATAAAGAGAGTAAATTCTAATTTGTTTGTTTTAAAATCATAATTTATTGATGGTTATCTTCTAATTTTATTTACCTTAACTGTTTAAATGACTTTGACTAACTGACTAAGACCAATAAGTTAAATATTGCCCTCTTACATAGTAATTAATACTTACTTATACTTACTGAAAAAAGTTTACAAATAGTTGAATATCACTGTAGAGTTTCTGGCCACATCTTCTCTGCAGATAGGTCCTTGCGAAGTGGTGGTAGAATCATTGCTTAATATAATAAAATAATGAGCCATTCCTCATCCAAAGAAAGTATTTGAGAAGGATTTTTATTTACAAACTTCACATAAAATGTTCTAATCCATGAAGTAAAAATACTAACATAACATAATAATAATCCTCTTGTAAAGTTAACTCGAGGTTCTGATGATTTTAGTTGTCTTAAGGTGAGCAAGACGCAGCCTTGTAGCCAATTTCTGTACCAAAAAGGATCGGATACGCTACTCTACAAAAGATAATGCTGGAAATATCAGTAATCCTATCTTCTTGTCTACTATATACCTAATAACATTCAAAACATAAGCGTTTAAGTAATATTCTTCTCAGATAATTTCTGTACCCGGCTTCTGGTAGAGGTTCCCCATAAAAAACAATCACATTGTTGTCTAAAACAGTTATGCTTACCATTTTCTAACATATCTACTTCATTGATTCAGTTCTATTTATCTATATTGATAGAGTTAATCTGGTTAGGTTTATTTCTGGTTCATTGCTGATAAGGTCTAGGTTACTAAGTTCTTCTAAAAGAAACTGAGTTACTACCACATAATGTAGGGTCATAGATGATCACATAGGTATTCTGGCCAATTCTTAGTTTTAAGTATGTTCTAAGTTTAGGTTTAGGTTTAAGAAATTTTAAAGTCTGATATCATGAAGTAGTATTTTAGTTAATAGTTCTAAATAGATTAGTATAAGTAGTTACAAATGGGTTCCGTAAGCCCAAGATAAGTTAGTTACAATTAGGTCCTCGGGTGACCAGGATTAGAAAGGATAGCAAACGTTACAATTAGGTGCCGTGAATCCAGGATGTGTCACAGGTCTGTTCAGTGACCGGGGTTCGGTACAAACTAGTGTGATGATTAGCTAGGGATAGTTACAATTTGGTGCCGTGACCAGGATAAGAATGCAGTACATTTTTGTACCGCATAACCAGAATTCGAATCTAGGCTACAAAGTGGTTACAAGTTGGTGCCTTAGACCTAGGATATCAAATTATGTTTACGCATCGGATAAACTCGGTGATGTTCGTCTATTCTCGGGGTCCGCGAGCGCTCACGACCTCTGACCGGTACTTACCATTCGTTCCAAGGAGAAAGTGACTCACTCATTCGTTCGGTCCATTCCTTTCCAATTATATCTTTTTTCTGTACTCGTTTTACTCTAAAAGTAATTAAATATTCATACTTACCAAGTTTCACAAGGTGTTTGACTTGTTAGAAACCTCAAGAAACCCCAACATGGTCCTTCGAGCCGGATTGTATTGAATCAAATCATATCAACGAGTTTAAATTCCGACGACGAGACGCGTCGATATTGGATGAAGAAACAAAATGGTAGATTGGGAACAAAAGACTGCAACAAATTATTCATCACGGAAGTCACCGACAGGGCTTTATGGTGTGAAATAATCTTTAATCGCAGTGTTAAGTGTTCAATTATTGCCCAACACTCATTTTCTACTTATTATATGGTAACGTAGCAAAAACCTAGGTATGTACCTACTTGTAATTAAAAACTGAAAGTCAATATTTCACAGCGCATGATTCATAGTTCGCAATTTGTAATATCGCTAAGTTCACTAAATATTTCTTATTGCTAAGCACAACAATTAGTATTCGAACGTTTGCTTTGTTGATGTATTTTTATTACAATACTTTGCGTTATAGTTTGTATTTTAAAGGATAAAATTAACTTATTTTGATGTGGAACAAATACGATTAACATTCCAATATTGCATTGTAACAATGATAATAGTTAACAGCATATAGCAGTAAATTTAATAAGTACATACCTAATAATTAATTGTAAGCATTCTAAAAAATTAAAAGCGATTCCTACCTGTTATGTATTGTGGCTAGGTACCTATATAACTATTCTGTTGTTTACATTAGTGAGTACTCTTTCAGTGTCTTATCCTATATGGTTAAATCTATGAATGCTCGAACCGAGCCATTAAGTAATTAGCGGATTGTCAGCTGTTAATACATAACTATTTAACAAGTTTTCTAACAAGCAATCTGGTAGCATTGGAATTGATTGTTATTATATAATATATACCGTTTGTTATTCCCAATTCCAGTTTGACCACCGCTTCCCAAAATGGCCGAAAACAAAGAGGAAAAGGAGTTAATTAAAAAGCGCGGGAGTTTTAAAGGACGTGTTACGTCATTTGGTAACTACTTAAAGGTGTTGAATGAGTCATTGGATCGTTCTCAGGTAAACGAGTTACAATTACGGGTTGACAAATTAATAAAATTGTATGATCAATACGATGAAGTGCAAACCAGGTTGGAATGTATCGTTGAGGATGTTAGTGCTCAAATGACTGATAGAACTGACTTTGAATCAACTTATTACAAGCTTTTAGCGGAAGCTCAGGAGATAATTTCAGTTAATTCAAAGGCTAAGCAGTCGAGCACTCGAGGCGATTATGAGTCGGTGCATTCCGAATCACAACAAAACTTTGTCAAGTTACCTACTATTGAGTTACCGAAATTTAGCGGTTCGTACGAAAACTGGCTCGAATTCCATGACACCTTTACAAGCCTTATTCACGAAAATAATAGAATAACCGACATAAATAAATTTCACTATCTTAGAGCATCTCTTCAAGGAAGTGCTGCTGTGGTTATTCAGTCTATTGAGTTTTCAAGTATAAATTATCAAGTGGCATGGAAGCTTCTGTGTGAGCGGTTTGATAATAGACGGCTTTTAATACAAAATCACGTTTCTGCCTTGTTTAACCTTACACCAATTACCAAAGAATCATCTGCCACCATTCGTCACTTATTGGATGACTTGAATAAGAATTTGCGAGCTTTGGAATCATTAAAAGAACCGACTGAACATTGGGATACACTTCTTATTTATATCATTGCAAATAAATTAGATCAAAGAACATATCGTGAGTGGGAAGAGGTTAAGAGTCAATTAGATAAAAATAAAACTATTACATTGGATACATTAGTTGCATTTTTGCGCAGTCGAGCAGATCTCTTAGAAACTTTGGAACTATCACGAAGCAGCGGAAATCAATCTAATAGAAATAGCAATCCCAAAATTCGAAGCATGTTTTCTCTTACAGATTCAGATTCAAATCAGTCAATCGTCGACAAATCCTGTCCATATTGTAAGGGAGAACATGAGTTGTTTGAGTGTCCTCAGTTTACTTGTCTCACAAATGAACAAAGGTTAAAATCATTACCAGATCTCAAAGTGTGTTATAATTGTTTCCGTAAAGGACATTATGCAAATAAATGTAAAAGGACTGGGTGTAAAATTTGTAAGCGTAAACACAACACATTGATCCATTTAGAACTAGCTAGTCGTCAACCGATAGGCAACAATAATACGCCTAGTCGTCAACCGACAAGCAACAATGATCCGCCGAGTCCACAAGCTCTGCTGGCTTTGACAGAAACGGGGGAAACCTCTAATGATAATCACGACGTGACACTCTCGGCACGCGTCTCACTTGACGCGAAGGCTACCGGGTGTGTTCAAGAAGTGTTACTATCCACTGCACTTGTAAAACTGCACGATGCGCATAATCGTGAACATGTAGCTCGCGCAGTACTTGACAGTGGCAGCACTTCGTGTCTAATGTCTGAACGTCTGCATCAGCAATTAAATTTACCAGTGAAACATGTTAACAAATCCATTTTAGGTGTTAACAATTCTCTGTCACATGTCGGAAAAATGTGTCAGACTAAAATGCAATCAATAAATACAGATTATTCTACGGACATTGTTTGTTTTGTCTTACCATCAATTACAGACGATGTACCATCACGTCAGGTGAGCCTAACAGATATTAATATTCCAAATGATATAGCCTTGTGTGATCCCGACTTTCATACACCGTCTCAAATAGATTTAATTCTAGGTGCCGATATTTTCTGGGATTTATTGGGCTCTCAAAAGATTGATTTAGGTGCAGGTAAACCTATATTATATGAGACTAAATTAGGATGGTTAGTCTCTGGGCCAGTAGGTGGCAATGATTCATGTCGTAAATCCAGTCCTATAAAATGCAATTTTACGAAAGATGTTGTAAATCTTGACACTCCCCATATTGACGAAATTCATAATCATTTGACCCAGTTTTGGAAACTCGAAGAGGTTGATGTTAAATCGTCGTACTATTCAGAAGAGGAGAAGGCATGCGAAGAACATTTTGTGAACAATTTTGCTCGATTAGACAGTGGTCGTTTCTGCGTTAGAGTTCCTCTCAAGCAACCTGAGACAATTTTAGGAGATTCATTCGAACGTGCAAAGCGCTGCTTTTTGTCACTTGAACGAAGATTACAAAATAATACAGAGCTCAAAAAGAGTTACTGCGATTTTATGTCTGAATACGAACTTCTAGGTCATATGACCGAGTGTCAACTATTTCCGCAACAGTTTGCTTATTTCATTCCGCATCATGGAGTTATGCGTGAAAGTAGTTCAACAACCAAATTGAGAGTTGTATTTAATGCAAGCAGCCCTACTACTTCTGGTTACTCATTGAACAATATACAAATGGTAGGTCCAACAATCCAAGATGACCTTTTGTCAATTCTTATTCGCTTCAGACAGCATAAATTTATATTATCAGCAGACGTGGAGAAAATGTACAGACAGACTTTAGTACATCCAAATGACCGCCATCTACAGCAAATAATATGGCGCAGTGATCCTTCCGATGATCTCAAGGTTTATCAGTTAAACACAGTCACATATGGCACAGCAAGCGCTCCCTTCTTGGCTGTTAGATGTCTTAAACAAGTTGGTCTTGACTGTAACGATTCTAAAATTGCACAAATCATCATCAGCGACTTCTACGTTGATGATTTATTAACAGGGGTAGACTCAATCGAGGAAGGAATTCAAGTGCGTCGAGGTGTAACGGACGCTCTTAATTCTGCTTGCATGCCACTGAGAAAATGGAAGTCCAATTCTCCTTCATTAATATCTGATGATTATAATAAATCCAGTGATATTCAGTCGTCAGTTGACCTAAATGTAGGTTGTAATGAGCAATATAAAACGTTGGGTCTTGGATGGCGGCCTCAGAGTGATGAGTTGCATTTTTCTATTGACGTTAATTTACCACATGATATAACAAAGCGCACCATGCTTTCTCTGATCTCACAAGTGTTTGATCCTTTAGGATTACTTTCGCCCATTGTTATTTCCTTTAAAATTATATTGCAAAAATTGTGGATCCAAAAATTATCTTGGGATGAAACAGTTCCCGCAGAAATTAGTGAACTCTGGTGCAGTCTTATCAAAGATCTTCCTGAACTCAATAACATTCGCATACCTCGGCGTGTTTTTTCTGATACGATTCTGCCTGTTGAATTACACATATTCACAGATGCATCACAAGTTGCGTATGGTGCATGTGTTTATGCTAGGAGCATCAATAATGATGGTACAGTCACAGTGCGTTTACTAATAGCAAAAAGTAGAGTGGCCCCGATTAAGCCCGTTACTATTCCGCGATTAGAGCTTTGTGGAGCGATGGCCGGCGCGCGTTTGTATGAAAAGGTAGCTAATTCGTTTAGAATAAAGGTAGGAAACGTTTTCTTCTGGACTGACTCCACCATTGTTTTGGGGTGGCTCAAGATGCATCCCATCCGATTGCAGCCATTTGTACGAAATCGCGTCGCTGAAATACTAGAGAAAACTGGAAGTTGTATCTGGCGACACGTACCAACCAACTTGAATCCTGCAGATTATATTTCTCGCGGTATTAGTATAGCTACAATCCAAACACTTGAACAGTGGTGGTGTGGTCCAGAATTTCTAGGAATGGGTGAATCCCATTGGCCGTCAAGTGATAAGGAGGTACGCCGTGAATCATTGCCAGAGATTAGGCCCGAAGTTTCACTATTAGCAGTCACACCTCGAAGTACAAGCTTAATAGATTTTACTAGATTTTCTAATTTAACTAGGCTCAAACGTACCGTGGCATATGTGTTGCGTTTTATTGATAACAGTAGATCACACGCTAAAAATATGTCTAGTGGTTTTACCGCAAAAGAGTTGGAATGTGCGTCTAATTTAATCGTAAAAATTTCACAAATCGAGTCGTTCCCTGAGTACACTATATTAAATAAGGGACAGAATTTACCAAACAAAAACGCTTTATTAAAGTTCAATGTTTTTCTGGATGCTAATGGTATAATGAGAGTTGGCGGAAGGTTAAGCAATTCAGATTTTCAGTTTAATAAAAAACATCCTATTTTGATACAGTCCAATCATATCTTTTCAAAATTATTATTTAAACAAGAACATTTAAAATTATTACATGCCGGACCTCAGATGCTATTGGCATCAATCAAAGAAAACTATTGGCCCATTGGTGGGCGTAATTTGGCAAAGGCATGCTGTCGATCTTGCGTACGTTGCTGTCGAATAAGAGGTGAAATAATTGCTCCTCGTATGGGTGATTTGCCACAGCTGCGCGTTCGTTCGGGAGGTTATCCATTCGAAAACGTAGGCATTGACTATGCGGGCCCTATGATGTCCTTAAGTCGTCAAGGGCGCGGGAGCAGGCTAGTAAAGGTGTACATAGCCGTCTTCGTATGCTTTTCTACAAAGGCAATACATCTCGAACTGGTGGGTGACTTGACAAGTAATTGTTTCCTTTCTTCGTTGCGCCGATTCATTTCGCGTCGCGGAAAACCAATTAATATTTATTCCGATAATGGCACTTCATTTGTTGGTGCTTGTACAGAATTGGAGAAATTCTTAAACTCTCACAGTCAATCATTATCTGAGAACGTTGCCAATGAAGGGATTCATTTTCATTTCTCACCTCCGTATGCACCTCACTTTGGCGGTCTCTGGGAAGCGGGTGTCAAATCTACCAAGTACCACTTAAAGAGAGTGTTGGGGAACTGTAATTTAACTTATGAAGAATTCAACACTGTGCTCGTCCAAATTGAAGCTGTGTTAAACTCACGCCCGTTGACTCCCTTATCATCAAGCCCTGATGACCTGCAGCCTCTAACGCCAGGACACTTCCTTATTGGCCGTCCAATGACTGCACTGCCCACGGAAAATTATGTCAATTCGTCAACCAGTCGTTTGTCTCGTTATCAGCGCATTGAACAGCTCAGACAACATTTCTGGACGAGATGGAGTTTGGAGTACATCGCAGAATTGCAACAGCGAACCAAATGGCGTACCTCAAACAACCCTCTTCAAATTAATACTATGGTGCTTATCAAGGACAGCAACTTACCACCGTTGAAGTGGAGATTAGGACGTATTATAAGCGTCTTTCCAGGCCAAGATGGCATCAATAGAGTGGCAGACATAAGAACTGCTTCGGGTGTCGTACGAAGAGCTTTCAGCAAAATATGTCCATTACCTGTTGAAGACTGTTGAAAGCTGCAGCAGAGCTTCCAACGCCCGGGGGAATGTTTACGCATCGGATAAACTCGGTGATGTTCGTCTATTCTCGGGGTCCGCGAGCGCTCACGACCTCTGACCGGTACTTACCATTCGTTCCAAGGAGAAAGTGACTCACTCATTCGTTCGGTCCATTCCTTTCCAATTATATCTTTTTTCTGTACTCGTTTTACTCTAAAAGTAATTAAATATTCATACTTACCAAGTTTCACAAGGTGTTTGACTTGTTAGAAACCTCAAGAAACCCCAACAAATTATGTTATAATTTGATTGGCAGTAGAGTCTTGTATGTATTGTATGTATCAGTAGGTGATCAAAATCACTTGCCACTTCATTACACTTCCTACTTCATGAATAGAATAATACAATTTAGTACTAGAACATAAGATTTAGGATAGCTAGAGGAGATCTATGGTCTCTGTTAATCCCTTATTGCATAGGTCGTGAGGTTATTATGTATGTTTGTTGTTTAAAAGTGGCTCTGCCACAATTTGTTGCCTAGTGAAATGGAAAGAAGAGCTTAGAAGGGACTGTTTGCAATGACTAAAATAGGTTAAAATAAGCTGAGTTATAGGTAGATAAATAAAGGACGACAATTCGAGAATAGAAGGTTTAATTTTCACAGTAAAATAGACCGTAAATAGTTGTACCTGTTAGTTAATTAGCACTGCTTAAAAATAATTAGGCGTTCACTCATTTTTGAAGTTTCACTTTAATGCACTTTTTTGAGCTGCTTAGGCTAGGCAGGGTTTTTGATAAGACACTTGGAAAACTAATCACTTTGTCTATTATTTGAGTAGAGTTCGGCGTAATGATAAAATCTAATCATCTTCGTGTAGTTGTGTTTGGTTGAGGTTAGGTATAATCATTTGTAGAGAAATTCATTGTATATTCTTGAAGATGCTGGTTATTCTGGTGTACATGTAGCGTCTCCCCCGTTCCAGGTTTTCCAGGATCAATTTTTCGTTTTTCGATGAGAGAAGCCAACTGGCGAGATAGATGTAACTTCTGTATTAGCGTTTCAACTCCTGCGATTGCGCTGTCGTCCGATGTCCATTGTTTGTTCAATTGTTTTCTTAGGGACGGTTGAGATGCGAGCACTACTCTTATTATAACGAAGAAAACGGTTTCGTGCTTAGGAGCGTTTGGATCAAAGGAAAAAGTGAATGGCTGCCGTTAGCGACTTAGCGTCCGTCACTCACTCGTTTCCCAAAATAAAGTCTTATTTAGTTTAATTGTCTAATCTTATGTCGAGGTTATAAAAACATAACATTAAAAAATTTAAATGTTATTTTTACAATCATTTCCCTAGGTTACTTTTACTTGTATTCAATATTGAAAAATATTAAGTCCATGTTACGATTAATATGTAAAACAATAGTTGAGGAATTAATTGCAAAGAAACGTGAGGTTTAAGGTCTATAAATTCACAAACAAATCTAGGATGTTTTGTTAATCATTTTTGAAGTTAGTTTAATAATTTAAAATTATTAGATATTAAAACAGTCTATCTTCAGAAATTATTGCTTCCGCTGATTAGTTTTAAAGCCGCATCGTCAGATGTCACCACGATACATGCAATAAATTTGACAGTGACAGTTTGCCCGAGCCGCCGCTAGATGGCCCTGTAGTGCCTTTTTATGGGCGCGTTCATCTTTTGAAGTTTTGAATATAATTGCCACTGTTTTATAATAATTCTAGAATAAATAATTGGATTAGCAAAATATCAAAATTGATATGAGAAGTTGCAGATTTGCATACCTAGATTTTGGAGTTTGAAACAAACAGGTTCTAGGTAAAGCTAGGAAATAGAATACAATACTTCATCCACAAATAGCATGGAAATTTTAGGGCTGTTTTAGATTGCAGAAACAGAGATTTGAAACACTTGCTCTTACTTGATCTTGGAGCAGCTTGAGGATAATGTCGGATAGTAGAACGTTTTGATAGGTAAATTTGATTTGCTTGTCGGAATTGGCCAGAAAGCTTAATATGAGTTGGAGAATCTTTTCGTTTTTGTATGGAATGAAGTATAGTTCTCAGTAGCATTATGTAGATAAGGGTATATATAAGAAGTAACATGCATAATTATTATTAGGATAAAGAAAAATTATTTGTAGTATTTATTTCATAGGTAAATCAGCTAATAGGAAAACTGAACTAACATTTTTAAAGCTTGTGTGCAGGCAGCTAGAAGTAATGGTGAATACCTATGTACCGACGATAGAGTGTTGGAAGTATAGGAAAAGGGGGGTTGTAGTTATGATGTTTAGGTCAGCTAAGATTCTATAATAGATTAGTAAAAGTTGACCACTATAATGTGACGAGGTATCTACCTAGTAAAGAGATGTAAAGATGAGGGGTTGAGAGTATTTGCTGTCAATTCAGTCTATTTAGAGCATAAACATAATATTATGTTTATGATTTAGAGTCTACATTTTTGACTAATGAAGTTGTAAACATGGGGGGTTGTTAGGAATATTGAATTGAATAAGTTTGATTGTGGTTTATCTAATAGCTTGTGTATTTTGTAACTTGAGTATTTATTTACAAAATAGGAAGTGATATTATTATAGGAAAAGTAGATAGATAGTAGGTATCTACTTACTTAGGAAGGAAGTAGGAGAAAATTGGTCACACTGACCTAGGATAGTATAAATCAATGAAGATGAAAAATAGCTTTTAAGTAGGTAAATGAAAAATAATCTTGGTTAATTCAAAAGCGATATTAAACAAAGGGTTTTCTTAGAATTACAGAAGTACGTGGTTGATCAGTCAAATAAAATTGTAAACTTACAAAATGTCGATGAGCAACATGGAGAGGTCTAAGTCTACTCGCAAGCGTAAACTACCAACTAGATTGCAAGATCAGATATTAGATGTTGGTAGTAATGAACCAGTAACAAATGAGAATGAAAATGTCGAAAGGACACACGAGGATCAAAATCCAAAACGACCCAGGGTTACAGAGAAGAGGGCAATCCCTAAGAAGATAGACAGACGAGAGACAGGAAGTGCGTTTCGATTCCTAAGACGAACTGTAGGAAGTCTAACTATAAGGTTAAAGGAATTAAGTGAAGAGATGAAGAAAACTAAGGAAGAAATGAAAAACACGGAAAATAGTAAAGATAATAACGAGGATCAAGATACACAGGATGAACAGACTGTAGAAAATGAAACTTTAACGGAGACAGGACCAGAAAAACAGGGAAGAGATTTATCTCACGGAGAAAATCGCAGCATAATCTATAATGTAAGGAACCTGAATTTAGAAAAACCGAAATTTGGCAGTAAAAATGATAAACATCCAGTTGCTTTTCTAGAAGATCTGGAAAGTTATTTAAAGAGAGCATCGACAGAGGGAAAAGAACTTGATCTAGTACAAGAATGTCTAACAGAGGAAGCTAGAGATTGGGCTCGAATTTATAAAGAAAGATGGATAAGTGTGGAAGACTTCAAGAAGGACTTTTTAGCAACATATTGGGGACAATATGAACAAAATGAACTGCGGAGAGGTATAGTGCAGGGCTGCTGGGATCGGCAAGAAGAACCATCAATGTTAAGCTATTTTTTAAAAATAACAGGAAAAGCGCAAATGCTGACGTATAAAATACCTGAGAAACAGTTAGTTACCGATGTGATCAGACACTATCCTAAATATGTACAGCAAGTTTGGGCTACATCAAAGATAGACACTGTTATAGGAGCTGCGGAATTCCTTAGAAGTATGGATGACATAGGGAAGCAAGAGATGCACGTATATAATTCTTCAGGGCAGTCAAAATTGAATGAGAAAAGGAAGAAAGAGCTACAGGGCTACCAAAACTGGAAGAAACCTTCACCAATTATCAATCAAAAGAAGGGGGACCCGAGAGTTTATCAACTTGAAGAACCCGTAGATAACTTAGATTTTTAGAGGAAGCTGATGAATTTGTCTCCGAATCAGCTTCAACCATAGGGGACAAAATACTTCACATGATGAATACAATGGGGTGGAGTCCTGGACAGACGTTAGGAAAGAACGGTAGAGGTTTAACGAAGCCTATAGAAGGAAAGATTTTAGATAGAGGTAAAAGTGAAGGGTTAGGTTATAGACCTTTGAAGTATAGGGAAACTCAAGTCTCTAAGAAATTAGTAGAAGTTTTAAAATTAAAAATTGAGCAGGTAGAAGGAGACAACGTGTCTCATAAGGTAGATTCTGTTTTCGAAGAGGAAGAAATAGATAAGGAAACTCTAGATGGATTCAAGTCCGAAATAAAAACACAAATATTTAATTTCGAGGTCATTGGGTTAGTGGATACAGGTAGTGATATAACTTGTATTTCAGAGGAATTTTGGAATGATCTAAAGCAAAAAAATGCTCAGATACCAATGATGCCAATTAAATCTTTCCAAATAAGAACAGCGGTAGGTCATAAAAGTACCGAAATTCGTAGTTTGGTACTCTTACCAATAAAAATAGGACAATTTGAAATAGAAACAGGAGCGCTGATAGTACCGGGTTTATCTAGCCCCTTAATTTTAGGGTTTGACTGGTTGAAAATGAACGAAATAACAATTAGTTTGAACAGGAATGAGAGAGGGTTATTAATTAAAAAGAGTGAAGAAGAGAATTCTTTAATCAAGTTTTATGAGCGAAAGATTGACAGTCTAGGTTGTAACGCAGAAATAAGTAGGGATAGGGATGATGCTGGAAATTTGCAAGAGTTAAAGATAGGGACAGATTTAGATAAAGAAGAGAAAAGGAAGTTAGATAGTTTATTAGACAAATATAAATGTCTATTTTCTTCGAAGCTTGGCAGAGCCAATTGCTATGAGCATGATATTAAAATGGAACCACATGTTCCAATTATTAAAAGGACTTACCCAGTACCTTATGCTTATAGAGAAGAGGTAGAGGAAAAATTGAAGGAGATGGAAGAACAAGGAATTATTACCAGATCAGCTACACCCTACTGTAGTCCACTGACTTTTACCCTAAAATCAGATGGTTCTTTGAGAGTTCTATTGGATGCTAGAGAGATTAATAAGTTTATGATAGCTGAAACAGAAAAGCCACCTTTGCAGTTAGATGTAATGAATTCGTTTCATGGAGCTAAGTTCATAAGTGTTATTGATCTAAATAATGCTTATTTCCAAATACCTATTTCTGAGGATAGCCGAAAGTATACAGGATTTTCTTTTAATGGAAAATCATATGTTTACAATGTATTACCGCAAGGATTAAAAACATCAGTAGGGAGCTTTAGTAGAGCCATGGATGTTATTTTAGGGAATGAAGTTAGGGATTATTGTGTGAATTACTTGGATGATTTGGCAATAATCGCGACAGGATCTTTAGATCAGCACTTGGAACATGTTGACACTGTATTAGGAAAACTGAAGAAGGCTGGATTGACTTGCAATTTAAAGAAATGTGAATTTCTGTGTAAGGAGGTGAATATGCTAGGCTTTATAATATCTACGGAAGGATTGAGAACGGACCCTGAAAAGGTAAAATTCATCCAGAATTTTCCAACTCCAAAGAAAATTAAACAGGTTCGAGCATTTCTGGGATTGTGCAATTTTTATAGAAGGTTTATACCTGATTATAGTCATTATGCACAACCATTATGTGACTTATTGAAGAAAGAAGTAGGTTGGAAATGGGAAGATGACGAGCAGAAGGCATTTGAGAAAATTAAATCACTGTTTGTAGATACAGTTCAACTGCAGCATCCTGATTTCAAGAAACCCTATTATTTACAGACCGATAGTTCAGGCATAGGAATGGCTGGAATATTGTATCAGGTCAATGATAAAGGAGATAAAAATATATTAGGATTTCATAGTAAAGCTTTAAAGGGGGCACAACTGAATTGGACTGTGACTGAACAAGAATTTTATTCTGTTATTTCTTGTTTAGAGAAGTTTGAAACTTATTTAAGAGGTTCTAAGGTGATAATACAAACGGATCATAAAGCTCTGATTTTTGTAAAAAATTGGAAATTGTATAATGCAAGAGTAACTCGCTGGATTAATTACTTGGAACATTTTCATTATGAAATTGAACACATCAAGGGCAAAGAAAATATAGGAGCAGATATTTTATCAAGATATCCACCGGAAGGAAAAGTTTTACAGGAAGAAAAAGAAAAATTGCCGGAAATTTTATACACAGAAATTAAAGCTAATAAAGATTTAATTGCAAAATTGAAAGATTTGTCAAATTTACAGAAAGAAGATCCAGAGATCAAAGAAATAAGAGAAAGGATAGAGAACCAAATTATTCAAACAGATAAAATAGGAAGAATAGCAGAAAAATGTACCATAGAGAATGATATTTTATATTTCACATCAAAAGATGGAAAGAGGATTATTTATTTACCAGAAACATTGAAAGAGGAAATAATCAAACAGACACACATAGAAATGGGACATCAAGGCACATATAAAGTAATAAAATATATAAAGGACAGGTTTTATTGGAGAGATATCACAGGACGAGTCAAGAAGTTAATTAAAACATGCCATGATTGTCAAATCACAAAATCCAATACAACGAAGTATGTAGGACCTTGTCGTTCAATAATTACTGAACAAATAGGAGATATGGTAATGTTAGATTTGTATGGACCTTTACCTACGGGAATGTACGGAATGAATTATATACTAGTGATCCAAGACACATTCAGTAAGTTTGTAAAGTTTTATGCACTTCGAAAGGCTACAGCTAGATCTGTTTTGGGTCAAGTGAAGAAGTTCTTTGACATAATAAAACCTAAAACAATATTATCAGATAATGGTTCACAGTTTGCTAGTAAGTTATGGAAGGACAGTATGAAACAGGAAGGAGTGAAGGTTTATTACACCACAGTAAGAAATCCTCGTCCTAATACGACTGAAAGAGTAAACAAGGAGTTAGGACGGCTGTTTCGAACCTATTGTAGAACTAATCACAAAGGGGGGGTTTCTGTGTTACCTAAGTTGGAATTATTGTATAACAACACTTATCATGAGAGTACTGGATTCACACCTTGTGAAATAATGTACGGAGAGTCGAATTGCTTATCCTTTGATGAAGCTATTAGCAAGAAAAATGACGGAATGAACGTAGAGGATATTAGAGAAAAGGCAAAAGAAAATTTACAAAGAGCAGGGGAAAAGCGCCAGAGAAAGTTTAATAGGACGTATCGACTTATACAGTATCAGATTGGAGATTTAGTTAAGATTAGGAGGCTGAATAAATCAGAAGCTAGTAAAAACATAACAAAGAAATTTGAACCACTTTACGAAGGACCATATGCCATAGCAAGAATTCCTTATGAGAACGTCTATATTCTTGTAGATCCCAATACAAATAAGATAAGAGGTAAATTTAACACTATACATCTTACAAGGTATTATTCCTCTAAAAAAATTTAAACTAAGAGCTAAAGAGCATTTAATTATTGTTGTCCATCTACCCATGGTTGGGGCTGGTTTGGAGACAATTAGATTATTATGGTGATTTAATTATAGGGTTAATTTTAATTTCATTAAATTTTTTTTATACTAGTTTTAACTATTTTATTTTGTATTTCTTTTCTTTCAATTTACTTACATAGATAATAGGGATAGCTGTCATTTCAGTTAATTAAAACTTTTATTCACTTTATAACTTAGTTATACCTGATTAAGTGACATTGTGTTTATTTTTAATGGTATTTCCTCAAGGTTAATACTTGTAAAATTTTGTCTAGGAAAGATTTTCATCATATAGGCAACTAAAGTTATTGATTTCTTGTATAATACCTATAATGTAGGCAAGATAGGATATAATTAGATACTTCTATAGTATCTGAAACTCTGATGTAGGTACCTATGTATAAGCCTACTGTATACCTAAGTCTGTGGTATAAACACATAGTTGCTATAGGAAGAATAATTTTATATTTAGAAGGTAGTTACTAGGTATGTTTTTTTCATCTTAGGGACTTAGACTTTGATTTCAGACCAAGAGATTTTTAAATAGCTGTTAAATCGATCTAGGTACAAAAAAAAAATATATTTACACTTTAGATATAAAAATGAGATGTCCCTAATTGATTCGTATTGGTTCGCGCGTAGAACTCTCATGGTATAGGGTTGTGTTAAAGAGAAAAAAAAACTAATGACAACGGCTGTAATGGCAGGTTTCCCATTGCCTTTTCGAAAGGACGATTAAAAAAAAAAGTTAGGGGAAAAGTTTTGAACTTTTGACGTAAAGTTATGTTTACTTTGCAAATTGTTGGAATTCTTTTACCGAAAAAGTTGTAATTTTAGTGAAATTATATAAATTTCGTGTCTGTGAACTGTTGCATTGCTAACGTCGAATGAATCTGAGCTTGAGGAAGGATGAATAATATCTGTTTTGCACTTGTACTTTGTGGAGAAATGAAAGGAAAGAATATGTGAGTATGGAATGTCTTCAATTATATTTTTACTGGACTTTAGCAGTGTACCAGATTTAATAGTCATGGAATAAGTTTATTTACGCTTTGTCTTGAGGACTCACATACACATACACACAACGAGATTCCTTAATGAATTGGAGTTAGGTTAGAGAAAAAAAAAAGGAGAGAATTCAGTTTGAACTGGTAGTTAAGGAAATCTCATACTCTACCGGCAGCAACTATTTCTTCTGGGCGACCACTACACACTCTCCAAACAATTAATGATTGCAGTGGTTGGTGGAAAGTTTCAGATAGGGTACATGTAATTCAAACGATGTTTAATGGTCTAACTTAGATGGGGATTTGGTTGGTGGTAGGATGTATTGTGGAAATCTATAAGATTGAAAAATTGAATCCGATGGATTGACAGAGTACATAATTCTTCTAGTTGACTAGCCTCACAACCTAGTTTCTACACATGAACCAGATGATCCTAGTGAAAGCTGCTAATTGATCTTGAATTTTATGTTATGAAATTTGTGACTTTTCCCACTGATGGAATTATTTCTTCTTTGGTCTATTAAATACACACCACACAAAAAAAAAAAAAAAAAAAAAAAAAAAAACTTTGAGGCGAAGCACTGATAAACTTTTGTTTCATATTTGTGAAAGAGGTTTCAACTTTCTTTCGTCACCTGCAGAAACTTTCTGGGGTTGATCTGTAACGATCACTAATTTATAGTTATTCGTTCCGGTTCACAAATATAACATCAGTTAGTTATAATCTCTAAGCACTTGTTCTAATAGTAGAAATTAACTTTAACAAACAAAATCTTTAAATAAATAAAATAAGAGGGAAAGCCGCATGGTCAAAGTTGTATGCATTCTAGTTCAAATTACTTCCAATATTTCCAATCTAGCAAGAAAAATCCGAACAACTTTAATCCTATAAACATAGAGATCATTTATCGTTGACTAAGTTTAGTACCTACGGATCTAACTTGACACAACCTTATTTCCATTTACTAAGAGTCCATTTTGAATGTGGGACATTTCACGTGAAGCGGACAGGGAAAAAAAAGTGAGGTTCTGAAAATCGACCACATTCGGCTCATTTGTACTTCTAGTAGGTATGAATGTGTACGCAAAATATTTTTTTTGTATTGTGTATATTTACCAAGTTATAGGTTTCAAAAGAATTGTCGTTGATTGGTACTACAATTTTTCGAAAGTAATTTTTCGAATATAACAAATCAACTTTAAAATATTTTACATAGCGATACATATTAAAAATATACTGTTCTTTTTGACAGTAAAAAAAAAATAAAAAAAATAAAAAAAATAAATGGCCAAAACCGGAAGTAAACTTTTCAAACCAGAATTACAGTCACTTCGACCAATTTTTTTTTCTTTTTTTTTCTTTCAAAATATAGCTTAAATGATAATGAAAGTACACTAGAAAATTTAAAATGGGATCTCTATTAGTTTAGGAGATACGTTGAATAATATACACCCGCGTCGCAAGGGGCGTCATATGTAGCGCTTGCAAGGTTGAGCAGTTTGCGCGATATTGCAACTTTATTAATATTTTATATCGTTTTAGCGTATATTTAACCTCATTTAATGATATGAAATAAGTTTTATTAATATAATATAATATAAATATAACTACATAATACAAATATAAGTTAATAATATATTATAAAGAAAAAACGTTTTTGGAGCAGTAGAAAAGTTTTATTATTTGCGAAACGTGACTAATAGCGCCATCTGTTAGTAACGTGTAGTACTTTTTTGTCTCAGATAGAGTCAAACGGTCAAACCTATCTACAAGAAAGAGATAGAAATATGACGCCTAGCTGTTTCGTAACTTAAACTTTAGTGTTGCTTTAACCGCTCAGCGACTTATGCACGTTTTAATCTGTGACAGTTGTTATTATTAATGGCGCCGTACGGTGATCGATGTTTTAACCCATTTCACTTGGTACTTCATCGAAAATTTAAAAACTTAAGGAAAATATCTAAATGTTTAGCTCAAAAGTGGAGTTTTTCACAAGAGAAACTTATATTATATTAATAAAACTTATTTCATATCATTAAATGAGGTTAAATATACGCTAAAACGATATAAAATATTAATAAAGTTGCAATATCGCGCAAACTGCTCAACCTTGCAAGCGCTACATATGACGCCCCTTGCGACGCGGGTGTATATTATTCAACGTATCTCCTAAACTAATAGAGATCCCATTTTAAATTTTCTAGTGTACTTTCATTATCATTTAAGCTATATTTTGAAAGAAAAAAAAAGAAAAAAAAATTGGTCGAAGTGACTGTAATTCTGGTTTGAAAAGTTTACTTCCGGTTTTGGCCATTTATTTTTTTTTATTTTTTTTATTTTTTTTTACTGTCAAAAAGAACAGTATATTTTTAATATATATCGCTATGTAAAATATTTTAAAGTTGATTTGTTATATTCGAAAAATTACTTTCGAAAAATTGTAGTACCAATCAACGACAATTCTTTTGAAACCTATAACTTGGTAAATATACACTATACAAAAAAAATATTTTGCGTACACATTCATATCTACTAGAAGTACAAATGAGCCGAATGTGGTCGATTTTCAGAACCTCACTTTTTTTTCCCTGTCCGCTTCACGTGAAATGTCCCATGTCCCAAGTATTGGCGTCATTGGTGGATTATGTCAGATCGAATTTAGCACGACCTTATTTCCATTAATTAAGAGTCAATTTTGAATGTCCGAGAGTTGGCGTCAATGGTAGCATTGGTATCGTTAGAATCAATGACCTTATTAGCGTCAGCGGGGAATTTGAATAAATAGGGAGGTTCGATAGTGGACGGGATTCATTCAACAATATTCTTTCTTTGAGCTCACACGCTGCCGGTTTGTGATTTGATATTATTTTTATTTTAAAGTTCTTTTGGGGAGTTTATTTGATTTGGTTCACTAATGTTTGTCCAAAAACTTTTTGGCAAATTATTACTTAACAAGCAACGTTTCATGTAATATTCATTTTACAAACACCTTGTTCCGCAAATTGATCATTTTACAAATAATCGCTTAACCAAAATATTTTTTGCAAAAGCTTGTCTTTACAAATGTACCTAATGTATTTTTTTCTTTTATGTATTTTTCATGTAATATTGTTACTATTTTACAAAATCACGTATTAACAAAATATATAGCTTATAGAATATGGAACAGAAAATAACATTGATTTCAAACCAAAAGTCTGCATATTATACTTTGAAAAAGCAGCTATCTTAAGCTTGCGGTCAAATTTTGAAAACACAGTCCTGCACGGTTGCAATTTCCATTTGGGCCAAATAATTTACAGGTAAGTAAGTACTAAAGTTTTTTTTTCTAAAAACAAAAATGGTTTCTGGCATCATTGTTGTCGCAAGTCAAACCTAACCTAACCGATTCATTTTACTTTGGATAGCCTAGTGGAGTCGGCTAAACTAGTTTAACACGAGCGATTCGGTTCTGGCACTCGCCGGCCGCTGCCGCGGCACGCTCGCTCCGCTCGCTCGGCTCGTGCGGCGTGGTCGCAAGTCAAACCTAACCTAACCGACTCATTTTACTTTGGATAGCCTAGTGGAGTCGGCTAAACTAGTTTAACACAAGCGATTCGGTTCTGGCACTCGCCGGCCGCTGCCGCGGCACGCTCGCTCCGCTCGCTCGGCTCGTGCGGCGTGGTCGCAAGTCAAACCTAACCTAACCGACTCATTTTACTTTGGATGGCCTAGTGGAGTCGGCTAAACTAGTTTAACACGAGCGATTCGGTTCTGGCACTCGCCGGCCGCTGCCGCGGCACGCTCGCTCCGCTCGCTCGGCTCGTGCGGCGTGGTCGCAAGTCAAACCTAACCTAACCGACTCATTTTACTTTGGATAGCCTAGTGGAGTCGGCTAAACTAGTTTAACACGAGCGATTCGGTTCTGGCACTCGCCGGCCGCTGCCGCGGCACGCTCGCTCCGCTCGCTCGGCTCGTGCGGCGTGGTCGCAAGTCAAACCTAACCTAACCGACTCATTTTACTTTGGATGGCCTAGTGGAGTCGGCTAAACTAGTTTAACACGAGCGATTCGGTTCTGGCACTCGCCGGCCGCTGCCACATATGCAACATAATGCAACATGTCAAATAATGCAATTTACCAAGTGTTGTTTGTTTAAATAACATGAATGATAACTGAATCGTTTGTCAAATGATATGTCGCAAAATGAAAATTAGTCAGGTGATTAGTTTAATACTTGAATAATTTGTAAAATCAGTAATTGTGTAAAGATGAAATAACGATTCATTTTTTTGCCAGTAGTTGGTTGATAAGTAAAAATTTGCAAATTGACTGTCGGTGAAATGACAGGACACCATTTGATTTAGAGTCATTAGTAAAGTGTTTGCATTGGAATTTAAATTTAAAATCATTTTCTTAACTTATTTTGGGGTAAATTCTGGGAATTTCATATTTTTGCTATTTAATTTTAAATGGGGGGTCATTGTTCGGTTGTGAGGTTGAAGTTGAATAATCATGTGGTACACAAACGAGGTTTTGTGGGTTATGGACTGACTGTCGATAACTTCCAACGTCTTTTCGGAGACGGGCTCGGTTTTGGGGCGTGCCAGCAATCGTTCTTTGCCAACATAACGATTTATAGCCTCCTAAGTTTCGTAATCTGGATGTAATTGTTTTCCGGTAGCTTTCCGTGAGAAGTGGAATGGCGTCCTTTAGGGGGCTGGGAACTTTGCATCTGGAGTGCGAAATTTAGTCCCTGTAATTTAACACTTGCCAATAGGGACCCGTTCATATTACAACTTATGGCTTTGCTGCCGTAATATGAACAACACACCTGGAATAGATTTAGGTACTCTAGAGGCTCCATCCTCGCTTCGCTTTCCAGTTTAGTTCGAAGATTTCCATTGCACCTCGGAAATCTTACATAACACACCTACACGTTTAAATGTAAATGTGAGGCCTACCTCTAGTCTTGCGGAATTCTCTTACACCGGAGAGTTTCAAACCTTAGGGAACATCTTTAGAATAGGAATATTTTAGACATTGGTTAGATTGTAGAAATCGCGTTTTATTGTAAAAATAGAACTAGGATAGGATAGGTAACTTACTAGATTGTAAAGGGAAAATTAGTGTAGGTTTTCATAGGAAATTCATAATTTCTTATTCTTGTTATGGATAGGAAGAAAAGATTCATATTATCTAAAGAACATCTTATTTACTGAACTAGGTTCCTAATAGAATTGTGCTTTGGTTAGATTATGTACAAAGAATTGACATCAGTCTAGGTTTCTACTGTATCACAAGTTGATAGAGAATTATAAGCATAAAGAGAGTAAATTCTAATTTGTTTGTTTTAAAATCATAATTTATTGATGGTTATCTTCTAATTTTATTTACCTTAACTGTTTAAATGACTTTGACTAACTGACTAAGACCAATAAGTTAAATATTGCCCTCTTACATAGTAATTAATACTTACTTATACTTACTGAAAAAAGTTTACAAATAGTTGAATATCACTGTAGAGTTTCTGGCCACATCTTCTCTGCAGATAGGTCCTTGCGAAGTGGTGGTAGAATCATTGCTTAATATAATAAAATAATGAGCCATTCCTCATCCAAAGAAAGTATTTGAGAAGGATTTTTATTTACAAACTTCACATAAAATGTTCTAATCCATGAAGTAAAAATACTAACATAACATAATAATAATCCTCTTGTAAAGTTAACTCGAGGTTCTGATGATTTTAGTTGTCTTAAGGTGAGCAAGACGCAGCCTTGTAGCCAATTTCTGTACCAAAAAGGATCGGATACGCTACTCTACAAAAGATAATGCTGGAAATATCAGTAATCCTATCTTCTTGTCTACTATATACCTAATAACATTCAAAACATAAGCGTTTAAGTAATATTCTTCTCAGATAATTTCTGTACCCGGCTTCTGGTAGAGGTTCCCCATAAAAAACAATCACATTGTTGTCTAAAACAGTTATGCTTACCATTTTCTAACATATCTACTTCATTGATTCAGTTCTATTTATCTATATTGATAGAGTTAATCTGGTTAGGTTTATTTCTGGTTCATTGCTGATAAGGTCTAGGTTACTAAGTTCTTCTAAAAGAAACTGAGTTACTACCACATAATGTAGGGTCATAGATGATCACATAGGTATTCTGGCCAATTCTTAGTTTTAAGTATGTTCTAAGTTTAGGTTTAGGTTTAAGAAATTTTAAAGTCTGATATCATGAAGTAGTATTTTAGTTAATAGTTCTAAATAGATTAGTATAAGTAGTTACAAATGGGTTCCGTAAGCCCAAGATAAGTTAGTTACAATTAGGTCCTCGGGTGACCAGGATTAGAAAGGATAGCAAACGTTACAATTAGGTGCCGTGAATCCAGGATGTGTCACAGGTCTGTTCAGTGACCGGGGTTCGGTACAAACTAGTGTGATGATTAGCTAGGGATAGTTACAGTGTTCAGGGTGTGCCCGTGCCCTAGATTCGGCCTAGACAGAAAGCATGCTTTCTGCCAAGGCCAAATCGCTCGTTAGCCAAATTGCACGTCTAAAGGCCTATCGCACGATCGCAAATCCGGTCAGGAGCGCGTGCTCCTCCCCTCCACCCTTTGCTGTTTGGCCTTGATAGAAAACATACAATCGGTTGCCCGTCTAAATTTATAACCATTATTCGATACATAAGTTGTTCGAAAGGTCCATTATAACACTACGATTTAAACTAACTACAGAAGCCGTAGCATGTTACACGTGATACGGCTGTTTCACGTCTTTTATCTCGTTCGTTCGTGCGCAAATAGAAAGAGAGCGAAGGTGTGATAGTGCTATATTACGGTGTCATGCTACCTATGGCTATGCAGGTATATATCTTTGACTATTTATATGTAGACTGGTTACGCGTGTAATTCTACTAACAAACATTTCTGTCATTTTTTGCGGGGGGCGAGGTATCATGAAAGGAGATTTTATTCTCCTTAACTTTAGATTCTAATTTTGAATGATAAAAATCATGAAAAGTAGTCTCGTGTGAACCCCAAACGTTCTAAGTTCGAAGTTATTATTTCGCAATTATAGGCGGCCTCGTTTAGTGATAAGGTGTAAAATTGAATGTAAATGCACAAGATCAATTGTGCTTATACCGTGGCAGAGGGGAAATGCTACCGCCAGGCTAGTCCTTATAATGATTAGTCAAAGGTATATACCGATAGCGTTTAACTGAGTAGGTGCCTGCGAAAAAAAAAATTTTATTCTTTAGAAAGCAAATGGCGATTTCAACGATTTATCTCACCATTTTCAGCCAGTTTTGATAACAATTTTACGTTCCTTTCTAAGCAAAAGTTTTTGATAAATGGAAGTAATGTTGCCAGAAGTAGAAAAGTAAACATCTGTATCCGAACGTAAATGTCAAATCTGTCAAAGTCAAACAGCTGCAAGCGAGAGTGGACGTTAGTTAACAAAAAAAATTGTTTTCAATCGGAATTTTAAATAAATCACGCGAAATATTGGTGAAAGTTTCGGTCCCACGTGCGAGTAAACTAGCGTGCTAAGTTATTAACGATGTGACAGTAATACATTCATATGAAAAGTGAGGATTTGCTGCTGTTCAAACATCGTCGACTTGGATGGAATGCCACTTCTGTACACAAAGTATGTAAGTCTTGTGTAGAATAACCACGTATTATAGCAACAGGAACCGAGATTTAACATAAAGTCGAAATCCAAAAGGTGTTTAACATATTGTAGTAAATATGATGACACGTAAACAATAAACTGTTTTGGCCGCCTACGCAAAAACTTCGGTTAAAGTGCCTCTAGCGGCGTTGACGGTCCCTTCGGCTATATTTAGCGGCTTACCGTTCTAATTACTGTAACTACGGAAGGTTAACATAATTACAAACATTTTCGGTACTTTTAATCTCCAAATTATCCTTCCGAATTTACAGCTTCGTTTGGGTCATTTTTAACAGTTACAACCTTTTTAATTACATCTTGAAGCTAATATTGACTATCAAATAGATCGAATGCATTTTAGAAACCTGCTTGTTTCAAAATATATTTTGTTTTGTGTTTGCGTCAAAGAAAGATGTCAGGTGTAATAACGGTAAACAAATTTAACTTAATTACAATTACTTTTTTCCTATTAAAATTTATCTATTGTTGAGTACTCATTTAATTGAGTCACAGTCTAGACTTAAAATATTTCAATCATGTTACTATAAGTTTTAAAATGACGAGTTACGTTGAAGGTTCTGACCGGAGCACTTGTCTCGCGTGTTGTTCGCGCGTCGCGTTTTTGCCTGCCACTAGGCTCCGCGATCCTAAATCTCTTCTTGTTATTTTTTTTTATTTTTTATTTAACACTTTATTGTACACATAACATTACAGAAAAAACAATTAAAGTTGACATGTACAAAGGGCGAGCTTATCGCTTAAGATATTTCTTCCAGCAGACCCGCAACAGAGACAGTTCTAAAGTGTGAGGCAGACATAATGTGTACAGCACAAATGATACACAACAACACTTGTTCTTGATCAAAAACAATCCCTGAGATTGGGATAGATACTCCCACAAACTACTTGAAATTGGTGGAAATGCAGTGCTAACGCACAAGCAAAAAGTCCATTAATTATAAATAAAAAAAATAAAAGCTTTAAAATCTTTTCTTTTTTTTTTAATTTTTAAAGGTTTTATTTATTTACAACAAACAAGATAAAAATATACATAACCCTTAACCTAAAGAACAAGCAAAAAAAAAGAGAAATAAAACTTATACTATGAATAAAAAATATCTTCTAAATTACCGCCACTTGACGGCAAGGTGCCCAGGAGTTTTAAAATTGATAGTGATTTGTTTGAGTACCTAATAAATAAAATAATAATCTACATTCCAACGGTGCAGCGAAAATTGTACAAAATAATCCCTATTTAATTTCATATGGGTAGTGAATGAATTACGTTGATAAGAGTTCCGTCTGCTGTCAATTTAAATTGGCAAGCCATTGTTTCCTATACTTCATTTCAAATAAAGACAACGAGATTTTCCGAGTCTTATTTAGCTTTCTGGCCAATTCTGATTACCAAATGTAATTAATTTATTGGAAACATACAGGGTCCAACTTAATATGCTGACAGTTTTTTAAGAGAATGATCAGACCATCAAACGGAACAACTTTCTCTATGGGACCAAAGTCGAAATCGCGAAAAAAAAATCTGCTGTCCCATACAATTGGGTCGAGTAAGATTTGAGTTTAGTATGGAACCACAGATTTTTTTTTCGCGATTTTGAAAAATGATGGTCTGATCATCCCCTTAAAAAAGTGTCAGCATATAAAGAAGGACCCTATATACTATCCGACATATCTTGGACATTACTAAAGCTGTTTTAAGAATAAGTGAAGAAAAAACTAAAAGTGATAGCGGTACTCCGAAATGGTCGGGCTAGGTAAATAAAAATTCATAACTCTGGTTACAAAACAGATATCAAAGCAAACTACATACCGTTAGAAAGCTCATACTCTAGAGAAGTTTTTAAAAAAAACAGAAGCCTTCTATAACTTTTTTTTATTGCAGTGCGAAGTTCAGCTTATTTAAATCTTTGGGGCTAAGTAGGTAGCACATGACCCTACCTACTCCCCATTTTCGTATGTTCAGCGATCTGCCAAACACCCTGTATGTACCAAAATCTGATTTTTATCTGGTTTTGACTATATTTTTAAGTATAATAATCATTCTTATTATTTGAAAAGACAGGTTTATCATGTTTTGCCAAAAATTTTCCTTAGTTCAATCAACATAATATCACAGATAAAATGATCTGGCATTATTAGATATTTCTCTGCAGAATTTACTTGAAATATTTTCAGTAGTTTAAGGTTCATGTTTAAACAAACTAGTGTCCATCCTATTATGACTTCATTCAATACGAGTTAACTACATAAAATATTTTTTAGTTTTAACTGCTCACTAAATAAACCCTTTTTCAGTAATGCTGTTGCTTGAATACTATTTTTAATAAACTATAAAAAGTATCAAAACGACGACGAAAAACAATGAGGTCACTATTCAATTTTTAGTACAATATTTCATACAAAGCATGCGTTTTGACGTTTGATAAAAAGTTGTTAATTTGACTAGTTGGAAACTCACAGATTTTGTGCATTGTTATTAAGGTTGAAATTGCACTGACATCCTCCCACTTACATCTCTTATCATTGTCTTAATTTACACTTCCCTTTCCTTCTTCCAGATTTAACAGGTCTCTTTTATGATTTAAATTGTGTTATGTGATACAATGTTTCTGTATACTATACAGGGTGTAAAATTAAATGAGTTACATATCGAACAGGGTGCTTTAGGCGATCAAACTGAATAACTTTCAATATGGAACCAACATCAAAATTGCGAAAACAGAAATTATCTATTCCATAGAAAAAGTCAATAGCTCATGTAATTAGTGAAGCTAGCAGAATGTTTGAAAACAGCTGTTTTTTTTTCGCCATTTCAAAGTTTGTCCCATACTAAAAGTGTGATATGTAACACATCAAAATTTACACCCGCTTTATTATAAGTAAGAAATTCGCAACTATTCTGAAGGAGACGTTGAAAACAATCTGTGTTCATTACACACATCAGTCACAGACATTTGTTAAGATATTTATTTAGAGACTCAATATTAATATAATGAACTACTATACTATACATACTATTTCTATGAAACCAAACCCTGTGAGGATGCAGTATGATCTCTAACTTAATGTTATAGAGTATATATTTGTGTGTCAGGGGCTGGGTATGTTACCGAAGCGGGTGAACCTGCGCGTGGCGCTGGGCGCTCTGTGCGCCTCGGTCATCGTGGTCACCGTGTTCTGGAGCCACTGCGGCGATCTACCACATAGGCCTAGTATGTATAAATAAAATTATCTTTATTCACCGACACCATTTTTTCCTTATTCTAAACTTATCTTAATCACACATTTCCTGAGACATAGGCCGCCTCCAAACTTCTCGACTCTGTTCTGTCCCTTGCGTTTACTCTCCTACCCTTCGGAAAATCTTCCTCCCACCGTCGCACCGGGGTCAGTCTATGCAGGGTGTAACAAAACACCCTAGTAATACTTAAGGGGGTGCTTCAGACCATCAAACTGAACAACTTTCACTATGGAGCCAACGTCGAGAAAAAATAAAAAAATCTGCTGTCCCATACATTTGAGTCGAGACAGTTTTGTATGAAACAGCGGTTTTTTTTTTCGCGATTTCGATGTTTGCTCTATAGTGAAAGTTGTTCAGTTTGATGGTCTGAAGTACCCCACCCCATACAGCGTATACCCAGTATGGATACTTATACTAAAACAATCGGATGCTTGCCATGGACTGAAAAAGATCATTTAGGACCTGTTTGATTTGACCACATTTGGATTAGTTCTTGATGGCTTTCTTGACAGATTGTGTGAAATACCTTCATACGAAATATGTCAAAGGGTAGTTCAGCTAAGCTATCAAGAACTTTTCCAGATGTGGTGAAACAGGCCCTTAGCTTCATAAGTTTTGCAGATAATTAATCTACAGATTATGAAATTTGTTACAATGGGGAACATGCACAGTTTTATATTTTTAATACCAAAAACAAAAATGGTAAAATATTCACAAATCATTTATTTATTGCAAATCAAAAGTTGACTTCAAATTCCGCGCCAAAATGCTCGCTGCCATGAATCGACGTCACTCCTTTCATGACGCGTGAACATTAGAAATCATCCGCTATCATATGTTACCGTACTCTTCTAACGCACGCAAGTTGCTAATCGCTTCGTCACTTTGCGCTGATTAGTGTTCGAAATTTCGTTCCGATTTACGTAACTTATAATTGAAATATTTCGTATAAACTTTAGAATAAATCTTTCAGTAATGTCACAACGATTGCTATTATTCAGATAATTTCTCAATTTAATTTAGGTGCAAGTTCCCCATTTTTACACATATGTTTTACACCTATATACGAGGCCGAGGTACTCGTATTAGTGCTTTCAGAGTCAATACTCTGACCACTAATCTATCGTCGGTCCTCATTACAGCTGCAAGCTAAAAAGGTAGTTCGTATTTGCACCAAAGTTGAAGAGTACCCAGACCCAGTTTGTGTATGAATATAGGTATAATGTTCATAATGATCCAAGGCTGCAATCGTGATCGAAACATTTGGTAATGCGCTAATCGCGGTACAGCTCATGTCAGCCGTTCGAGCCGTTTGGACAGATCGCTCAGACGTTAAAGGCTGTCAGTTACATAGAGTTTAGTACGATGCGGAATTCAGCACAGTTGAATAGTAATTGTATTGCAATGTGATTAGAACTGAAATTGGATAAGAATAGAACTTCGATGTTTTAAATTAGCGCAATCGGTCTCCTGTATCTAAGAGTATTTTACTAAACCAAGTGTAACATTCAATATTGTATGTTTTAGTTTTATATTATAATATGAAATAGATGCAACACATGTGCAGATATCATTGAGATCATCTATTCTAGATCCACGAGGCACTGTTTTATAAATAGCTTAGACCTTTACACTGTATGCATGTTTCCATAACAATGAAGTCACTTTGTCAATCATTCATTCATGTCATACGGCACATCCTTATAGCTGCAAATATTGTCTTCATAATTATACAGGGTCCTTCTTAATATGCTGACACTTTTTTAAGGAGATGATCAGACCATCAAACTGAACAACTTTCTCTATGGGACCAACATCGAAATCGTGAAAAATAAATCAGCTGTCCCATACATTTGGCTCGAGTAAGTTTGCAGTTTTGTATGGAAGAGCAAATTTTTTTTTTCTTGATTTCAACGATGGTCCCATAGCGAAAGTTGTTTAGTTTGGTGGTCTGATCATTCCCTTAAAAATCTGTCAGTATATTAAGAAGGACCCTATATATTTTTAGAATCGTTTAGAAAAGACCACCCTATTTCTTCCCAGAAATAGATTAGGGTTAGTTTCTTGTGCAGTTTTTATAAGCGAAAAGGGAACCGAATATGCTTAAGATTTCCTTGCTATAACTGCAAGGAAACACTGAATTAACACCAAATACCTTTTATAGGACAGGAATTTTTTCTACTGATTTCGATGTTAATCCCATGGAAAGCCCTATTTAATTTTATGGTTTGATCATCTTCTAATATTGTGCACTATTTCAAAAGGGTCCTGTATTAAATAAAACGTTGTCTTGCAGTAAGCTCGGTGCTATCGAACGCTCTGTCGGAGCGCAGCGCGGTGAACGATGACATCGAGTGTTCCATCAACGGAGAGTACACTGTGGCATGCCGCAGGGACGCACAGGATGTGTACCTGCCCTTCTCCTTCCTCCACAAGTACTTTGAGGTGAGCTTCTATCACAGATGTAGCGCAGTGAGCTCGGTGCGATGACATCGAGTGTTCCATCAACTAAGAGTACACTGTCGCATGCCGCTGGGACGCACAGGATGTGTACCTGCCCTTATCCTTCTTACAAAAGTAGGTAGGTTTTGAGGTGAGCTTCTATCACAAATGTAACGCAGTGACCTCGGTGCGAGGACATGGAATGCTCCTTTTAATAATTGGTTTTCCATATTCCACACAATGTGTGTTGATTTAATAAGGATCTACGCATATAAAACTAACGCATAAATCCGCATGTAGCAGAAATTTGTCAATTGAATGTAAAACTTTATAGCCATTACTCATTCAAAGTCAAATTAGAAACAATTGATGTTCAATAATATTTATTGAAATTTTTATTTTTGTTGATGTTAAAGAAATACTCGTGACATCGCTACTTTCAATCAACAACATCATCAAATTTAAAGGCCAGTGAATACAATACACGCCTCGAAATCGAAGTGGAAGCCTGTAAATGTTCCTTCGTTTTGGAGCTAGTGATAAATTCAATAATCATTTTGATATTTCTTTACCAATTGAGTTGTCAAAAACAATTTCTTAAATGCTTTAAATTTACCAATAGATTTACGGAAAAATAACAACAGCAGACGGCGTGGAGCGATTCGAATGGTCTCACAGTTACGGCAAAATATACCACCCGAAGAGAAGATACGACCCTCGGGGCACATTCACCACCTTCGAGAACTACAACGTGGAAGTCAGGGACCGCGTCAAATGCATCAGCGGCATCGAAGGTGTCCCGGTCTCCATGCAGTGGGAACCCAGAGGATTCTTCTACCCCACTCAAATAGCACAATTCGGATTAGCGCATTACAGCAAAAACATCACAGAACCAGAACCAAGACGACGCATTCTCGACGACGGGGAGAAGATCTTAGATAATTGGATAGTCAGTAAAGACGCTTCTATGTCTAGGGAACACGACTCGTTATTGAATACGAATGTAGTTCGATTCTCGACCACTGAACAGATGTCTAGTCAGGTGTGGCTGAAGGTGAATATAACGCACGACTTTGTTCTGAGTGTGGATCTGTGGCTGAAGCCCAACTCCTCTCTGACGGTTGTGCTGCAGAACAAGGACAAGAAAGAAACCGTTTACTTGCATTACATCACTAGTACACAGCTAATTTACGCTCAGGTGAGTTTCTATAACAGTATTACTACTATTAAGATATCCTACAGAGAAACTGCTTCGTACAAGCTCGCGGCGGCAGTACACCACTACATGCTCAGCGATTTTGCCGCTCGCTCTCGTACGTGAACGTTCAAACGAGCTTAGTACAAACATCGCTGCGCGTGTACCGCCGTCGCGAGATTGTATGGAGCCGTTTCTCTGTAGGACATCTACTCTGTAGTATTACCACGTTTATAATGGCTTACGCCTTAATGACTGCAACGTGGTTTAATCAAAGTCAAAGTCAATATAATGTATTCAATATAGGAGCTTGCAGCACACTTATCAAACGTCAAATCTTTTTTAAAACCACTTAGTTAAGAGCATTGGGCTCTTGATACGGAGGTCGTGGGTTCGATTCCCACGGGGGACACCTAGTGATATGTCACTTTATGCGTTTTTCCCCAGTTGGTTAAGACATTGCAGGTCGAATCACCTGATTATCTGAAAAGAAAGATGATTCCGTGCTACGGATGACACGTTAAGCCGTTGGTCCCGGTTACTATCTCTCGTGGTAATAGTCGTAACATAAAAACCACGTCAGAGGCCGTAAGGCGGTTTGTAAAAACAATGGCTTACGGATATAGCTGCGCAGTTGACTATTGTTAAGACCACGCAAACCAATCAGGATGCTCTACGGTTGCGCGGCAAAAATTAACTGCTTGTATTGGTCGATAGATTTGGCGCTTGACGCATGACCGACGCGATCGACACTTAGTCATTAGACTATTGCAATCAATTCCACACTTTAGGGTCGCAAACATAAGGGTAAAGAAGTGAGTGCTGAAATGAATTGTCAGTTGTTTACAAATGCGTCTAGGAGACTTTATAAGCAGGCAACGATGTACTGAACTAAACACTACATTATTGATTTGGGAATATTCATGTTTAAGTCAGTCCTAGTTTGAGCTAAGCTGTTCTTCCTTTCATACTGTTATTATTGTCACAGGAGGACCACATATACTATGGTATAGGCATAGAGCAGAAGTGGCGGCGCGTCACCAGGGACCTCATCATAGACATGCAGAAGGGCTGGGCCCTGCTGGACAGGCCCAAGCGGAAGTCGCCTAGAAATAAGTTTAAGGTACCTATTTAATCTTCGTAGTAATAATAAGACTCCAATATCAAAGGTAAAGGTAATCATGATAAAACATTAAACAATGTATCCCGCAGATATCAAGCATTATAGCGTGCGGTTCTGGCTCGTTAGACAACGTGACTGTGTCGTCGAGCGAGCACACGTGGCACTTCATGTCCGCGGCGCGATGGCTCGTCACCAACCAGCGCGGGAGCTCCGGCGGGTGGCCCATCCCAGTGCGTCGCCGTATAGCCGCCGGCGTGGCGGAGCTCAAGCCTGGCTGGTGAGTGACAATTTTGCTTCATAGCGCGCGCTGGCTCGTCACCAACCAGCGCGGGAGCTCCGGCGGCTGGCCCAACCCAGTGCGTCGCCGTATAGCCGCCGGCGTGGCGGAGCTCAAGCCTGGCTGGGGAGTGCCATATTGCTTCATAGCGCGCGCTGGCTCGTCACCAACCAGCGCGGTACCTCCGGCAGTTGACCCATCCCAGTGCGCCGCCGTATAGCCGCCGGCGTGGCGGAGGTTAACGTTGGCAAAGCGCGCGCTGGAAATGGCATGGCTATCATCAGACAATGAAGCCAAGCAAATCCAGGTAAATCTAACTATAAACCGCCTTGGTATCCGCCACGAATTGATTCAATAAGAGGAGTCGAAAAATAAAGTATCTGTCTTTCCTTCATTACGAGCGGGAAACAACTATCAGGATGTTTTCTGAAAACCTTGTAAAGTTAACAATAAAAGAAAAATCTGAAATTGGTTAACATTACATTCGGGATCATATTCCGTTCCGATCGGGAGGTTTTAGAAAAATTGGCCTTTATTTTCATATTAAATAGAAGCCATATTCGTCAACAATCAACAATCTAAAGATAAATGACCTACTAACCCCCGCCGTTCCGCGTATTCAGTAACCAACTAAAAATCTTATAATCTTAATATAATGCACAATGAACATTAATTAACAAATCGTTTTAATAGATTGTAACTGTCCCATATAAATAGCCTGTTGACTACATTAGAGGCCGAAGATCAATCAAATATGAACCTTATTGCAATAGAATAAACTGATGTGAATAGTTAATTAATTGGTCTTGTACATCTGTTAGTGTCAGCTCATTAATTATCTCGTCTGACTTTATTAATATGTATGACATGTCTCGTCTGCGCCCGCGCATACTTGTAGTGGAAACTTGTACTTGTTTATAGATTTTAAAGTCGCTTTTAGGAAGCTGTTTTGATTAGGGATTGTTCTTTAGACTAGATCGCACGCAACTGAACACTCGTAAGAACTGTAATAGAGATAGATGATAGTAACAACACTATATTACTTAAGAATCCCCTAGTACTGTCATAGATACATATCGTTGGCTAAAGTGTCAAACCTCGTAAATCCATTTTATTTTTCAAATTACATTTTATACAACTCTTAAATCCTTTTAAAAAGCTGTTACCATTTAAAATCATAAATAGAAAACCACATAACTCTGGGCTGCCATTTTTCGCTTTGTTCTATATTATTTACTTTACAGACTGCTAGAAAACGATGTATTTGTAGGATAATTGGATTAGACTTCGCTATTTGTAGGACGCCCTGCTACCCGCTGGCTGGACGGACGACCTAAAAGTAGCGCGGAGCGACTGGATGAGGAAGGCCGAGGACAGAGTTTTGTGGTGCGCCTTTGGAGTGGCGGGTAGCCTTTGGAGCGGCCTACGTTCAGCAGTGGACGATGATAGGCTGATGATGATGATGGTGATTTGTAGGATGCTAAGAAGCGTCCATAATGTTGCAGGCACTCGGCGATGAGTCAGGGGCACGCGATATCAGTGCTGGCGCGCGCGTTCCACCGCAGCGGGGACGCGGCGTACCTGCAGGCCGCCCGGCGCGCGCTGCGGCTGCTCAACGTTACCAGCCGCGCCGGCGGGGTCAGGGCGACGTGGATGGACAAGTATGTTTGGTAAGTGATGCTTTCGGCGATGAGTCAGGGGTACGCGATGTCAGTGCTGGCGCGCGCGTTCCACCTCAGCGGGTACGCGGCGTACAGTCACCATCAGATATATCGTAGCAAACAAGGTGGTCAAATATTTCTAAGCACTTCTAATTTTCAATAAATTCTTTACACATAACCAATTAAAAATATCTGAACGCCTAGAACATCAAATTCATCTACGCAGCCAGGGTGATCATAAATATCTGAGCAGTTTAGGAAAAAAGACCTTACTCCGTTGTTATACACATCAATTTTAAATAACATCTTTCAACAATAATTGAAAATAAGTTGTTCCGATGTTTATGACAAAATTTTCGATATAATATTTGAATACTTTGTATGCTAAGATATATCTGATGGCGACTATACCTGCAGTATAGCGAAAGTTGTTAGACGGCTTGGTCACAGGTCCACTTCAAATATCGTTTTAGATTTGACATGATGGCGTCTGCACTTGTGCACTTTATGCAAATCGTGATGACATACGTGTAGGGTTGACTTACCACGCATCGTATGAACATCATTATACATTTCGTTACTTTTAATAGTTCATTCTGTTATTTAAAATAGTATTTAAGTTACAGAATCACTGAAAATGTGAATTTTGCGTTATTTTCCAACGTTTATTTTTACTGAGAGGATATAAATAAAATATATTTTGTGTAGTTAAACTCAACGGCTGCGTGCGTCTGATTGAATTTTCGGGAAATCGGTGTTGGTGCCATAGAGAAAGTTGTTTAGTTTGACGGTCTGATCATCCCCTTAAAAAAGTGTCAGCATATTAAGAAGGATCCTGTGTACTATTACCTATTCTGTGGTTTGGTGGTCTAAACCACCCCTTTAAATATTGCAATTAAATTTGTTACACCCTGTGTAGGATGGAGCTGGGACAGTGATAGGCTGTCCTATAAGCGTAAATGCTTCACGGTATTGGAAACAAACGATATACAGGTGTAAGGAAAAGTATCATTAACCTTTAAACCACATACTCTACCCATGAAACTGAACAACTTTTACTATGGGAGCAAACCTGTCAGCGAAAAAAAAAACAGCTGTTCCATACTAAACTGTAATGCCTACTCGACTAAAATGTTTGAGACAGCAGATTTATGTTTTTTTCTTACAGTTTTGCTCTCATAGTAAAAGTTGTTCAGTTTGACTGTATAGGCGGGTGATGGATGGCGATGAGAAAGGTTGAATTGGCTTATCCGTTGTTGGAGTTCCTCATGGTATTTTATACACTGCTAAAATGACACCAAACTTCAAAATTAATCGAAAACCGCCTCTATTCTCAGGTACGAAGAATACCCAACGACGCCGCCCCTATTCGTGCTAAACGGTTTCATCTACACACTGCTCGGCCTCTACGATCTACACGTGATAGAAGGTGAGAACTCCATCTCAAACGCCAAGAAGATGTTCGACGCCGGCCTCACCTCCCTTAAGACCTTGCTGCCTCTCTTCGACACCGGCAGCGGTAGCTTCTACGATCTCAGGCACTTTACTTTGGGAGTCAGCCCTAATATTGCCAGGTGGGACTACCACGCCACTCATGTCAACCAGTTATACTTACTGGCAGGGTTAGACAATGATCCGATATTCTTGAATACGGCGAAACGATGGGAAGGTTATATGGTGGGGAAACGAGCCGCGCATAATTGAAATTATGTGTTTTGATGATCGATTTTGAATTCAAGGTTGGCGTTTTTATGGTTGATTGTCACTTTATAAAGTGATGGCAGTGTTTTGAGAATGTTTTCTAATCTGTCACGGTATTCTTATCTTCTAGCGGGATGCGCGCGATAACGTCATTCTCTCGCTGTTACGCGCAAGCTATGGCGCGACTTTCCTATGTCGCGCTGCTATGCTTCTGTGTCACTTTTCTACCTTCGGCACAACAAATTCTTTATCACAATTCAATATTATGTGATATTTTATTGGTACTGACAAGAAAATTAATCTTTCTAATACAAGTTTCTGTAAACAAAAGACAAAGTAAGTACTGAATATTTATGTCCAAATGAATGTATACGCGGTTTAGTTACATAGTACAATTCAAATGCTATTAGGATTGGTTACTTTTGAGTCTCGCTCGCACTAATCTCTTAAACTCATCGCGTCCTACTCACACTAACGAATATGACAATCCTATCGGCATTTGGATAAGTATGTCACGATACTGGCAAATTTGGAAGACTAGAAAGATGCCAAAAGACTATAGGGTAGAATTGGCGAACGAAATCACAGATGTACCTTTTTAGGAAACGAAATTTAGTTCTAAGTGCTGTATAGATATTTCATCTCTATTTTGATTCCAAAGGCTTACATTCTTAAGCAGGCACTACATTCTCGTAATTACCGACTGCTCTCAAACGGTGAAGGAAAACGTCGTAAGGAAATCTATATTCGCTGAAGAAGAAATTCCGATGCGTATGTGAAGTCTGCCAATCCGCATTGGGCGCGCGTGATGGACTAACGCCCGTACACCCTCCTTGAGGGTGGCCTGTGCCCTGCAGTGTGACGTTTATAGGCTGATGATGAAGATTCCATTCTCGTCAAGAAATTTCAAGGAAAATTACTACGGCTCAAGACGACGCGAGAACAATGAAGCGTTTCTCGTCTGTTCTCGGCGAAAATGTAGTGCCTGCTTTAGGGTTGAACCGCATAAGTCAGCACGGAATCGCATCTTTTGACGCTCCATCCTTTTCTGTCGCTCGACCATCCATTTACTAGAGCGAGAAAGATAACGGAAAAGCGACCGCACGCCGCAGCACCGGCAGTGCTGCAACCTTTCTCGCTCTAGCCAATGATGCTCTTGAGTGACAGAAAAGGATAGAACGTGAAAAAATGCGATTCCGTGATGCCAGATGAGGCTCAACCCTTAAACAAGCCTTGAGCATTGCCCTGAGTTGTCCAAGTTAAAGATGAAATATTTATTCGAAATAGGAATCAAAATTGTCAAATAAAAAAATGATAATATGAACTTCAAATGATGATACCATCAAAGACTGACAAAACATTAATTTTATTTATAATAAATAGAACATGACACCAGTAATGTGTGCAGTGTGCTTTGTTCGGTAGACTGACCGTGCGACAGATTTGCCCTCATACCTCCCACCGCTCGCCTAGACTACCGCGCCACTATATCTGTACACACGGCGACACATCAAGCTATACAAAACCAACATACGCTGGCGCACGTATGTCGAGTAACGTATAACGTCGCGCGGCCAGCTTATGTTGGTTTTGTATAGCTTGATGTGTCGCCGTGTGTACATACAACGTGTTAATGAATTAACGCAAAACTAGAAAGTAGTTTGTTTGGAATCGAGAGGAGAATCGAATTATCATGGTTTCAACATAGGTATTTTTTTTCTAAATATTAAATAATTTCTTTGTATAATTTAAAATTTACTGAACTCGATCTCAACCCACCGCTCGGGCACTCTCACCCTACTTACTACCCAAACAAGATTCTTAAAATGTATCCATGAGCATGTTAGCGCTTTCATTCATTGCTGAAATGATAACAAATCACTTTTGCCTCAAAACTTAAAATGCTTAAAACTTTAAATTTTAACTATCAAAATAATGAAATTATTGTTTCAATCTAATTACTTTGTTATAAATCAGTTGGGGTGTATGAGGTTTTGCGCTTATTCATTAACACGTTGTATATAGTGGCGCGGTAGTCTTGGCCACATTATCATTTATATTAAATTGAAATAATTTAGACATCAGAAAAATAACTAGCGATTTCCACATAAGATAAGCCTGATTTGGGAGAAACTTCACGATTTTAATATGTGACAAAAGAATGACTCCGGACTGAAATGTCAGTTTTCCTTAAATGTATTTTTCCCTGGAATCTCCACAGACGAGATGCAGATATTGCAATACCACAGTATAAGAGTAAGTTAGGTACGGACATTTTCTGCCCTTAACCAGTTTCGACCTCACACCCTTTCACAGTATACAATGGTGTAACCCTCATTCACTCCCATTCAAACAGTAAACGATTAATTTGATTATCTATTTGAATATCTTTGTCATGCATTACTGGTACCATGGCTTCCTATTTTGTACTTTTATGTTGTACTTAAAAAACTTAAATGTAAACATTTTTCGTTAACTTGTAGTATTATGTAATACTTAATAGAATTTATCAAACTCATATCAATGTATATAGCATAGGGTTTAACTAGTCCTAATATTTATTGATTATTTAACCTAGAGTGTGGTGTACATATGTTATTGAAATCATTTGGAGATTTTATTTAGGATTTCCACTGACCACACACACTTGATATGGTGGCGTTGAATGGACCACATCTATCCGTTGTATATGTTAGACATATTAGTAATGATGTATGTTTCTATTCTATTCTAATCTTAAAATTGTGGCTCCATCTTGGTGTTTATAATTTTGCCAATATCTAGAATAAATATTTGATGACAAAACGGACAGAACACCTACTTGAGCTACCATAAAATGGTGGAGCTTCGTTACAAGCCCGGGAGCAGGCAACCGACTCGTATCCACCGAATAACAGATTTGAAACGCGACTTGTGATGTCGTCCCAGGTTGGACTGTCAAGAACAATACATTTCTTGATGGACAGTGATATATCGGAGGCAGTGCAACGACTTAAAAGGCAAGCATCACAATGCGTTGCGACCGCAGAACATTATAAGAGGGGTTAGAAGTGCAAAGTAGGCGTGGAACGTGTCGCCACAGGTAATGCAATGATTTGTATAACACCATAAGGCGCGGCGTGGTGCGAGCGAGAGGGCATGAGTAATTGTATCAGCGTGAGCGGGAAGACAAGTGGCGACAGCCGTCTCAGAAGCTAAAGCGCTACTTTGCATTTCTAACCCCTCTTATAATGTTCTGTGGTTGCGACAAAGTAGCGGCGGGTCTTTTTCTGTATACTGCGGCGACGCAACGCGTAGTGTGGCTTGGCTCTTTGGGATAAGGTTTCTTATGCAATGTTCTAGTGAGCAAAAGGATAAAGGATTGGATAGGTGTCTAAAAATTGAGCTAATTTTTCTTTATAATTTGATTAATGCTTTCAATAACATATTAAATGATTGTTTTATTGTCAATTGTGTTTTCTCAAATCGAGATACTTGTGACCGATAATTATATCGCATAAAACAAATTACTATGCAAGAGGGAGCCACTAAAGTGTCCATTTCTGTTCATGTTCTTTGTTCAAATTTACTACACTTTCCAAATAGTTTATTATAAGAATGTTTGAATTTTTATTTAATAAAATGACACTGGCACTCGAAGGACTGCAGATTATATCTTAAGAATTGTACCAAAATACCAGTTTTCACGCACATTATAAACCTTAAGGTTTAACAATCAAGGTACAATATAAATCTAGAGTTATCTTTAATATTAAACAGTTTTCACCTTTGTTTCATAGAAATATTGTATGAAAGAAACTGTCTTATAATAAATGACAAATAACTATCTATAATCCTATTATAGCTCTTTATTAATAATTAAATAACTTTAGTAGGCACTTGTATGCGAAATGTATTGTTAAATTATGGAAATACTAAATTGTCTTGCCAAGATTATTATGTGTGTGTGCACTGAGAGATCATCTCGCGAATTCGTAAATAAAGTACTGCAGATTTTAGTAGTAGTTGTAAAACCATTGTAGAATTGCCTCCTGGAATTTGTAAAGCGATAATTAAAAAGATACAGCCTAAAATGTGTGATCTCTCAATCCTCACAGAGGACCTTCTACATCTGCAAAGTTATTCTGCGATCGCCCAGATGTCAGATCACCCATTTTAGACTGTATCTTTTTAATTATCGCTTTACAAATTCCAGGAGGCATTTGTACAATTGTTTTACAACTACTGCTAAAACCTGCAGTACTTTATTTACGAATTCGCGAGATTATTTCTCAGTGCACACACACATAGATTATTTCATTAGACACTTGAGTTTGTTTATTAAGAAAATGCTTAGGGAGTTTGTTTATTAATAAAATGCGTAGGCTATGGAAGAATCGAATTATTTTGTGACTGAGCAAGGAAGGGATCGGATAAAATCCAAAGAAAATAAAACAGTATAAAACTAGCGAGCGCTCTTTTTGCCTAAAGTATTTTTCTATTTATTTATTTTATTTTGATTCTTAATAATATGCTGACGGTTTTTTAAGGTGATGATCAGACCATGAAACTGGCCAACTTTCTCTATGGGACTAACATCGAAATCCCGAGGAAAAATCAGCTGTTCCATATTTTCGGTCGAGTAGGTTTGTTGTATGTTAGTCCAATGGACAAAGTTGTTCATTTCACACTATCGCCAATAATAACCATGAATAATAATAAAGGGTGACTATACTTTATTCCAAATAGCAACTACATTTTAAGGCTATTTTTATTACAGAAAAAGATAAACACTTACCTTCTACTTACTCTCACTTATTCTTAGAACAGCTTTAGTAACGGCCAAGATATGTCGGAAATTTATATTGAGATACAAGATATTTTGAGTATATCTTTCTGATAAATAAATTATATTTGCTAATCCAGAAAGCTAAATAGAAATAGGAAAATCTTTTCGTCCTTATTTGGACTGAAGTATGGATGAGTAAAATTTTTGTTATTTTAACAGGTACATAAAATAGTGACATTCAATAAAATTAAAAATGTTAGTCACTTTATTTGCAATTTTACTTAGATGAACGCTAATTAATATAATTATTATATTATGTATAAGACAATTTCTAACTATTATTTTATGTTCTATGGGAGGCATCATGTTACGATTATAAGGAGTAACTGCTACTCTGGAAACGTTGAGCTATAATTGTAGCATAAGCATAAGCATATGCACACGACTATATTCTCCGAGGGGGTAGTCAGAGATATTCTGAAACCTCAGAAAATCCACGTTTCACCAGTAATACCGAAACTCTGTCTAGTGTGACGGGTGAGCCCGTCGCCACTTATAATGGACAGTGGGTACAATACGTGCCTCGAAATTGTAGCATGCAGGTTTCCTTACGATGTTTTCCTTCACCGAAAAGCCAGTGATGTTACAAATCGTACATAAATTCCGAAAAACTCATTGGCACGAATCGGCCTGGACGGGGATCGAACCATCGCCTCCTGCACGGCAGGCAAGGTGACTCGCTACTGGACCACCACCGCTTTTTTGTCATGTCATGCACGACACGTGGGTAGGTGGGAGCGCGGGCGGGTGAAGGAGAATCTTGCGATTTAATGAGTCAAAACCATTGCCGCACTTGAATGGGACAAAAGCGTTTTGAAGTACAGTGTCTCCTCTGGTACGTAGTCCATTATATCTCAGTGTTTTCAAATTATGTATTTTTTTCGATTTTTATCCTACCCCTTCGATAAACCGTTGCATTGATTGCAATAATAATTTGACTGTTTGCTGTGGCTACGAATTATTTTAAGTTTTGTTATACATTTGTCTTTTATTAGGAACAAAGAAGACATTTTATTTATTGTTAACAATGTATGGTGACTTGCCAATTATAGTTATTTTGATCATTAGATAAAGCCAATATTTTGTCGATATTTTTGGTTTAATCTGATATTGTACCCCAATTTCTGGGTTAGGGGTTCAATGATGACCCCTGGGGGATCATAGTTATCAGCTGTAGAAAACATTCCAATATAAGAGAGCTTATTAGTAATTATTGTAAATACTGTTTGTTGTCTATTTTTGTTTTTTGTTTTTATAACGCATTGTGTTTGACGTTTAATTGTGACGTTCGAAAATGGCTTCTATTGCGTAGGAATAAGGCTGTAGGGTAGAATGTAATTTACCCCAATAATAATTGTTACGAATAAACGTCAAATGTTAAGACAGGAATGAATTTTTAAGCGAAATGTTGCTGTATGGATTACATATAGGGTTCACCTTAATATGCTGACACTTTTTTAAGGGGATGATCAGACCATCAAACTGAACAACTTTCTCTATATGACCAACATAGAAATCACGAAAACAAAAATCAGATGTTCCATACATTTGGCTCAAGTAGGTTTGCAGTTTTGTATGGAACAGCGATTTCGATGTTGGTGCCCTAGAAAAAGTGGTTCATTTTGACGGTCTGATCATCCCCTTAAAAAAGTGTCAGCAGCATTAAGAAGGAGCCTGTATATTATACCGATTGAACCTAATTTTTCTTCAGTCTAGCCTTGAAAGTAAACGTCGATTTGTTTTCGTCGAATGTTTTGTCACTACGCAATCCGCCTTAACTTATATTGATGGGCAAAATGGCTTCTATGGCAGGTTTACAGGTGGCTTTAGTGTGATGACACACCTGCCGAATTTACGCGCTTACTTGGAAAAACGGCGCGTACTGGTGTGACGCCAGTATAGGGAAAAGCAAATTCGTAATTTACGTCGCGTAAATTCGGCAGATGTCTGTCACACAAGCGATTTTTGAGCGTAGTAGGCGACGTTGGAACTGAACAGCAACGACGTCGCAACTGAAACGCCGCGACGACATCGCAACTGAATCGCTTCGATTTTAAAGCGCAGTTATATCTCAGTAATATCGTGGCGATATCGCGACTATAACGTTCGTCAACGCCTTTGCTCAAAAATCTATTGTATGATATGCCCTTACTACACTATTTTTTTAATAGATTGAACATGATAGTTGACTGATATCTCGAACATTGTTAGCAAAATAAATAGCTACGTAGGTAACTTGTAAATCCAGACTGCCCAACAATTTATAATGTAGCAATATAGAATATAAGTAAATCAGATAATCCATGCACCAACATTTGATTGATTACCTACTTAGATATGACTGTATGATAGTAATCTTGTTCTGTACCTATACTCGTATTATGAGTAGATAGTAGTGTTAGTGAATGCACTTGTGAATGACAATAAAGCGTCTCAAATCTGTGAGTTTCTATTATTTATCCCCGACAAGAACCTTAGGTCAATGGAAAACATACTTTGTATTCATATATATAGGGTCCAACTTAATATGCTGACACTTTTTTAAGGGGATGATAAGACCATCAAACTGGACAACTTTCACTATAGAACCAACATAGATATCTCGAAAAAAAAATCTGCTGTCCCATACAATTGGCTAAAGTAGGTTTGCAGTTTTGTATGGAGCCGTTGATTTATTTTTCGCGATTTCGATGTTTGTCCCATAAAGAAAGTTGTTCAGTTTGATGGTCTGATCATCCCCTTAAAAAAGTGTCAGCATATTAAGAAGGACCCTGTATAACGTACATTGTCCGAATATGGACATAAATAGACATATGGATGAAAGACCTGCTGAATTTACGCAGCCGAAAATACGCGTGACTTGATTTTCAATACTAACCCGCGTCCTATGACACTATTACGCGCCATTTGTCCAAGGAGAGGCGTAAATTCGGCAGATGTGTCATCACATTAAGGTGGGAGGTTCACCCGTTGTCGGAAAAGGGAAGATCTTCAACAGGCTGGGTGTGATGTCTGTGCCTGGGGACCGGCAGCCGTGGTCCAACCAACGCACGTGCAACAGTCAGACACTGATCATAGTTGTTCCGGTACCTTATTTTTATCAGTTTACTGGTTACCAATGAGATGTTTAAAGTTGACTTGTATGAAGCATATTAGCGGGGGTGACTGGTGGGGCCATCTGTGGCAAGCTGTGAGGTCAGTGAGCCCTGTTGCCTTTTTTCGCGGTAGCACACAAGTTCAAGTTTCATCGAAATCGGGGCTCCATTTGGGAGGTTGCAATACTGTTTTTGACGACTAACAGATTATTGGACTTGGCTGTATGGGCTCGTTCTCTTTGTCTTCAATTTTTTTTAATGAAGGCATGGAGTCCGTTTCAAATCGTGTACAAATCATTTTGTGAGTCTATCGACTTCACTCTGGCATACATTTCTTCGAATGATTTAAGGTACTGATACACATGCTCATTAGTAGCACGAGAGCATGCTAATTTTGATTTAGCATGCTTCTTTTGAGCATGCTTTTGTCAGTTTAGTATCGATTTCACGCCGTTTGTTACTATTTTGATTAGTTTTTAACTATTATTGTTTGAATAGTATATTGAATGAGTTGTGTCGTGAAAAATGACACGTTGGGGAGACGAAAAGACATTAATTTCATTATTCACACAGAAACAGCTTACTACAATAGCATGTTATAATAGCAAGTGCACCGAGTTGTTTGCTTTAAGCATGCTCATTCAGGAGCATGCTACAATCTAGCATGCTCATTAGCATGCTATTATTGAGCATGTCTATCTGTACCTTTATCTCTTTCGTATTGGCACCTCGAGTGATTTTACACGTTATGAAACGGACTCATGTTTATTTGACATTGACATTTCTTTTCTTACGTCAAAAAAACACCCAAAAAATTTCTTCGGGTTAATGATCAAATCTGAGGTCTTTCTTGTGAATCATCTTGGATTCTCTCAAGGATCCGGAGCCGTCTTGCTCTAAGTGATCACCGACCGTCGTTCACGCGATGGAACCATAAAAAGAAATATTGAATTGTGCATTCTAGGAAAAGTTATTAAAAAATCCAAAATAATTGGACACAATTTGTTGGTTGGTTGGTTCAATGGATAATAATTGAAGCAACTGCCGAAGAATGGAGAGTGACATAGATCTATACACAGCGCCGCTAACAGCTCTGACCTATGAAGCTCGAAATTTACTAACATGCCTTCTAAATACAACGAAAATACTTACCAGCGAGGGTCCTGATAGATTACTCAGGTAATATTAATTATCTCCCTGTTCCGTGAACGATAAGTCGGTTAGATCATACCAAGGGTCAAGGCATGCATGTTATCTTAACTATTATAAAACTGTAACAGAAGTGTGTCTGTACATTAAAGATATTTACAAAAAAAATTGGAATATTGTTTTTAGGTGTCCCTGACTCCAAATCAACCTTTTTTAGAAGTTGTGTCTGTATGTTTGTTTGTGCGAGCATCACGCGAAAGCTACTGAACCAATTTTGATGAAACTTTTGGAAACTTCTACAAAAGGCTTCATCAAAGGTAATACAATACTCACATCGGCAACAGGCTTTGTCAATGGTAATACATCACTCACATCCACAACAGGCTTCGTCAAAGGAAATACTCCACTCTGATCCACAACACGTTTCATCAATAAATACATCCTGTACGTTGACAACATTAAACATTCGGCCAATCACAGTCGTTTTCTTTGTCGATTTTATCTTAAAATATCCAGTATTTTTCTTAACTGACTAAATAGTTGGTTTCCAAAATTCATATTCAATACGGATGCCATCAATAGATAATTTATGTTACATGCTGTGAAATACCCTATTGCTCAGTTGTTAGTGAAGTGAACCCAACTGCTGATCTGAGGGTCACGGGTTCGAATCTTGTAAGGGGCAAATATTTGTTTGATGAATATGAATATTTTTTATTTTGTACTGAGTCATGGATGTAGCATAAAGAACAGAAACAAAGAATTTGATCTGTTTATTCCAAAATTCAATAAACATGAATAGAAATTAACAATTAATAGTTTTTTACTCAATGCATAATTAATACAGCACGTCTAGCATGATTACTCTACTTGCACGTGACTCGGCTTTTTCCCATACTACAAGTCGCGTCAAGTGCGGCTTTCGCTCTCCGAAAAGTGCAGGAACAGGTTATTTTCTATGCAGCGAAGTCGCGTCGCGCGCGTGTAGAGAAATCATACTAGACGTGCAGGGACCAACTTAATATGCTGACGATTTTTAAGATGATAATCAGACCATCAAACTGAACAACTTTGTATATGGGATCAAAGATGAAATCGCAAAAAAAAATCTACTGATCTGTCCATTTGGGTAGAGTTGGATTGCAGTTTTTGAACAGCCAGCTGACTTTTTTTCGCGATTTCGAGTTTGGTTGCAAATGATAAAATTACGACGATTACGATTTATGGAGGCGACGGGCTCACTCCTCGTCACACTGGACAGAGTTTCAGTACTACTTGTGAAACATGGATGCTCTGAGGTTTCAGAACATCTCTGACTACCCCCTCGGGGAATATAGTCGTGAGCATATACACATATACATGATAAAATTAAATAAAAAGAGTGATCCATTTTTTCCTAAAAATTCTCCATCGATTAATTTTACTATGGCAAAAATACAATACAAACAAAGTAAATATAATTAACATATTATACGTCCCTCAGCCATGAGGTTACAACTAAGAAGAAAAATTATATTAAATACATTAAATGATGAGTGGCGACAGGCTCACTCCCCGTCACACTGGACAGAGTTTCGGTACTACTGGTGAAATGTGGATGTTCTGAGGTTTCAGAATATGTATCTCTGACTACCCCCTCGGGGAATATAGTCGTGAGCATATGCATACATTAAATGATTCGAAAAAATAAATGTCAGTGGCAAACGCTTGGCAGGTGCGGTTTAGGTGCTTATCTTGTAACTACCTACAGTGACAGAGAGATGGACTGCCTAAGTATGTTTTTATAATAAAAATCTTGATTTCAGACTAAAGTCCATAATAGTTGTGGTGTGGTGTCCATTTATGAACAAACTTATATTTTAGTATTGTTTTTGCATCTGTAGTTGAATGTTGTGTTTCCACAGAGACTGGCGCGGCCTCGCCACCCTCATCAACATATCAGTAGAAATAGCCAATTCCTTTGAATCTAGAGACAAGACTGCTAAAGTGTTAGAATACTGGATACAGAAGAGAGATGGAACTGCAACTGTCGGTCGACTGCTCGAATACGTGCAGAGACTTGACAGATATGACATCTTTGATGATTTTATGGCATTGTGTTCGGGGCGAAGACTTATTTGTAAGTATTGTCATACTTAAGAGTCATGATTGTTCTGCACTTCTACCGTTATCCGAGATTGGCACAATATACCATCCATTTTCTTTCTGATAATATGCAAATGCAACACCAAATTAACAATACCTTTTTCTGCTTTTAGCCCTAGTCATTTTATGGTCTGACCCGGGACAAATTACGAATTTTGTTTATTTTTAATTTCGTTTAGGAGCCAATTTAAGCCTAGAAATATAACAAAATAAAAAAAAATCACATCAGCAAAAGCCACAAATTTACCATTTATCTTTTTCTAAAAACCTGACAGTAAATTTCTTTTTTTCACAATGAGGCTTTATTATTATACACACATCAAACACTGACTAAATATTTCATAACTTTTGATTGAGTGAACCGATTGCGATGAAACATGCCTCTGTGAAAATCCCATCCAAATCGGTTCAGTCGTTTTTAAGTGATACATGGACAAATAAACAGATGGAAATTCGAATAATGGTCTTTATGCATTCCATTACGTATTCTAAACCGTATAGGTTTTTATAAGTATGTAGTTATAGACTAGCCCTAATGTCCCTTCTTTGCTCGTTCGAAATTTGTTCTTTGTCTTCAAAACAATTTAATTAAAAATTTTCAAATTTTTATGAAAACCTTTGCAATTCACATGAATTCGCCATAAAAATCTGCGACACTAAACGTTTCTTCCTTATTTCCAGTAACGCAGCCGACCCGCCCCACTGCCCGGCAAGATGTCGCCCGCGTCGACCACGCAGGGCAACTCATGTTGTACAAACAACCCGACATGGAGGACGACATCATTACCTTCGACGACAAGATACACGGCGCGCCGCAGTTCTACCACGCGTACATCTTATACGCGCAGGAAGATAGAGATTTTGTTATGGACATGATTATACGCATGCGAGATAAGGGATATAAGGTTTGTATAATGTCTGTGTTTAAGAAAACTGCTGTATTAAATACAATGACTTACCACTACTGGACGGAGAGTCCGCGCTCAGAAGTGTCCGAATAAAAAGAGAACGAAAACGTAAAAAAGAGATCGAATTACGCAACAGTCTTCGTTTGATCGGCCGACTACGCGCACGTGCCCCGATGGGGGAGGGGGACGGAAAAGAATTTCAGCATTTTCAATTTTTTTAGTTGGTTTATATCACTATACATACTTAGGCTTGTGTATTTTAGTCTCGGACACTTTATTCGAGTATTTTGTATTAGACCCGGCGTCCATAGTATTCTACGTCAATGATTAAATAGCATAGCATAGCATTATGTCCAGTGTAACGGGTGAGCCTGTCGCAACTTGTAATGGACAGTGGGTACAATAACAATACATGCCTCGAAATTGAAGCAAGCAGGTTTCCTTCACCGAAAAGCCAGTGGTGTTACTCCTCAATAATATGCTTAAAATAAGTGACATACAGTCTTTGAAATAACTTTTTAGAACATTCGTATCAAACAGCTTTCTAATACTCGTATTGTCCAGACCGTATACTAGCGTCCATGGCCGCATCGCAAACTAATTGAAAGGGCACTGAGTGAAATCCTGTGTTCTCGGATGCAGTGCACAAATGCTAAGGTTGAGAAACCTAATCCATTGATTAATTACATTTATCAACTTAATTTATTTATCTCTGTTCGAGTACCTTCAAAACCAGCAATAAAATGTACTTTAATAGGGTATTTGACAGCATGTAAAATATAGGATCTATTGATGACATCCGTATTCAATATGACTTTTGGAAACTAACTATTTAGTAAGTTAAAAAATAATTGATATTTTGTGATAAAAACGACAAAGAAAATGATTGTTTTGTCTACTTTAGTCACGTGATCGTAAACGACTGTGATTGGCTGAATGGTTGATGACGTCAACTGCTTGTAAACAGATGCGTGTAGAGTGTGGGTGTCGTACAAAGTTTACGTCATCGTGACGTCACCTGCTTGTTGCCGGGATGTTCGCGGGATATTTAAATAGCATTTTTTGTTTTCGTTTTTTCTTGCACCATATGTAATGGAACGTAAAATATACATTTTCTATAAGAGTCCTTAGACACCAGTGATTAACGTAGAACAGTTTTTAAAAACCTGTCAAATACCCTATCGTTGTCAACCGCGTGTGTAAAGTCTGTATCGTAATAAATGTAAACGCACAGCTATGTACGGAGGAGGACCTGCTTCCGAACCACGCGACGACGTACACCCCGGTGTCGCGCCTCATCTCCTCGGACCGCTGTCACCGCATCATCTTGGTCTACTCGCCGGACTTCCTCGTCAGCTCCGCCAATAACTTCTACATGGACTACGCGCAGGCTGTCGGCATCGGTAAGTGTCGATCGATTTGAGACTGGCAATTTGAGTACACACGACGACACATTAAGCTATACGAAACCAAAATAAGCTGGCCGCGTAGGTCGAGTAACGTATACGTAGTGCGTCCAGCTTATGTTGGTTTTGTTTAGCTTTATGTGTCGCCGTGTGAATATAAAAACATACATACATCAACTCACGACTAAGATATTTTTAATTTTTTTATTTACTTCGAAATTTTTTAACCCCCGACGCAAAATGAGGGATGTTATAAGTCTGACGCCTATGTCGGTCTGTCTGTCTGTGGCATCGTAGCTCTCAAACGGGTGGACCGATTTCGATGCGGTTTTTTTCAATAGGAAGCTAATTTTTGCGAGAGTGTTCTTAGCTTTGTTTCATGAAAATCGGTTCAGCAGTTTTTAAGTAACTTTAAAAATTACGAAATAACATTAAATTACAATTTTAAAAAACCCCCAACGCTAAAAGAAATGTTTTAAAAGTGAAATAAAATTCGGTCACTTATTGCTTTTGATGCAAATGTATATTTACTTTTTAACTCTCTTTAAGATATTTTAGGTCAATTAATTTGTCGGGGACCGCAGGTGATTGTCGAATAAAATAATGCATGCAGGTTTCCTCACGAAGGGATGGGGTTTTTTAAATTTGTAATTGAGAACATTTAATTTTAAGAAAGGTACCAAAATAAGAAAACCATTTGGAGATTATGTGATTCAAAGCTTTTATCAAAATTATCAGATTTTTCTATCCATTATTTCTCGAGTTATTTGAATAATACTGAAAAATATAATAGAGTTTGAATGAGATTTTATTCCTATGCCTGCTTGGCTTTTCTATTGTATTTGACAGTTTTTATTTTTAATGTTATTGCGGCCAAGGTATCTTAGCCATAAATCCTACGTTTTTCAGAAAATTCAAAAGTAAATTAAAAATATAAATATCGGTCAAAAATCAAATCGGAAAAATAAGTATCTCTTATTTTTAACCTATTTTTATATTTTTTATTAAAAACAGGTGGTTAAAAAAATTTAATATTGTCAATTATTCCCTAACCTTATTCAACATATTTTCTATCAGAGATGAAGCGTCCGAAGATAATCCCGTGCATGTACCGCAACTGCGTGCTGCCGGCGCAGGTGACCTTCTACCACAAGCTGTACTACAACCCGCCCGGTGCCCGCAACGTCTACGACTTCTGGGACCGACTGGGCTACTCGCTCGACGTACACAATCCCACACCGAGGTGAGCTTCTACTATATTCCCTTGGTATTTGCGCGATCGTTGGTGAAAGGCTCAATTCAGATTAGGTGGAAATATTCTTGAGCTCGAATAGTCGAAAGGGGTCGCTCTAGACGTAAGTGCAGACCAAATTGACAGCTTACTTAAGAAGGGTCATATCAAATGTACCCGAAACCGACGAGCGTGTATGAAACGACTTATGACTGTGGAAGAGTCAAAAGAGGTATGTCAGGATCGTAGCCGATGGCGGCCAATGTTACACAGGCGTGAGTATATGTATTCTTGAGCTCTTTTAAGTGGTTACTAAGTATCTACCTTATTCTATCGAAAGAGAGCTGAAAATAGTACTGAACAAATCTAATCCAGCAGACAGAAGCGTTTGTTCGAATATGCTCTTTTCAGTCAAATCAGCTGCGGTAGATTTTGTGGTATTTAATTTCGAGCGCCTTTGTGCTTCGAAGTTACGAATGTTAAGTAGTTGCTCCCAGATAGTTCCGTCAGATGGCGGTGTAACTTTATTAGTGACCTATGGACAGCCGCATTTTCAGACATAATATAAAATATTTTTTCTACATTCCGGCAGTCCGAAAAGACGGCATGTAACTTCTCTGACGGCAAGTTGACCATTAACTTGCCTCCACCAATCAGCACTGGGCCAGCGTGGTGGAGTATGATCCACTTCCTCTCATCCTTATTCGTGAGAAGTCCTTTGCCCTTAAGTGGGATCCTACCGGCTACAACTTACTTTTAAACCATCGTTTCAGACTAAACGGCATAACATCATCGTCCATCTCAGCTATCAACATAACAGAAATACCGGCGACTCAAACAATTACAAACGGCTCAAGAAGCGGCCTCCTAGCCCTCCCTAGCACCTCCAGGTATGCGTCTACCAACGGCATAGACCATCTCAGAACCAACGATACTGAAGTAAGCACCATTTCTTCTTTGAGTGCTGGCAGCCATAGCGCTGTTAGCCAGGGCGCTGGTAGCCAGAGCCCTGGCAGCCACAGTGCTGGCAGCCAGAACAGCGAAAAGAAAAAAAAGAGTAAGATAAGAAAAATGATTAGCTCTTTCAAGTTTTGGAAGAAGAGAGAAGCTACCAATTAGCAACGTGCACAAAACATGTCGTGGGGCCTAAGTCGCGCGCGATGCCGACGAGCCGGTAATAAGGTGGATAATGGATTGGCATTGTATGGATTGTCTATGGTTTACATCATTGTGGCATTGTTATTGTCTATACCTGGAGAACAGACTGCCTTACAAGCGGTGAAACATGAAAATACTCCTCGGCGGTCGTCCGTCTTCCTTCAATTTCCGTCGTTATTACCGACGTCAACTTTATCCCTTTCTAGTCGAACGATAAAAAATTATAGAAAGGGACAAACGTAAAGTCGGAAACATCTTCGACGGACACGTACAAAAGAAGGAAGATAAACAGTACCGACTGCCATGGCCTATTTTCGTATTTCAATGCTTGTAAAGATGATATACATACATCCATTGGTTTATATCCATGTAATAATGAAAATGACTTTCGGGGAGTAACTCTAGGGGAGCGTGCCATTTCTCTGTGAACGTACCCCCCTTCACCTCCGCGCGCACCGCATTAGTGACCTGTCGCGACCGCCGAGTTTCACAACTGTATGAATATAAAAACGGTAATAAATTTAGGTGATATAGAAATTAAATAATTACTTTTAGATTACTTACTTGCCCATGTCGGCTGTAATGTGTTGATGAGAGAAAGAATTATATTCATTTTACAAATACTTGTAGACATAAGACAAAAAAGTCGTTTGTTAAATACGCTCTAAGTGCGGGCCTATGTCCGAAGGCGCACTGATCAAGGGCTGTGATGGATGGATGGATCGCAGAACAGAGGACCCAGTTCCGCCTTAACCTCTCGTCTGTGGAGATTCCATACACAAAAGATTTTATTGTCTTAATAACGGATTCGTGACATCCACAGACATGTAGCATGTAGGTGCAGCCCGCGGGCCACTGATATGGGTTCATACATCTGTACATTGGTACATCTGTTCCTTCATTTCATGAAAATAAGTTTGAGATGAATGGGTATGATTAAGGTTGTATGGAGAAAAATTTGCATTTTTGTTGTTGATCGGCCAGTAATAAAACTTACATAGGTTTTTAGAGGATCTTTCAAAATACATTAAAAACACCATATTAATTACTAGGCTGCGTCGGTATTTGGCCGACTCGTACCAATGAATTTGTCGGAATTTATGTGCGATTTGTAACACCACTGGCTTTTCGGTGAAGGAAAACATCGTGAGGAAACCTGCATGCTTCAATTTCGAGGCATGTATTGTACCACTGTCCATTATAAGTGGCGACGGGCTCACCCCCCGTCACACTGGACAGAGTTTCGGTACTACTGGTGAAACGTGGATGTTCTGAGGTTTCAGAATATCTCTGACTACCCCTTCGGGGAATATAGTCGTAAGCATAGCTTATGATATGCTATGCTATGCATGCTTATGCTGCATCGGTGCTGTGCTATTAAGGTACAAATAACTTCTACGGTTGTATGGGAGGAATCGCTTTTTAGCATTAAGACCGCCTTTTAGCGCGAAGATTGATTGATTCTCAAAGGCTTTGGTTACTTTTTCATGAACCTTTAGAGTCAAATATCTCAGCTCTGATGCGAGCTAAGCCATAAGTGTTTATTACAATATGTTTATTTTTTATAGTACTATAATTATACAATATTTTGATTGGTGGCCGCGACTGTTAAAAAAATGACAATACCTTTACTCATACCCATTTGTTTATTTTTTGGTTACTCTAGTTCTCAAACTAAATAGTCCTCATGCGAATTCTACTGGTTTGTCTCTTTTCTGTTGATGGATGGATGAAGTGTGTGCACGTGCAGAGTGAATTAGTGATTATCTAGGTCATTTAGAATATTTCAGTTTTTTTTTATTTTCACGTTAATGTTGATTTTTGAATAGCATTTACGGGATGAACAAAGGTGAACCGAGACCCATTTTAAAATGTAGGATAAGAATCGGACCGCCTTCTATCATGGAGCTTATTTCATTCTACGTAGAAAATAGGATTTACATTACGCCATTCCACAATTAAGGTTTTTGACGTCAGAGATCCGACTCGAAGAACCATAAAACGTTAGATTGTAAGCGGGACGAGTAAGTCTGTGTTTTATATTTTTAGAAGTAAAATATAACTATATTAAAAAGGGGAGAAAGAAAAATAATTATTTTGTATGTTATGTATTGTATGTGAAATCTACCTATTTGCATTGGGCACGCGTCGCGGACTAACTCCCGTACACCTTCTTAATATGCTAACACTTTTTTAAGGAGACGATCAGACCGTTAAAACTGAACAACTTTCTCTATGGCACCAACATCGAAATCGCGAAAAATAAGTCTTTTGTATAGGAGAGCAGATTTTTATTTTGCGATTTTGATGTTGGTCCCATAGAGAAAGTTATTCAGTTTGACGGTCTGATCATCGCCTTAAAAAACTGTCAGCATACTAAGAAGTACCCTATATACAGGATGTAACAAAACACCCTAGTAATACTTAAGGGGGTGGTTTAGACCATGAAACTGAACAACTTTTAGTATGGAGCCAACATCGAGAAAAATAAAATAAAAATTCTGTCCCATACATTTTAGTCGAGTTGGTATTGCAGTTTTGTATGGAATATTGGCTATGTGCGAAGTGGTGATGTGAAGTAATAACTCGATCGCAGCGCCCAGGGTGGCAGAAATGTACTTTTGTGGGACAAGCTGCGTAAAATATGCTTGAATCTATGCAAATCCACACACTAACTCAACACGAAATCTCTAAAACTGTAAAGTCTACAAACTTAAAATTTGGCATGGAAGTTACTATTGGTATCTAGGTGCTCACTAAAAAGGGATTTTTGAAATTTTATCTCCAAAGGTGTGAAAACCGGGATAAAAGTTTATACGGAAATTGGCATTCTAACATAGTGTTATTTTAAAATTTTTATATCGATAATGTTGCTAATTTCTTTAGTTTTTACATTATTTTATTATAAAATAACAAACTTTTAACTAACATGTTACTTGACATACACCGCTAGGGGCGCTAGTATCGTGCACATAGCCAAAATACCTATACAGCAGATTTTTTTATTTTTTCTCGATGTTGTCTCCATAGAGAATGTTGTTCAGTTTGATGGTCAGCAGCACCTTAAGTATTACTTGGGTGTTTAGCTACATCCTGCATAGGCTGAAGATGATGACGATGATGATAAATTTACTATAAGACAAAAATGTCGTAGGATATAGACTAACTACAACGAAACGATACGAACAAAGTGACGTAACGATCAAAGTTTTAAAACGCGTACAAAGTAAATACCTTAAGTTAAGAATAACTTAATTAAGTCAAGATACATAATGATGTATATTTACATATACTACACTTTTGTATAGTACAGAATACAAATGTAGAAAATACTCTATACCAATTTTTTGTTTGCTTTTCGGTGAAGGAAAACATCGTGAGGAAACCTGCATGCTTCAATTTCGAGGCATGTATTGTACCCACTGTCTATAAGTGGCGACGGGCTCACCCGTCACACTGGACAGAGTTTCGGTACTACTGGTGAAACGTGGATGTTCTGAGGTTTCAGAATATATCTGACTACCCCATCGGGGAATATAGTCGTGAGCATATGCTATGCTATGCAAATTTTTGTAAGTTTACGTTTTTAAGATGTGGAAATAACTTTGTGATTCATTGTTTCCAAGAAATAAAAATTAATTAACCCTTTTAAGGGTTGCGTTTGTAGTCTAACTTTGTAGTTAGGGTAACTTTTAGCTTCTTTAAAAATTATACAGGGTGTTAGGGTAAACATTGGTATTACTTTAAGGGGTGATTGTACCCATAATACTGATCAACGTTCCCTAAGAAACATATAGGAAATTTACACAAAAAAAAACGAATTTTCATCTTTTCAGCTGATTTTGTATGGAATTGCATTTGGTATAGAAAGTGCAAACATTTTTTGATCCTATAGGTTTCTTAGGGAACGTTTGATCAACGTTCCCTAAGAAACATATAGGATAGTATGGCTACAATCACCCATTAAAGTAATGCAACTGTTTACCCTAACATCCTGTATTGAAAGTGAAGTATGTCAGTCAGTATGTATAATAGCAAAACAAATTAATACGATCATCTGTGATTTTACTAAATTGTCTAGAAATTTTCCTGTTCGGAAATTATTTACCAGGAAATCTTAAACTGCATATAGATTAGCCATAGATTTTAGTCAATGAAATTATAGATTTTAAAGATTATATATAAGATAAAAATCGTTTGATTCTAGCATGAGACAAGGCTAATAAGGTACAGAAGGCCTATCACGAGTTTACTGACCATAACAAAACTGCAGCTGTGTCGTTGGACGTGACTGCTCCAAAATAAAACAATGAATATGCCATTTTGAAAAATGCTCTCCTTTTTTAAAAGTTAATGTAACTTTTTCAAATGTGTCAGCATTCCCCTTTCCCCAGAGGGCCTTTTTTAAACTCGGATGATATTTAAGAAGAGTATATCAGAATATTAATAACAGAAATATCAAAAAAAATATGTAAACTATCTGAATAAACTATCCGCTGTATGGCAAGTTTTTTCTTGGAGGGCTGAATCGAATACCATTTCGTGATAATATTCTCAAAAATAAAAAACTTGTCATACCGAATTGAAGTCACAAACACCCAAACATTGTCACAAACTTTCACATTTAAATATTAGTACAGTCGCCATCAGATATATCGTAGCATACAAGGTAGTCAAATATTTCTGAGCAGCGCTATTTTCCAATAAATTCTATACAGTAAATGTTACCAATTATATCGAAACGTGTATTTTGTCATAAATATAGGAACAACTTATTTTCAATTATTTCTTTACTATGTTATTTAAAATTTAAATGTATGGCGGAGTAAGGTTTTTTTTCCTAAACTACTCAGATATTTATGATCACCCTGGCTGCGTCGATCAATGTGATGTTCTAGGCGTTCAGATATTTTTAATTGGTTATGTGTAAAGAATTTATTGAAAATTAAAACTGCTTAGAAATATTTGACCACCTTGTTTGCTACGATACATCTGATGGCGACTGTACTAATATTTAAATGTGAAAGTTTGTGACAATGTTTGGGTGTTTGTGACTTCAATTCGGTATGACAAGTTTTTTATTTTTGAGAATATTATCTCGAAATGGTTTTCGATTCAGCCCTAAAAAAAAAACTTGACATACAGCGGTTGAACGGATTTTGGTGAAATATGACACACACAAAATATATTAAGGATTGAAAAAAAAAATTGTCAACACCAACACACTACTTTTTAAAGTAAATGCTAGTAGTACTACAGTGTCAACTCCTGGTAGGCCTGCAGTTCATTTCAAGCCCCTTACATAGTTATTTCTACACAAATATAGAAGAATAATGACTTAATTCGTGAGACTTCAAGACGCCAGTCTCCGCTAGAGATAACGAGATATATTATGTAAGGAGTGAATGTGATAAACCAACGTAACATGGTGCTTCCAAAGCATTTTAATGCATTTTTGTAATGTCCAGGGTGCTTCCAAAGCATTTTAATGCATTTTCGATGAATTTTTGTTACGAAATGTTAGTTATTTACAATTTATATTAAAATAAATCAATCTTATCGTGCAATAATGTGATTTATGTTGTACAATATATTGTACATTTAAAATATGTTGTTTTATTTGTTATACCTGTGGTAATACGTTGTAATCTTTCATCCCAATCCTTTAACACCATACAGAAGCCGTAGCATGTTACACGTGATACGGCTGTATCACGCCTCTTATCTCGTTCGTTCGCGTGAAAATAGAAAGAGAGCTAAGGCGTGATAGCGCTAATCACGATGCCATGCTACCCATACAGGTCGCGCAGCGGTTTATAAGCGCTGACTTTAAATGTGCAGAAATTAAACATTGGGTCTATTTAGCGGGGGGAAGCGATGCGGTCATATCGCAACCGCCAATGGTCGATCAGACGCCTTTTACGTCATCAACATGCGCGGGCATCCCTACCTCTTTTGCCAAACGCTCATAAACCGTTGCGCAGCCTGTACAGTAGTACCATGTTTATAAATCTTACGGATGTACCTGCGCATTGATTGTCATTGAAACCGCACGAATCAATCACGATACTATACAGTCGCGCGCCAAAAATAATCTGCTTCTATTGGTCGATTGATTTCGCGCCGTAAGCGTGACCGACGTGATCTAAAAGAGACTGGGCGCAAGTGGCCTATGAACCAATAGAGATGGGAATAAGGTACTTTTGTATGAAATTGACAACTCTGCAACTACCTTAACCAGGCCTCCTTGGTGTCACAAAAACTGGAAGACATAACCTGGACCTGAAACTCCCTGGAAAATAATGATTGCTATCTACGTTCATGGAGGTAAGGGCATGTCAAGTTTTGCCACTGCTCGAAAAAATAGTTGATGTAAATTTCTGGAAAGTCCGGGAGGCCTAATTTAGTTTTGCCGCCCCGGGCTTCCGACGGGCTTAGTCCGCCACTTGTACAAATTCTGCCACTCGGTCCAGACGGCAACTTCGCATACGTCGCGCGCTGTACGCAGTATAGTCTAGGAAAAATAAGGTTTGAGATTGCATTAAAGACACTTAAGTAAATTGTGTTTGAAATAATATTACTGTTAGTTTATAACACTTTTGTCGAGATTTCGTGGTTATATAGGCTCAGGAACCTGAGAAATACCTTACAATCGATATTAATGTACAAATGGCAAGCTTATTTCTAAAAATATTTCGACCAGCAATAGAGACAGTTAATTATCAATTGGCAAATTTAATGTGTAAAAACAAACAGTAAATAATTTTGTTTTGAGGTTATAATTTTTGAAGACTTACAAAATATTAAATATCTACCCAAATTAACGATATTAACCGTGGATTATTATTGTTATAAGTAAAACGTATTGAACGAAGCCATCCTGTAAAAAATCATTTTGTTCATACCTAAATTTAATGTTTTGTAAATGTCTTAATTATTCAATAATACAACATAAAAAATCGGGGATTATTGAGAATTTATGTTTTTCAGGTATGTATCTACTATATTCCAAATTTTCACCAAAAGTGCAATTAATGCAACCTACTCCATACAAAAATCCGTAGATTTCCCCGACTAGTAATAACGCTGAGTCAAGACTCAAGAGCCATTCGATACATTTTCGCGCGTACCGTCTGGCAATAAATATTTAATGTTTGAAAACTTATCGTTTTCTTAGGAAGTGATCTTATCTATCTGTTACGAAGTACCTAGTTATCTGTGCTGTCTTAACAGAGTAGCCATAAGGTTGATTATAATTATCAAATGGTTTTGAGTACCTTCGGGAAATGTTAGTCCCTGTCTGCGCGAACGAAGATTGACTTTAAATTATCAAAATGCTTGGGTCTGAGGTCACTAGCTTATAGTTTATTTACTTTACTGTATAGTATTAATTATTTTATTAAATAGACTATGTATTATTGTATACATAACTTTAGCTTAAGAATTTATATTGTAATAGTTATTAAGTCGTGTTATGTTGTAGAGTTTCTGGCCGCATCTTCTCTACAGCGACAACACGTTCCGACGCGGTGGTAGCTTTAAAAAAGATTTGACGTTTGATAAGTGTGCTGCAAGCTCCTATATTGAATAAATTATATTGACTTTGACTTTGACTGGTCTGTGCAAACATCTCTTCACCACCTCCCATTTGAGACTCAGAGCTCTCAATTCGTTCGTGATATGCATGAATGGAAGCATAATTATATGCTGGATGCGTAATGCATAATTATATGCGTAATGCGTTCGGAGGTACGCACATGCAATAAAACACTTTATAACAATAAAAATAAAGTATATTTCTCATACAACAGTAACACAGTGAATCCTAACGAGATTGTCGGCGCCCGCACTGGCTAGCAGCACTTCGGTCCCATTCTCCTCCAGCCGTGGTTTAAACGCTAACCTCTTCACTGCGAGGTGGTGCGCCGCACTGCAATTGTACAAATTAGGTCAGTTTTACTTATTATCAGTAGGTATTTCAAGACATTCGCTGTTACACTAACGAAATGATGACATAAACGTTAGGGGTTGGGGAGGTTAAGGATAACCTTAATCAACCTCCCCAACCTCGTTCCACAAACTTATTTTCAGACGCGCGATGTATACAATCTTATTATCCAGGGTGTGAACATTGACTTACATACTTAAAAGGGGGGCATCAGATCATCAAACTGAACCACTTTTACTATGAGACCAATATTGAAATAGCGACAAAAAAATCTTCGACCGCAATGTATGAAACAGCCGATTTCTTTTTTCCTGATTTCAAAGTTGGTCCCAACATTGCAAAAGTTGTTCAGTTTGATGGTCTGAATCACCCCTTTAAGTATGTAACGCATTTTATTTACATCCTGTATGTAAAGATTTTATGCTGATTTAAGAAATGGCTGTCAAATTCCTACCTATTATCTAATTCATATAACAGACTCCACGCGTCCTCATCGAACCGGTATAGCTTGACGACTCCAGTCTCGAGCCCCACGGCGACCAGCCTCGCCTGCCCTGCGAGGAGCGGCGCGAACGCGAGCGCCGTCACCGACGCGCTGGTAAGCTCCAGCGGCTTGCCGAGCACACTGTAGTCCAATAGAGACGACTCGGATGGAGTCGACGACTTATACCACACGCACACCTGGAAAGTTTAACAAGATTTAAAACATAGCATAGCATATGCTCACGACTATATTCCCCGACGGGGTAGTCAGAGATATTCCACAGAATATCCACGTTTCACCAGTAGTACCGAAACTCTGTCCAGTGTGACGGGGGATGAGCCCGTCGCCACTTATAATGGACAGTGTGTACAATACATGCCTCGAAATTGAAGCATGCAGGTTTCCTCAGGATGTTTTCCTTCACCGAAAAGCCAGTAGTGTTATAAATCGTATATATATTCCGAAAAACTCATTGGTACGAGTCGGCTTGCAAGATTTACAAAGCTCTCGATATTGTGAAAATTCATAACCCGACAAACTATTTGGTCCTATAGTCAAGATAAGTATTGAGTTTTATAAAAGTTATATTACAGTAATTTTTGTTACTCTTCGTCATGTAGTTACTGGTTTGTTCCGTGACAAAGTTTTAAAAAAGGACTGTATCTTTTGAACCATATTAGGTAGAAGAGAGTGCAATTTTTACAGAATGTTTTATTAGTTCGGATTTGCTAAACCTATGATTAAAAAAAACTAGTAGGGAACGTATAGTATATTGCATCAAATACATACAAGAAACGTGTTTTTTTTTCAATGTTTTTTGATTTTTCTCTATCGAAAAAACGGTACATACAAGCGTTAAAATTGGTGTGATTATCTCACTAATATCATACATGTCAAAGTTTGGAGTTTTGTCACTCAATCACGCATAAGCGGCTGAACGGATTTGGATACATAGGATACTTAAGAGAAGTTTATTCCGAATGCGTAAATGCGCGCTGCATACAAACGAAGTCTAGTGATATTTTCAATACTAACCAATTAAAGTCAATGAAATTTTTCAGAAACAATCTAGAAACTAATCTCTATGCTTCTATGAAGTCCGAATTTCGTTAAAATATACAGTTTTAATGCTAGGATTAATTTGAGATTTGTATGGACATTTTTGAGGCACTGTAACTATAAAACTATACATTTTAACGAAATTCTGACTTCATTCAAGCATAGAGATTAGTTTCAAATCATTGACCTTAATTGGTTAGTATTGAAAATATCACCAGACTTCGTTTGTATGAAGCACGCTCAGAATTATATATTCCCTTAAGCAGACGCAGTCACGGGCAACAACTATTAGAGAACATATTCTAACTAAAGTGAAACAACTAATAATAAAAACCTGCCAAGTGTGTCGGGCTAGCGCTCAGGATCCCAGAGAAAAAATGTTTTTGTTGTTGTGAAAATGAAAATAATTTAATTAAATAAAGGTTTTAAAATGGTTACATAAAAATCTTAAAGTAACTTTAACAAATAGTACACTTGGGATGAATGTATAAAGGATTTATGTAAACCGACTACATTTACCAGGGGTTCCCATCGTAGGCAAGCGGAAGCCTGCTTGTTTCTAGGGAAACCAGTTTCTAATTGAATTAAGTTAATGTTTATATGGCGTGTGACTGTAACCTGACTTTTCCGTTTTTTTAATATGGACCTTATTTCATAGCAGCAAAGACTAACCTTCCCATCCCTGGACCCAGTCGCGAACATAGCTCCATCGTGAGCCCAAGCGCAACACCAGATGATCCTCGTATGAACTCCATTCGTCTTATCAGTGCTGGCGACAATGTCGAACGAGTTTGAACCCTGTCGCCTTTGAAATAGCGTCCACCTTCGGTCGCGGGAGACAGATAGTAATCGTTGGCTGTCCGGAGAGAATGCCAATTGGGTGACGGTCAGCTGATGGGAGACGAGCTTTCTTATTTGTTTCCAGTTTGTTGTCTCCCTGGAAATAAAATAAAATAATGAATTATAAAATATACTTTATTTACACATACTCGTAATACATCAGGAGTGCGATTTTTGAACATCACCGGTGACATTGAGATTCGTCTCGAATATCAGATTTTCATTTCGAGTGGTTACGTTTTTAAAAATTTTTTATAATTGACAACATAAATTTTTTTTAACCACCTGTTTTTAATAAAAAATATAAAAATTGGTTAAAAACAAGAGATACGTATTTTTCCGATTTTATTTTTGACGGATATTTCTATTTTTAATTTAGTTTTTAGTTTTTGCAATACGTAGGATTTATGGCTAAGATACCTTAAATTAATAAAAATAAAAACTGTCAAATACAATAGAAAAGCCAAGCAGGCAAAGGAATAAAATCTCATTCAACTTCTGTTATATTTTTCAGTATTTTGATATAAGCTTTGAATCACATAATCTCCAAATGGTTTTCTTATGGTACCTTTCTTAAAATGAAATGTTGTCAGTTGTCTATTATGTTGTTTTCATATATATTTCCGTGTGTACAATAAAGAGTTAGATAAATAAATAATTAATTGACTTCTTGCTTGTGCGTTAGCACCGCATTTCCGCCAGTGTCAAGTGGTTTGAGGGAGTATCTATCCAATCTCGAGGATTGTTTTTGAGTAAGAACACAACTGAGAAGGATTGCGGAGCCTCGTGGCAGGCTGAAACGCTTACAAAGACAAGTGTTCGGAGCAAACCCTGCAACGTGACTCTGGTACGTTTTCCTGTATTTTTGAGATCTTTCGGATGTGTCAAAAACATTTTCACACAGAAAACGTTTCAATTGAACGAACGAACGAATGAATGGTTTCACAGTAACAGTTAAAACCAGAGTTTAAAACGTACGTAACGCGAACGTAGAAAAAAGGTAAAATCTGTTTACGTCTGACAAGATTACAAAAGTCAAACATTCGAGTGGTGAGATTGGATACGAGCATGGACGTCAATACCTATTTCCAGCTTCCTGCATGTCTAGCATGATTTCTCTACACGCGCGCGACTGAACTTTTTTCCATACTACAAGTCGCGGCAAGCGCGGCTTGCTCTCTCCGAAAAGCGCGGAAACAGATTATTTTCTATGGAGCATAGGCGCGTCGAGCGCGTGTAGAGAAATTATACTAGACGTGCTGGATACGAGTGGTAAGGAGCACTCGTTGCAAAAGTCATATAATGTGGAATTCAAAAATGGTAAATCATTGATTTTACGTCACTTTCTGCTGCTGATTTGAACGTGTGATGTTCAAAATCGCACTCCAGGAAACAAATTTGAATAGGTATGATACAAATAAGGCGGTCATATTGCTAAGAAGTAATTCCTTCCATGCAACCATAGGGTAGGGGAAATATCATTATCATATGCCTTACTTATTCCATCTAAGTAGAGGTTTCAAACGGCGTCTGTTCAACAAATCTCCAATCCAGTGGGATTCAGTCAAGTGTGACTGAAATTTATGGGACAGGTGATTTTTTTCTGCGATTTCGATGTTGGTCCTACAGAGAAAGTTTTTCTGATCTGATCATCATGAAGCCTTAGGACCCTGTATGAATCGAGTGTTAAAAATGGTTTATTCGTTCTAAACAGTTTTTCTCCCCCACTGGGAAAAGATTTTCCCTAAAGCGTCTTGCAGGTGGACGCCAGGTGTTCGTCGGGGCTCGCGTCTAGTGCGAACACTTGGTACATTATCAACTCTAACGCCTACACAATAGAGCTCACCAAATGAGTACAGCGGCGTGCTCTGCGGTAGTCGCCTTGCAGGTGGACGCGAGGAGGCTGCCGTCAGGGCTCGCGTCTAGTGCGAACACTTCGTAGCCGTGGCCGTATAGCTTCTGCACTTCTGGCCAGAGAGTGTTCTGCATTAAAGTTTCTTCTGTGGGCGGTTCTGGAAACAGAATATTACTAGAAATATTTTTTGGAAACTTAATCTGAATATATTCATAAGTCAAAATTATGAATCTGAGTATGATCAGCAGTTTTTTCGTGGTGCACAAACAAATATTCACTAAGTTTAAGGGCCTATGTCGAAAAATAATTGATGCGAAATGGGCGTGTGATAGCTTATATTACTGCCTGATACGAGAGAAAGAGATGGGGCATCGCGCGCGTCTGAAACGACACAAGCGTAAAACAAACTTTATTTAATTGTGATTGTACTATTTATGTAAGTTCATTTCTGCTCTAATCAAACTTTATAAAGTATCAATCTCTTTTTTTTAAATCGAGTCTCGTTTTTTAATTATTCACCGTTTAGCAGTTCCAAGCGTTTATCGATAAAGACGAAGGCTACTTTGGCTTATTTTTCTATCGAGAAAATGTATCTTAATAGTGTTTTGGCTCTAATCAAAACTTTAATTATATGTTCAATTTACACATATCCGCAAATCACTCCTACTGTTAGTACTTCATTATGATGCTTTGAAGAATCCTATTCTTTTTACATATCCGCTTAAAACGTGATGCGTGACGCGTGTGCTAACTGCAAAACCCCGGGACCGCGCACAACGCATTTCAACTACGCGGCATTTGCTGCACCTCTGACTCACCAGGCGAGTCGTGCCCACCGTAGACCGGACATTGAGAAACCTACACGTGGGTCGTCAGCAGTGCCTTCTATAATACAGGCTTACCAATCAATGTGACGGGCACAAAGTAGCCATCGTTGTCGTCTTCGCTGTCCTGCTTGTTCTCGTCTCCTGTGAACACTGCCTTATTGGACAGGCCTAGTGACGGCACCGACGCTCCTTCTGGTCCTGGACGAATAACAATTTAAATATAAGCTCTTTTTCATCCCACTTCTAATTGCAAGTCTCAATTGCACGCACGCACGCGTATGCAGGCACACGCACGCATGCAAGCACGTACGCGCATTCTTTTCCCCTGTTATTATCATACTTTTCCCCTACCTTTTTACGTAAAATGTAGACTGAGTGAATTGACGATTGATTAATTGATTATTAATCTAGACAAGCTAAAAGCGTATACTGAAAAGGGATGGAGAAATGATAAACACGCATGAAAAGTGAAATGAATAAAAAGTTGGCCCCTTGTTCGACTTAGTTGCAAAGTCAAAGTCAATATAATTTATTCAATATAGGAGCTTGCAGCACACTTATCAAACGTCAAATCTTTTTTAAAGCTACCACCGCGTCAGAACGTGTAGTGGCTGTAGAGAAAACTCTATAACATAACACGACTTAATAACTATTAAAATATACATTCTTAAGCTAAAGTTATGTATACAATAATACATAGTCTATTTAATAAAATAATTGATACTATCCAGTAAAGTAAATAAACTATAAGCTAGCGACCAGTTGCAATTGTAAATAGGTCAAACAAAAACATTGCATACGCGGAAAGAGATAAACAATACAGATTTTCTCTCATTCGCTCTAAGTAATTAGCGTATAAGCCTGTCTCATTTACGAGGCTATTATTTTAAAAGTCAGTTCTAGGCTAGATTATCGTTAAATACTCGTACTTAGGTTTAGGGGGTGATTCATACTATCAAACTGAACAACTTTAGAATAAAGGCAAATCTAGAAATTAGTTTGTTTAGAATCGAGAGCAGATTCGAATTATCATGGTTTCAACACAGGTATTTTTTTTCAAAATATTAATTAATTTGTTTGTAAAATTAAAAATTTACTGAAATCGATCTCAAACCACCGCACGCGCCAACTCACCCTACTTACTATTACTAACAAAACACGATTCATTAAATGTATCCATGAGCACGTTAGCGCTTTCATTTATTGCTGAAATGATAACAAATAATTTTTGCCACAAAACTTAAAATGTGAATAACTTTAAATTTTAACCATCAAAATAATGAATTTGTTTCAATCGAATTATTTTGTTATAAATCAGTTGGGGTGTATGAGGTTTTGCGCTTATTCATTAATACGTTGTATATGGAACCAACATTAAAATCGCAAAAGTTTTCTATGGAAAGGCAGTTTTGTTTTTGTGATTTCGATTTTGATCCCACAGAGAAAGTTGTTTATTTTGATGGTCTTAAGTACCCCCTAATGTATGTAACATATTTAAGTTTAATTCATAATCATTTATTGGTTCAAGTGGTGTACATAGATCCCCTTGACATGAGGTGTGATAGGCACCCTGAAAAAAACTCCTTAACTCACCGCTACAATCTCCACCCAGCACATCACCAACAATCTGCTCAAAGTTGACGGCAAAGTTGTGAGGTGCCCTGAACACTCTGATGACCTTCTCTTCGGCCGCCGACGCGAACGTAGTCGACGAGACGAGCGCGAGGGACGCCATGTCGTACCCGTGGACCTGTGGCCGGGCCAGCTCGTGCCATTCTGTGCTTCCTGCGAAGCGAGATAACGTCCATTTTAGATTGTACATCGGCCTCGTCCCGGTTCCCAACTCACTTTTTTTTTTATAATGTCTTTAACGGCTCTGGATACTAGTCCATATGAGCGATTCGTTATTTTTTTTTCTTTATATTCTTTATTTTGAAGATGGGATGATAGATGACGATGAATCTGTGGTCGATTTCGTAATCTCACGCATTGCCGCCAAAATGACAATGTACGAGTTAACTTGAACTAAAACTTATGTTCTGTTATCGTATTTATTTGAGATTCCTGTTACGTCGGTCGCTTTACTACTACTACTACAATTGTTTGGTACACAATCCACACGAAATTATGTCACAAATATCACTAAAACAAATTTTTTACCAATTTCAAATACGACGAAACACAGCAAGAGCAATGGCGCCAAGCAAACTCCTCCCATCTCACGTTTTCCAAATGTCTACGTATATACGACTGGTAAGACATATACATATCGTACCAGGGCTTAGAACCGGTACCAGAAGCACAGGTCCTGCACTTCAAACAACGTTCTGGATTTGACATGATAGCGTTTGCACATGCGCACTTCGCGCAAATTGTCTTTGACATGTGTTTAGGGTTGACTTACCACGCATCGTATGAAAATCATCTACATTTCGTGACTTTTTATTGTTCGTTCTGTTATTAAAAAATAGTATTTGAGCTAAAGAATTACTGAAGATGTGAATTTAGCGTTATTTTTCAACGTTTTTTATGTACTGAAAAGACTCAATTTTATGTAGTCAAATACTACGGGTGCCCGCGCCTGACTGCATTCCCTTGCTCGGCTTCCCTCAAGCTTCCCAGAAAGTGTGAGGGGAGGTGGGGAATCTGAAATCAGAGGGGGGCGGGGAGTGGCCGTTCTGTATATAGAACTATACACTATTACCTATTCTGTGCCGCGATGGTGGCGCCATTTTTTAAATCAGATAGGCAGCACCGGTACCGGTACAGGTACTACGTCTGATACAAATATAATATAATATAATATAATACCGGTACAAATAGTACCGATAAGTTTGGTACCGGTATCACAGCAAGGCCAATGGTACCGGTTCCCAAAAATACCAGTATTTCAAGCCCTGCATGTGACACATGTGACCCCGCATGTATGTATGTAACAAACCGTCATCTCTCCTCCACGGCGCGTGTACCCTGGTAGTCTGGTCGGCGGACACGCTCATGATGTACCGGCCCCGCCCCGGTTCCCACCTCACGTCTTCCACGGCGCTGAAGTGACCTCCACATACTACTGATGGCTCCCAATGATTTATTTCCTGTAAAGTTAAATACTTTTTGACTATACTTAATCGACAGGTTTTAGATATACCACCTATGCGAACTATATCCACTCTTCTTATCGTGTGGACAAGCCCTGGTGTCAAAGTTTTTTCAGACCGCCTTACGGCCTCTGACGTGGTTTTTCTAGCACCAAAGTTAGTAGCCGGGAGCAACGGTTTAACGTGCCATCCGAAGCACGGAATCATCTTTCTTTTCAGACAATCAGGTGATTCAGCCTGCAATGTCCTAGCAAACTGGGGAAAAACGTACAAAGTGACATATCACTGGGTGTCCCCTGTGGGAATCGAACCTACGACCTCCGTGTCAAGAGCCCAATGCTCTTAACCATTAGACCACGGACGTAGTCACTTATATCCATTTAGAAATAGAATTAAGCACTGCCCCAATAAAATTCATTACGTATTTTTTCAATTTACTAAAAAAGCTTGTTTTACTTTTAAATCAAAGGTCCGATCCACCGCGTACTTGGTCGCTCGCCGGTCTATTGGTGGATCATCACAAGACCACGGTATTATGAGCATATAAACCAGGATCGCTCATCAACATGACAACACTGGTGAGTGTTGAAACATCAGACACACTTCTGTACAGTTTTATAATAGTGAAGATTATGTTGACAGATTAACTTCTCACCTCAAAAAACTTGTAAAGAAAGCTTTTATATTATTCACCAACCTTATTAAAACTCCAAATATGAATAGATCCGTTGTACCCGTGGCCCATGAACGATGTGCCATCCGGTCCAAACCTGCTGCCGTAGAAACCTAACCCGTTTCCCCCCACTTCCCCCACCCGCACCCGCTCCACCCACGCCCCCTCCCCTTCTCCTTGAGATGAAGAGGACTCAGGTTCCCATATTATGAGTGTTTTGTCGAGAGACGATGAGAGGAGACGGTAGACTGGTTGTTTTTTGTTTGAGTCTGCGGAAAGGTGGGTTTATTAGTCTTCTTTTCTTATCTATTAAACAGAATCTGGTGTGTCAAGGTAGATCAGTTGCTGTCAACCTGATCTAATTCGACACATTCAGTCAGATGTCCCCCTCGAGGCTCGGCTCTAAACGGGCAAAACAATCTGGTGATAATAAATATAATATAAAACCGTGTAAGCTTATGGCCCTAAAGGCAGGCCACCGTCACTCGGCCGTAGGCACCGAGATAAGCACATACACTTTGGTGCATCGTAAGCGATGCGTTTGATAGATTTTTGCCACTCGCGCCAGACGGCAACGTCGCATACATCGTACACTGTACGCTGTAATAACGACGCTGAGCCAATTTTCACTATATACATTTTTGCGCATACTGGCAGTAGGTAATTTAACTTTTTAAGAAAGTGATGTATCTATTGTAGACTGGTCAGTTATAAAACTATAAATCAATTCAGCGATCTGCGCGTTAATTCTGGGCTAAGAGGCTATCACACGAGCGTTTTTTGAGTCTAGTCCATGTCGAAACTCCACCGCAACGATGTCGTAACTGCACCACCGCGACACTGTCTGGTCTCAGAAATATCGCGGCGATGTCACGACGATATCGTCCCAAGCTAATGGATAATAAAACATTCTCACCTACAATCCTACAAGGATGCCACTGCACCCCATACACCCAGCCCTCGTGTCCCGCGAGCACGGCATCTAGCTTCACGGCCCACTGGCACCCGTATGCGCTGAACACCTTCTCTTCTACCTTGATGCCGGATACCGGCTGGTCTACGTGACGTTCTATGCGCCAGAGACGGATGTACGTGTCTTGGGACGCTGAGGCTAGTAGTATGGCGTTGTCGTCTGAAAGTAGGTATTCGTGTTTAGCAGTTAGATTTTCAGTTAGGAATAAGAAATATGATTCCAAGCTTAGTAAGCACATCATTAATCATATTATTTAAGAGCTACGCCAACCAACATTTCCAAACCCTCATTCTACACTTTGTATAATTTTTGTTATTTGTTTGGTTGTTTGGCGGCGGGAACCCGTTGGATGAGGACAGCGCAGGACCGGTCGTTATTGCGATCCTTGGGGGATATGTCCAGCAGTGGATATCCATCGGCTGAGATAATGATGATGATATTTTATTTTATATTGTAAGTGTAAATGTAAATAGAATCCATGTTATTATCAATTCAATTATACTTTATTGCGTACCAAAACAGAACATACATTTGAATACCGATAAAGAATTAAAAGTAGGTACAAATAAGGCGGTCTTATCTTATCGCTAAAAAGCGATTTCTTCCAAACAACCTTAGGGTGGAGGAACTAACAAACGAAAAAATAGGTAGGCGGTAGTATTATTATTTTTTTTTTATATTTTGGACATTTGTCACATAAATTATCTAGTCACATTTAAAGTACCAGAATCTAGCCTTATGATGACTAGACAATGATATAGTATACACATATAGATACAAACATCCATGACTCGGTTACAAATATTCATATTCATCATACAAATATTTGTCCCTTACGGGATTCGAACCCGCGACCCTCGGCACAGCAGTTAGGTTCACTACCGACTGAGCTACCGGGCTGTCCAATATATTATCCAAATATTTTCGATTTCAATTTATTTATTGCACATCATAATGTTACAATACATCAGGAACTGTGCCAATAGGCTTAATAATCAAGACAAATTGGAAGATGCTGGTGTTTTCATCTCAGGTTAATCTGTTGGTTAATGGAATGGAATGGAAGCACCACCGCTACCCTATGTAATAAATTATAGCCTTAAGTATATATTTATTAATTTTGTTAACTATTATTGTATCTGGCTATTATGGATTTAAATAAATAAACGCTCTTGTCGGTGGAGTATTTGACAATCCAGTCTCTTTTCCGCTAGTGTCTTGAGGTCCTGATACGGCACGACATCAACCTTTTCCTTCACTTGGCTATACTCCATTTCAAATAGCAACGAAATTTTAAGGTTATTTTGAATTACAGAAACAGAGATTTGAAACACAACCTCTCACTTCTTCTTAGAACAGCTGTAGTAAGGTCCAAGATATGTCAGATAGAATTATCTTTCTGATAAATAAATAATGAATGATAAATATCTTCACACAAATTATCTAGACACATTTAAAGTACCAGAATCTAACCTGGACTTGTATTATGATGACTAGACAATAATATACAGGGTTCAACTTAATATGCTGACAGTTTTTTAAGAGGATGTTCAGACCATCAAACTGAACAACTTTATCTATGGGACCAACATCGAAATCGCGAAAAAAATACTGTCCCATACATTTGGCTCGAGTAGGATCACAGTTTTGTATGGGATAGCAGATTTTTTTTTGTGATTTTGATGTTGGTGCCATAGAGAAAGTTGCTCAGTTTGACGGTACGATCATCCCCTTAAAAAAATTTCAGCATATTAAGAAGGACCCTATAGAATACATAAATAGATACAAATATCCATGAATGGGATACAAATATTCATATTCATCATACAATTATATTGGCAAATCAGAATTAACCAGAAAGCAGTATAATAGGAATCAGAAAATCTTTTCTTCCTTATTAGAAATGAAGTATAGTTGGTCTATTCACCTTATTTAGAAAGATTATATTTTTTTCATGAATCCATCTCTTGATCAAACTCACCGACATCAAGAACATCCATGCCTCTGACCCAGTCCTCGTGACCCGTCAGCGTGTGGACGCGATGGTACTCATCGTCGCCCGCAAACAGGTGTATCTTGTGGTCGTCCAGCGCACACAGTAGCAGTGGCCTGCGCACTTGTGGCAGTAGGTGCGCGTGCAGTGTCAGGCAGAGACCTGAGTTTATGTTTATTGTCTGTTTGTGGCTCGCTGTCGCTGGAAGATGGAAAGATGAAATATAAAAGGGTGTTAACAAATTGATGCGAAACTAAAGTTAAAGAGGAGCCTGTATTTTTTAAATTTACATTAAAAATCTTTTTTTTTCTTCATAAATTTATGGTTTCGGGAGTGCCGTAATCTCAAGGATACTTTTATGAACAAATTAATACAATGTGTTAATGAATTACACAAAACTAGAAAGTTGTTTGTTTGGAATCGAGAGCAGAATCGAATTATGATGGTATCAACTTAGATAATTTTTTTCTAAATATTTAATAATTTGTTTGTAAAATTTTAAATTTACTGAATTCGAACTCAACCCACCGCACGGGTCTCTACACCCTACTTACTACCAAAATAGGATTCTTAAAATGTATCCATAAGCACGTAGGCGCTTTTATTAATTGCTGAAATGATAAATCATTTTTGCCTGAAAACTTAAAATGTGAATAACTTAAAATTTTAACTATCAAAATAATGAAATTATTGTTTCAATGTAATTATTTTACTATAAATCAGTTGGGGTGTATGAGGTTTTGCACTTATTCATTACCACATTGTATAAGGTCCTTCTTGATATGCTGACACTTTTTTAAGGGGATGATCAGACCGTCAAACTGAACAACTTTCTCTATGACACCAACATCAATCGCGAAAAAAAAATCTGCTGTTCCATACAAAAGTGCAACCTACCTCGAGCCAAATGTCTGGGACAGCAGTTTTTTTTCGCAATTTCGATATTGGTCCCATAGAGAAAGTGGTTCAGTTTGATGGTCTGATCATCCCCTTAAAAAGTGTCAGCATATTAAGAAGGACCCTGTATAATTACATAAACACATAATTTTGAGTTAATACAAAATTGAGTCTTGTGGCAAGCCCGAAAACGTACGATCTACACGATCGTCCGCGAACCCACTCGCCACGCGGCTGTTGACGCGCATTTCAGCAGTTTTTATTTTACCTTTTTGGCTCTACTATACATACCATCAATCCTTTCCCAGACACTGACTGTAGAATCAATAGATCCCGTATAAACCAATAAGTCCATCCCTTTAGTATAAATGCCAAAAACACATGTGACTCCATCATTATGCCCCGTCAAAGTACTTGTGACCTTCCATACGCCATCCTCTAAGGTCCAAATTGCAGCAGTCTTGTCGGCAGAGCAGGAGACGAGTTCAGTGCATGTACCATCATGTTTGCGGACCCATTTTACAGAGTTCACTTTTGAACGGTGGTGGCTGAGTACAGTGAGGGGATCTTTGCCTATTTGTTTCTGGAATATAATGATAATAACGACATTGTTACAAAAATAATTTATTTATTCCAGTGATTTGGGTGCCATATTTAAATATTATAGTCAGGGGTTCCCAAAGAGACCGCTGCGGCACCATAGGGCGCCGTGACAGGCAAGCAGGGGCACCGACGGTGACCTGCTCCTGCTTACTCCCTAAACAATTAAAATCATACATCAAGCACTTTCTAGCCCAAACTCGGAGAGTCTACATCAGGGATGGCAAACTAATAGTATGCATGCCATACATATGCTCACAACTGTGTTCCCCGAGGAATCATTAGAGGAATTATTCTGAAACTTCAGAACATCCACATTTCACTAGTAGTACTGAAACTCTATCTAGTGTAACTGGTAGTGAGCCCGTCGCCACTTATAATGGACAGTCGGTACAACTGGTGAAACGTGGATGTTCTGAGGTTTCAGAATATCTCTGACTACCCCCCGGGCAATATAATCGTGAGCATATGCCTATGCTTATGCATGTATTATTTGTAAACAAATCCGCCGTAATAACGCGTATTCTGTGAAAATTTTAACTGTCTATTACGATTCAAAAGTTACAGTCGGTTAAATAGGTAGGACGGACGGTCGGACGAACAACGTATGCTCAGTAATAGGGTCTCGTTTCCACCCTTTTGGTCCGGAACCCTAAAAATGACGAAATAAATAGTGAAATAACAAACCGTATCGTAAATAACAACAGCATTGGCGGCACCAAAACAAATGAGCCCTTCGCTATTCCAGTCGGCTATTTCTGGGATACGGTTACACGCCACAGAGGTATAAACTTGTTTTACAGAAACCTTCATGTTTTAACAGTTTCTCATTGAATTAATGAGAAACTGTAATATTATTGTAATATTCTTGTTTTATAGATAACAACACACAGCACCAGTTTCAGTATGGAACATCGTTTTTGAGGTTATGTATGTCATTTCATTTTTTTTTATAGTTTATCCTTTTGGAAAGGCAATGGGAACTAGCCCTTACAGCCGTAGTCTTAAGTTATATTTTTCTTTGTAATTTAACCTTACCTTTAAGGTGCACTTCACACACATGTGGATATACGTATAATCTCACGACCATAATCCCTAATGGATTGGTCAGAAGCTTAGCTACAACTATTATCATCATCAGCCTATAAAGGAACCATACAAGGCACAGGCTACCCTCAGTTGTTATCAGCTTCCTTTCCTCACCCTCAGGGAGGGTGTAAGGGCGTTAGTCCACCACGCGCACCCGATGCTGTTTAGAAGACTTCACGTAGGTACGCATCAATATTTGTTCTTCAGTTTAATCAAGGTTTCCTCACGATCATGATTTTTTCCTGATGATGGTGATGATGATGCCAGCTTCCTGGTAAGTACATATACAACATAGTTCCTGATGTTAGAAAAACTCGTTTAGTAGGTGATATGTCGTCCGTGCGAATTGGAATCGCTCTCATAATTAGAGTGTCCATACCTCTGCGACACCGACGCTCTCATTTTTTGATTGTAGCCTAAGAGGAAGGATCTCTCTTTAAGACTAGAGTGAGCCATACCAATTGTAAAGTGTCCACTTTTTTGACGTTTAGGTTTGAGTGTGTGGTGTCAAGTAGTATGGACAAAAGGCACCAAGTGACATATGGCCTTATGTTTACGGTCACTTTTCACACACGCTAGCTCAAAAAAAGTGGACAGCCGCATAAACAAATATCTATAGTTCAAATTCAAACAAATATATATAGTTAAAGGTATGTCATAAGACAAAAGAGACCAACTACAATCGTAAATTTATGCGGACTCTATGGAGATCCTTCCTCTTAGATTGTAGCAAAGCTCACTTTTTGCTTAATAAATGTGCCAAGGCTAAAAGTGAGCTGAAACCTTAAAATTAACGTGTCAGGCTAAAATGACGTGTCAAGTGATAGGGGCTAGTAGCCTTTCGCCCACTGCAAAACTATAAGTCGCCTGATGTACATACGGCGACACATCAAGCTACGCAATACCAACATAAGCTGGCCGCGCGTAGGTTGCGTAATGTATAACGTCGCGCGGCCAGCTTATTATGGTTTTGTATAGGTCGATGTGTCGCCGTGTGTATTACCTATGATTCTTTGGCATAGAACATCAAACTTTCGGCACCCTATTATTATGTTTTCGGGCCCAAGTACAGTAAAGGTCACATTTCTTTTACAAAAACTGCGAAGAGAAACAGGCTTGTCCAAACTGAAGCTCCAAAATTTTGTTATATTATGAACGATAACAATTGCTCACGTTTACAACATTGAGAGGATTGTGAAGCTAGCAGTCTCCATACAAAAAGCGAAAAACTAAATTATTAAGATAAACAAAAAACCCGACTGCATAAAAAACCTATTAAAAACGCAAACGGGGACAAAGAAAATTTTTGTTTTGTTATTGATTGGTTTGTCCCCGCCTGCAATACCTACCTAATAAGAATCAAATTATATTTGCTCAAACAAAGTTGTTATAGCTGATTAGTGATGATAGAGCTTGTTTTTCTCTTTTCAGTTAATAGGTTTTTTATGCAGTCGGGTTTTTTGTTTATCTTAATAATTTAGTTTATTTCATACTTTTTAGTCTTGTGTCGAAACGGTAACATAAAATTACTATAATATTTATATATTTGGAATCGTCTGATTACTAGCTTTCATTTGATACCCATATTGTAATTTTTAGCAAAAAAAAATTGTTTATTCCCCCTCTCTTTTTTAATTCATAGACGCCATCTTGAAACAATATACCCTATGTCACTTTCACGATTTTTACGAATCCAATGACACCTCATACGTTAAAATCCATCAAGCCGTTTGGGCTGTAGGCCGTGCCAGCCATAGAAATAGACATACAAACACACATACATACATACATACATACTTACATACATACATACATACGCTCGAAAAACATAACCCTCCTTCTGGCGCAGTCGGGTAAAAAAGTTTCACAATCCTCTTAAAAGGTGTAGTCATGTACAATACCTTCTAATCTTCTTGGGTGCAGGTAATAAATACCAAGTAAAAACACGAATAATAATTAAAAATTTATTGTATAAAATAGATCTCATGTTATGATATGAAAATAAGTTTGTATGACACATAGTAGGTACGTATTTTCTACTCCTATGACTCCCGTAAATAAACTATACCTAATTATAACGAAATGCAGTCAAAAAATGTATTTTTGACAGTATTTACAGTAAAAAATTTTTAATAGAAAAGATGATTTTCAACGTGTATTTTTTTACACAAACGTGATACCTAAAAATAAAGTTATTGTTATAAATTCAATTTTTTATTTTTATAATTTTATTCTAAATTTTTTGGTATAATGCCTGATTAAAAGTTGCCCGGACGGTCCAGAGATGGTTCTACTTAACTTTAATTTATAAACAAATAACATTTCCGGAAACCAGGCATTTCAAACATTGACCTTATAAAAGAGATTTCAAATTGTATGCATTGCTGATTTTAAATTGTATACAGGATTACTACGATTAATGTCTAATAATATTTTAACCAGCAAAAGTGACCACTGGACAATCGGAGCCATACCATAATATTCTTTTAGATAGGTAAGCCACACGTTAGGCACATTTACAAAACAACATTACTAATTATTCTAATGAATTACATAACTTTGAGCCTTAAACCCTTAGAAAAATATACTTCATTTTGTAAATATTTAAAAACTCAATTACTTATGCATATGATAGCACCATGTCATTTACATTTACAATAGGTTATTCGATAACCTGACTACATTAAACGTAATATTCAGTTGTATTTTCTTCTCAGCGAGCACGAATTATATACGGACCCGCCACGCCTTAGCATTTCCCCTCTGTCAACGTACAAGATCAAAAAATCTTACGCATTTACATACAATTTTATACCTTATCACTAAACGCGACAGCCTATAATTGCGGAAAAATAATTTCGAACTTATCACGTTTGGGGTTCACACAACACTGTTTTTCATTATTTTTAACATTCAAAATTAGAATCTGAAATAATGCAATAAAATTCAAAGTTGTATCGCGTGCTGCTTCGCCCCCCGCAAAAAGTGTCAGAAAAGTTTGTTAGTAGGATTACACGCGTAACTTGTCCTCATATAAATAGTCTAAAGAGATCGCTATAAGGGCGATAAATCTAGTTAAATGAACGTTAGTAAATAACTCTAAACTAACATTTTATGCCATTTTTAGCTTGTATACTATTTTAATAACAAGATAAACTTTAAAAGTAATTCAACGTATATGACGTCACAAGAGTGTATGTAGTCAAATTATTTTTACACCACGCGTCATCACGTACGATAGAGTTGCTGGATTGACTAGTTGTCAAATAGCCTATGGCCTATTCGATTGTTATATCAGTTATGGAGTCACGTTGCAGGGTTTGCCCCGAACACTTGTCTTTCGCGTGGTGTTCGCGCGTTTCGCGTTTCAGCCTGCCACGAGGCTCCGCAATCCTTCTCAGTTGTGTTCTTACTCAAAAACAATCCTCGAGATTGGATAGATACTCCCTCAAACCACTTGACAGTGGCGGAAATGCGGTGTTAACGTATATATATATATATATATATCCGTTATCAGTTATCCTTATCGAACAAAATCTTATATTATTATGAGAAATTATCTTATATTAAATATTTGATGATTGAATTTATTAAATTAATTGAATAATAATTGAAATTGACACAGTAGGTTACATAACAAAGTACCTAAAGAGAGCAATGATACTATGATACTATGATAATTTTCAAACTGGAATAAGATTAAACTCGCAATCTCTGTCGAGCGAAGAGAGTTACTATACCGTGTCGTAAGTCATGAGATTCTGAGGTAAAACGTTTTTAAAGCGAAATAGTTTGTTAGAATCACAGATTGTAATTTAAATTATTGTAAATTTTGTTATACACAACTAGGTACACAATACAGATTGTAAAATTAAATGCGTTACTATAGCAGAGCGCGTTTTTTGTGGAATAAATATACAGGATTTGCATCGTTACTTTAAGGAAAAATGTTATAATTAACAAGACACAGACAGGAAGAAAGTATGACAGAGTCAAACAAGACGCGCTCGGCTACAGGTTATGGGCCCAGCACGCTTCCACTGCGTCTTGTCAATTATATTTTTCCTTAAAGAAACGATAAAAGCCTGTGTGGCGAACTCTTTGGTCGACAGTGTTTAAAATGTCTATGAGCGTTCCGGTATTTCCTGGACGACGGAACCGTCAGAATAATAACATACAAATTTTCTCTCTCGATAGGAAAACGCGAATCTATTCGTTTAGTGTATATTTTCATGTTCATTTCTTTTACCATTATATTTTGAGTTTTAAAACCTATCTTATTATTTATTCGAACTATCATCAGCTCCTCCGAGCTTCACCTGTACTTTCCGACCGCAAGTACCAACTCCACACCTGTATATTTATTCCACAAAAAACGCGCTCCGCTATAGTTACATATTGAATAGAGTGCTTCAGACCATCAAACTGAACAATTTTTACTATGGAGCCAACATGCATATAATAATTAACATTTATTGCCGGATAAAGGACACGCAAGACGCAATAGATGAAGAATGCATTAAGACCCTTTTTAGAATTTTTTTCTATTATGTTTGTGCGCACATCACTTAAAAAGTACTGAAACATTTGGGTTGAGATATTGCACTTTCATATAGCTTAATCCGGAGTAACATTTAGTTTATATTTCAGTCACAATACTCCATTCCAAATAGCAGCGAAAATTTAAGACTATTTTGATCTACAGAAACACAGATTTGAAACACTTGCTCTCTCTTATTCTTAGAACAGCTTTAGTAATGTCCAGGATTTATGTCGGGTAGTATATATTTCTGATAAATAAATTATATTTGCGAATCAGAATTGGCCAGAAAGCTAAATAGGAATCGGGAAATCTTGTCCTTATTTGGAATGAAGTATAGTTCTGGATAAAATGCTAAATATAAAGCCTGCTTGAAAAAGGGTCTAAGATACTGAACCATTTGGGCCGTGATTTAATATTCATTTCACACAGGAAGGTGCGTCAAACAAGCAATTTTCGCACTTAGCTTGCTGGCATAAGAGTCCCCTCTATCATGCCACCCCTGAGAAAACGACAAAACTCGAGATGTGCCTCTGCCTTTGTTACTATTCGTATGCGAAAGCGAGCGCGCATGACGGATTTCTCGTATTATCGCTTTGTCATGCGTGGCATGCTACTGTCGAACTCATCCGATGTGAAATGCAGTACATACAGCGTTTTTTTTAAGGGTATGATCAGACCGTCAAACTGAACAACTTTCTCTATGACACCAACATCAAAATCGCAAGAAAAAAACAGCTATCCCATACATTTGGCTCGAGCAGGTTTGCAATTTTGTAGGGAACAGCTGATTTTTTTTCGCGACTTCGATGGTTGAGCCTAGAAAATTGTTCAGTTTGGCGGTCTGTTCATCCCCTTAAAAAAGTGTCAGCATAAAAGAAGGGCCCTGTGTACAACGTGTTAATGAATTAACGCAAAAGAAAGAAAGCTAGAAAGTAGTTTGTTTAGAATCGAGAGCAGAATCGAATTATCATGGTTTCATCACAGGTAATGGTTTTCAAAATATTAAATAATTTGTTTGTAAAATTTACTGAACTCGATCTCAACCCACCGCAAGGGCACAATCACCGTACTTACTACCAAAAAAAGATTCTTCAAATGTATCCATTAGCACGTTAGCGCTTTTTTCATTGCTGAAATGATAACAAATCATTTTTGCCTCAAAACTTAAAATGAGAATAACTTTAAATTTTAACTATCAAAATAATGACATTATTGTTTCAATCTAATTATTTTGTTGGGCTGTATGGATGTATGGCGCTTTTTCATTAACACGTTGTATAATGTTTAGTTTGAGAAACCAACAGCCCTTAAAGGGACGATTTCCGTCCTCTTTCTCCAACACCATAGTGAGTCAATCCACTGTAAAAAGCGAGCGGTTGATCTTCTGAATGACGAAGACGACGATATTTGCTGTGACGAGTCTACTTCAACTATCCTGACTGAAGAATAGGGTTCCTGTGACTCGTACCTGGAACACACCATCAGGAAGTTGAAATAGGTATTATCTATGCTGACACTTTTTTAAGGTGATGATAGGACGTCATACTGAACAACTTTCTTTATGGGACCAACATCGAAATCGCGAAAAAAAAACTGTCCCATACATTTGGCTCGAGTAGGTTTTCAGTTTTGTATGGAAGAGTGGAAGAGCGGATTTCGATGTTGGTCCCATAGAGAAAGTTGTTCAGTTTGATGGTCTGATCATCCCCTTAAAAAATATCAGCATATTAAGAAGGACCCTGTATAAGTAGGACAGAGATTCGGTACTAAGGTGAAACGTGGATGTTCTAAGTTTTCAGAATATCTCTGACTACCCCCTCGGGGCATATAGTCGTGAGCATATGCTATGCATACTATGCTATATAGGTATTGTCTCGTACTTCATAATGAAGCTTCATTGTGAAGTACGAGACTACTTAAACACTGATGCAACACTCGTAATCAGTATCGCGTCGTAAGCTACGTGGTACGTAAGCTGCGACGGGCTACGTATAAGCTGCGACGGGCTACGTATAAGCTGCGACGGGCTACGTATAAGCTGCGACGGGCTACGTATAGTGTATTAGCGACTTACTCGGCCGTTGAACTGGGTGTAACAAGAGACGCCTTCAGTCTTTCCCAAAAGTCGTACATATTGGAATTGCAATATAGGACGAGTGTGGAGCGAACTATCGCAGGCAGCATGCACTCGCGGTACACGCAGGGGATGCTCCGTGGACGCCTCGATTCTGAAAAGGAAAATTAAGTTTATTAAAGGTGGACTTCCGATGCTAGCGGTCGATGCGTCTGACGCTCGCGGCTCGCGCCCGACGGCCGATGCGATAATACTAGTTACTATGAAAACGTATGGCGCCGCTTCCGATGCCAGCGACTGACGCGTACGTCAGACGCGCGCGGCCGATGCGATAGATATATGGCATATTACAGAACCACGCGTTAGACGCACGCGTCAGTCGCATCGGCCGCTGGCATCGGAAGTCCACCTTTACGCGGCCGTAACTGCCTCCGTGGTCTAATGGTTAAGAGCATTGGGCTCTTGACACGGAGGTCGTGGTTTCGATTCCCACGGGGGACATCTAGTGATATCACTTTTGTCGTTTTTCCCCAGTTGCAGGCTGAATGACCTGATTGTCTGAAAAGAAAGATGATTCCGATTCGGATGGCACGTTAAGCCGTTGGTCCCGGTTAATACCTCTGGTGGTAGTAGTCGTAAATAAAAACCACGTCTGAAAAACTCTCACATCAGGGTTTGCTGCCCACATTGAGCCTCACCTGGCAGCACGGAATCGCATTTTTTCACGCTCTATCCTTTTTTGTCGCTCAGGGACGTCATTGGCTAGAGCGTCAAAAAATGTGATTCTAATGCGAAACTGTGTTTTGGGGCAAGTTTTGTCGGCTAAGGGTGGAGACAGATTGACCGGCGCGGCGGCGAACGACGGCGGGTCCATACAAAACGATGTGGCGAACGCGTTCCCTTATATTTTATATGAAATAGCGATTTTTTTTGTGATTTCGACGTATGCTCCATAGTGAAAGTTGTTCAGTTTGATGGTTTGAAGCACCCTTAAGTATTACTAGAGTGTTTTGTTACACCCTTTAGATGTAGCGTTGATAATAATAGACCTAAGCTCACCCATAGCAAGAGCCTGTGTATATGATGTGTAGAATGTGTTAACAGGGCTTCTAAGGAAATCCTCCGAGAAGACAGGTATGATCCAGTGACAACGGCCGGAGGTGATGAGCCGAATCACCAGCGTGTACACCGACGTGGAACACGGGATCAGGTCCTCTTCTGTGCATAGCTGTTGACGTAAGAAGGGGATTAGTCGATGCTGTTGATATCAGAAGGGGGATTATTATATGCTGTTGAAAGCAGAAGGGGGATAAGTCTATGCTGTTGACATCAGAAGAGGGAACTTATGCTCTCAATTTATAATTACAGGATAAACGATGAAGCGTATGTGATGTTGTCCCCCTTCTGATATCAATGTTATTTTATGATTGGCACGTTAAAGTGGTTGCAGAGTTGTCAATTTCATACAAAAGTTCGACGCGTAATACTCGTTGACTGTACAATTAAAAGTAATATTTTATATATGGAAAAATAGTGTAGAAATTCTAGATGCCGCGTATCAAATAACATTTGCAATTTATAATATAATTACGAAGATATGAATATAATATGTGTAAAATATTACTTTTAATTGTACCGTCAACGCGTATTACGCTTCGAACTTTTGTATGAAATTGACAACTCTGCAACCACCTTAAAAAATGTGTGCTAAATCTGAAAACGGTTTTGTAAATTTATTAATACACACAATACAAAAACAAGTGGTACTTTTTAAAGTTGGTTCAATTTTTTCTACCGTCAGCCTTATTATAGCATAACATCAGATGAGACATGCCAAACCAAAATACAAAAGATTCGGCAGCCAATATTAAATATTTAACATAGTAGATCAAATGCAGCTTCGTTATGCTTACGACTACATTCCCCGAAGGGATTGTCAGAGATATTCTGAAACCTCAGAACATCCACGTTTCACTAATAGTACTGAAGCTCTGTCCAATGTGACAGGGAGTGAGACCGCCGCCACTTGTAATGGACAGTGGGTACAATACATGCCTCGAAATTGAAGCATGCAGGTTTCCTCACGATGTTTTCTTTCACCGAAAAGCTAGTGGTGTTACAAATCTTACATAAATTTCTAAAAACTTATTGGTACGACCGACTCGTACCTGGACGGGAATCGAACCTTTGCCTCACGGCAGGCAAGGTAAATCGCCATTGGACCACCAATTTTAGTTATTGATGGTATATTAATATTGTCCAGATTATAAGAGATATTTGCTAACCTTGCATCCTTCAATACTCATACGCTGAACCATGATCATAGCAAATTCCCTATCCTCCCTCGCATACAGGATATATCCATGGTAGGTTTGTGGGCTGCCATGTATCTTGTCATCAAACGTTATTATATTGTCATCGTGGCTCGGAAGTTGGTACCACTGTGACACTTTACTACGCAGGGCGACTTGATTCGTGGGACGAGTCAGTTGTTTTACTGAAAATGATAATAAATATTATGTCATAGCCTTTAGGATTACACTGTAGGGTATGCCTCTAACGAATACGGTTATGGAGGAACTGAGGTGGACGGTCCCTCCATTGAAAAGGGATGATCTTCGTCAGGCTAGGTGTGATGCCTGGGGACCAGCTTTGATCCTACAGACGTTTTGTCGGAACCTTGTATATACAACGTGTTGATGAATAAGTGCAAAATCTCATACAATCCAACTGATTTATGACAAAATAATTAGATTGGAACAATAATTTCATTATTTTGATAGTTAAAATTTAAAGTTATTCGCATTTTAAGTTTTCAGGCAAAAATGATTTGTTTTCATTTCAGCAATGAATGAAACCGCTATCGTGCTCGTGGATACATTTTAAGTATCTTGTTTTGGTAGTAAGTAGGGTGAGTGTGGCTGTGCTGTGAGTTGAGATCGAGTGTAGTAAATTTTAAATTTTACAAACAAATAATTTAATATTTTGATAAAAATTACCTATGTTGGAAATATGATAATTTGATTCTGCTCTCAATTCTAAACAAACTACCTTCCAGTTTTGCTTTAATTCATTAACACGTTGTATACTGGGTCTCTGTGATAATTGTTCTTGCGCGATTTGTGTCTTGCATGCGATTGTGAACCTTAACGTAGCCGCTTACGGGTTTCCAATGTGACTTGCAAATTGTCTTATGTCGTATTTTTGCGTGTGTATTGTCGTATCTGTTGGTAAGCCGCTACAAGGTTTCCAGGTAAGGTCGATTAAGGTTTTTTTTCGTATTTTACTGTTCTATGTTTCGGAGTAAAATAAAGTACATTTGATTGATTGAATAAGGTGAGAAGGAATGAGCTCTAATCCACAATGCTGACCCAGTGCGATTTAGTGGCAAGTTAGTCGTCAACTTGGTGTCAAGAGAATTTCAAAATCCTATTAAGGCGGTTTTTGAGTCGGTGATAATTTTATTATGGAGACTGCTAGCTTCACAGTCCTCTTAAGAAAAATCAGTTTTAATATTAAGACTTACAAAAAAGCCTATTGCCATCATAAAGATTCATAAAATCGTCAAAAACATCAAATCTGTCAATTTTCTTCATATATTTGAGCAGTTGACCGATATTTGCAGTTCCATCTCTCTTCTCCATCCAATATTGTAGCACTTTTGCACACTTGTTGTCTTGTTGTACAAATGACGACGTTATATCCGAAGGTATTTCGACGAGGTTGGCGAGGCCACGCCAGTCTCTGAAACAAAAGTACATCATCTAAACTATTATAAAACTGTAACAGAATGTCTGTACATTGAACATATTCACATGAAAAAGATAACGATATGGTATTTATGGTATTTGGTGCAGAGGCTAGCGATTGCAATTCAGCGTGGCAACGCTGCTAGCGTTTTGGGCTCCTTTGCGCCAGGTTCGACAAGAGGCGGGTTATTTGACTGAGCGTGTTTTTCAATGTTTTGACGAAGCTTGTTGCTGATTTATGTCTGTTTATTTGTGTATCTGTGTTATTGACGAAGCTTGTGCTGACCGCCATATTTTTGTGATTGATGTTTTTACTTATTTAGGTAATCCTGATTCCAAATCAATCTTTTTTAGAATAGGGGAGTTGACTACATTAAATATATTTTAGTTTTAATTGCTCAGTAAATAAACCGTTTGAAAATAACGCTAAACTCACATTTTCAGTAATGATATTGCTTGAATACTATTTTTAATAACTGGATAAACGATAAAAGTATCAAAACTATAGTTGGAAACTCGCGAATTGTTGTCGGTCAGCTTGTTTGTTTATAACATCATCACGCAAAAACTACAGAACAGATTTTGATGAAACTCATTTTGTTTGATAGCTTATGATTTGGCCTAAAATCTGGTATATAATTTGTGCGGACGAAGACGCGAAGAAACTCTAGTTATAGAAATAACTCTACTCTACTCTAGAAATAAATGCAAAGCATGAAAATAATTTGAATTATTGTATGGGAAACGAAGACAGCCTCCCAGTGACGTACTAAATACTGGAAACAGACCAATAAGTCAAAGACTTTTATCGACTGCTGTACGAAAACGGAATCGCAAGTGGCGGGTTGCAGGGCAGGACATCGAACTCTTATTGGTTCGTTTAAGAGTCCTTTTATATAATAGCTGCGGTGGTCCAGTGGCGAGTAACCTTGCCTGCCGTGCAGAAGGCGATGGTTCGATCCCCTTCCAGACCGACTCGTACCAATAAGTTTTTTGGAATTTATGTACGATTTGTAACACCACTGGCTTTTCGGTGAAGGAAAACATCGTGAGGAAATCATGCTTCAATTTCGAGGCATGTATTGTATCCACTGTCCATTACGTGGCGACGGGCTCACCCCCCGTCACGCTGGACAGAGTTTCGGTACTACTAGTGAAGCGTGGATGTTCTGAGGTTCCAGCATATCTCTGACTACCCCCTCGGGGAATATAGTCGTGAGCATGTGCTATACTATGCAAATTTTTGTAAGTTCACGTTTTTAAAATGTTGAAATAACTTTGTGATTCATTGTTTCCAAGAATTTAAAATTAATTAACCCTTTTAAGGGTGGCGTTTGTAGACTAAGTTTGTAGTTAGGTAAACTTTTAGCTTCTTTAAAAATACAGGGTGTTAGGGTAAACATTGGTATTACTTTAAGGGGTGATTGTACCCATGATACTGCATGCATCATGCTAAGAGTCTTTTTACCGTCCAGTGGCGCTCGCCATCACAATATTAACGATTTCTCAATAATGAAAAGCCAAAAAGAAAAAGTGCTACTCTAACTTACTACAAAAGCCTAAAAGCCATTTTAATCTAATACTTTTACTACTTATTAACTCCTATTATTTCTTCAATTATGTCTCAATTTAATTTCGTTATTCGTAGGTCTCAATAGAATGCGTTATCATGTTTTTAAAACTAAAATAACTTAATAATAGATAACGTATGGGTCAATTTTATTTGAAATCCCTATTTCTTTGAGTCATCAATCATGCATAATGCTAATGATTACATGAATAAAAAATACCTAGAGATAAGCGAACATTTTTTTTTACTCATAAAAAGTTTCAGCGGCTTTCCACCTAGACAGAATAAAATTAGTTTTTGCACATTTATAGATTAGAAGAGCTTGGGTTATCGTCCATTGAACGGCGGTGATAACGTAGAGACCTCATAGAGACCTACGAAATACTTTTAATTCATATTCATAATTCATAAATTCTTTATTGTGATACACAGGTTGATGGGTTGACATGGGTTTTATATAATGTTCACTGTGATCCGCCAAAAGACATACAATAGGTAGGTACATATACATGAAATTTACACTAATATTTAGAACGCATTACATTAATTAATTCAATATAGTCTTCAATAGTCTTTATCTGAGGTAGCCACTGTTAAATTACATTTTTATATAGGCATAATGTCAATCGATACAATAATAAATCTCATAAATAAATCAATTAAACATCATTAAAAATTCAATAATAGTGTAAAATGTCTTATCTGTAAGGTACTCAAATAGTTTCCTCTTAAATGTAATTATATCTTCATATTTCCTTATTTGAAGAGGTAATTTATTGTACACTTTCGGGGCCATTGCAAAGACACTATGCATGTACACACGGCGACAGATCAACCTACCCATAGTTAGACCTTATGTCTATGAACATAGAGTTCAACTATGGGTAGGTTGATCTGTCGCCGTGCGTACAAGGATGTCTTGCCTCCTTTGGTACACAACTGATCGCAGCGTCGGGCACAGGTTACATTACTAAACAGACTGCTGTGGCGTTTAATGAACAAGGCTGTTACATAGATGTACATTGAATATTATGTTAATATTTAATGTTTCTGGAAATCCCTTCTTTTTATGCCACATAGCGACCCGACCCGGCTTCGCACGGGTGCAATGCTGAAACTAACTAAGGTACTTAATTGGATAAGGATTAATGCTGTATTGCTTAAAATCGCTTTGTAAATAAGCCATTATTTCTCGTAAAAAGTAAAGAATAAAAAATGGTTATAGTGGGTTATCCCTAATAGATAGACATATACCATCGCGAGCTTTTTTGTAGACCTTTTTAAGGTGTACAATACTGTAGAACATTATTTTGATCCATCTGGTAGGGTTCAGCCAGCGTTTGCAATGTAAGCGCAAAAAAATGTGTTTATTTACGACTTCACTTAGAAACCTCTAAAATTATCAGTGTTTCGCTACTATATAAATAGACTGCCGGACTCTGCTTAGATCGGACGTGTTTTTCGGATTTTACGAATTAATTTGAACTTTTAAATATTTTTGCGAAGTTGCTACAAGTCTCAAATATCGGTCCCTCCTTGTCTTGCTTGGGCAAGTGTCCGTAAGAGCCCGCGGCCATATTGGATCGTGTCGGACTTCTCTGTCGTCCCTGTCAAGTTGGAGTGACCTCATCAAGACCCCCGGCCTGTGACGTAGGCACCCGCCGACGTCATAGCTAGCATATTTGTCGTCATCGTCGTCCTTCCATCGGTCTGCTGCGGTGATGTGAGTCCATCTTGAATTTTTGTACCGAAATCAGAAAACTAGAAAAGTGGCTGAGTGGAGGTTCGAACCTGCGCCTGCGGCGTGTGAGGCGGTCGCTTGCCCGTCGAGCCACGGAGCGTTGAGCTACGCGAGGCGAAATTGAGTACCGCCTTTTAACAACGATCAAGAGGCAACATTAATTTGGACTCTTTTTATGAGACAACGATCGGGAGGCGGCCTTAATTTGGATTTTCTTTATTATTCATCAAATTTTGCAGTCATGGACTGTATCACTTGTCGTAAGCCTATAGAGCGAAAAGAAATGCTGGTTTGCATTGGTTGTAAGGGTACTCAACATTACCGATGTGCTAATATAACGTCAGCCGACTTTAGAGAACACGGACAAGAGATTCGAAAGTCTTTTGTATGTACTGGATGCATGAACGTTACGCGCCGCATTCGATGTGATGATACACCAATTCGAAAAACACCTGTTTCTGATGATTGTAATATGTCATGCGACGGCGTACTGGATGATCCTAACTCCACGCCCTCGACTTCTTCCAATACATTGGCAACCGTGGTGGACAATAACAAAAATCCAATACCATCGACATCTAATAATGCAACTCAGGCGCCTGTTGTGTCCGGTCAAATGGATTTGAAGGTATTCTACAACGATTTGGGGAAATTACTTGAATCAAAGTTTAGCAAAATGGAGACAACTATCACTCAGAATATTCAGACAAGTATTGAAAAGTCTATAACACATAAACTACAATCAATCATCAAAAAAGAGATCACAAGTGCTATTGACACACTGCAAACAGAGTTTACTCAAACGACAGACTTCTTGGCAGCTGAACAATTAGACCTAAAAAAAAAATCTGATGCAACAAATGATCGAGTAAAGTTACTTGAAGCAGAGAAAATGATATTATCAGATGAGATAACTGCCTTGGAGAAACGTTTGCGTCCACTGGAGAAGGCATCCAGAAACTGTAATGTCGAGGTTCATTGCGTACCTGAGAAGAAACAAGAAAATCTGATCAATATGTTTAAATCTCTCTGTGAGAAAATTGAAGTACCTATACACGATACCGATATAGGCAGTATACGTAGGGTCGCTAAAATGGACACTACCAGCGACCGCCCAAGAAATATTCTCGCAACATTAAAATCGGAACGCCTGCGGGATTCAATGATCTCAGCTTACAGAAACTATAATAAGTCCCATAGGAATGATCCATTGAATACAAACATATTAGGCATTACGGGAGATAGTAAACAGATTTATATTGCTGAGCATCTGTCACCGGAAATGAAAGAGTTGCACTCAAAAACACGCAAGGTAACTAAAGGCCGGTATAAATATGTTTGGATTCAACATGGAAATATATATGTGAAGAAGACAGATGACAGTGAACTAATAAATATAAAAAATTCAAATTGTCTCAGTAAATTGATATAGAACAAAATAATTTGTTTTTTCATCTGTTTATTTTTTGTATTTTGTATTTAAAATTATTATTACTTTTTTTCTTTTTTAATCTCTTGTTTTAAATTTCATATTTGTCAAATTCGAAATGTTCTATACACCTATGGAAGTAACATGTAAAATAATTACAAATATATATATAATTTCAAATATATGTAGGTATTTTAAGGGGTTTTTTAAATGTACTGGTAGTCAGCAGACACTTAGATTACAAAATATAATTATAATTATATACATGTGTCTATACTTTATACTCACTTACATAAATAATAATAATGGCTAAGAAATCAAACAATACAGATATTATTATATGTACATTAAACGCACAGTCACTAAATACTGGTAGAGATGAGCTGGAACAAACTGTGGACGAAATAAACCCTGATATTCTTACCATCACTGAGACTAGATTAAATGAAAAATCTGACTTGCAACGCTATTCTATAAAAGGCTATAGTTTTATTCAAAGACCACGAGGCACTGGTCGTAAGCGAGAGGGTGGTGGAATAGGTATTTATATTAAAAGCAATCTGCGTTTCAAAAAAATTAACTTACCAAAAGGTACATGTGAACAACTTTGGATAGAAACAAAATGCAATAAGTCTAAGTTGGCGATTGGTGTTTTCTATCGCCCATCACAGTTTTGTTTTAATACGTGTTTAGATCAATTAGAAGAGTCACTTTCTATCATTACACCCAAATATAACTATGTGTTCCTGACTGGTGATATTAACGTGAACTTATTGGACCAAAGCGGAAAGAACCAGATGTCTTTTTTGAATTTACTGAAATCAAACAATCTTAACTTAGTAGTGAACGAACCAACTAGAATAACCCCTACGACTCGTACTCTCCTCGACGTTATATGTAGCACGGACAGTCTCAAGGTAAAAAACGTGGTCGTGAAACATAACGATAGTCTTAGCGATCATAGTTTAGTGTCAGCGCAATATCCAATTAAAATAACTAAGCCAGCACCTAGAACAGTGACCTACAGACCGTTCAATCATTTTGATGCAAATACATACAAAATTGCATCCTCAGCTACTCCATGGGACTGGGTCTTATCGTGCAGTGATGTGGACGATATGGTGCAATGCTTTACCTCACTGATACTTGGCTTGTTTGACCATTTTGTACCGGAACGCACCAGGGTTTTCAAACAGCCTCCGACCCCGTGGGTCACGGACAGTATTAAGGCGATGATCATTGATCGAAATAAAGCTTGTGCACGTGCAAAAATAAGTGGCACTGAACAGGATATAAAGTCTTATAAATCATTACGTAACATGGTAACAAGTTTAACTAGAAATGAAAAACAAAAATATTTTACTGAAAGTATAAATAAAAATGTACACCATCCCAATAAAATGTGGAATTCCTTAAATAAAATTCTAGGAAACAAAACAGAGAACGTATTTCCAAACCATATAAATGATCCTGAGGTAATAAATCGTTCATTCATTGATTCCATTCCGAAACCTATTCACAGTGCAAACGCGAGTTATCCTAATTTAGACCCCAATTTAGATTACTCATTTGGCTTTAAGGAGATTACGGAAGACGAAGCGCTCAAGGTGATTAACTCTATATCTTCCAATGCTACTGGCGATGACGGAGTATCAATAAAAATGATCAAACTGACACTGCCGTATTCTCTTCCAGCAATAACAGCAATTATGAATGTATCACTTAAGACGGGTGTTTTTCCCAACTCATGGAAGACAGCGAAGATAAAACCTATACCTAAGAAAACAAATGTAGAAACAGTTAATGACCTGAGGCCCATAGGAATTTTACCTGTTCTCTCGAAGATACTGGAAAAAATTGTAAACGCACAGCTATCTACATATTTAGAAGCAAATTGTCTTGTCCCAGCAAACCAGTCTGGTTTCCGCAAACATCACAGTACTACTACGGCACTTACACATATCCTGGATGAAATTTTAGATGCTTCCAATGAAAACATGGGGACAATTCTTGTTCTTCTTGATTTTAGTAGAGCGTTTGATTGTATAGACAGATGTATCCTTATATCCAAACTTGAAAGATTCGGGTGTGATCAGCTGGTTTGCACTTGGTTTCGCGGCTATTTTACAAATAGGATGCAGTTCGTCGAGTGCTTGGATAGAGATTCTAAAAAAACTATATCAACTTGTTTGTCGGTGCCGACGGGTGTAGTGCAGGGTTCAATTCTGGGTCCAACCCTTTACACGGTTTATACTGCTGACTTACCATCTAATATTAAATTTAGTGTTTCTCACATGTATGCAGATGATACTCAAATTATAAAACGCATAAACCTAGACGCTGATCAAATAGACCATGCTATTCATGAGTTGAATCTTGATTTGGAATCTGTGGTAAAATGGTCTCATAATAATTCATTAAGTCTTAATGCTCATAAGTGCAATTATTTGATTCTAGGAACCAATCAGCAAATAGAGTTGATTCGCAACAGACAGCCGAAAATTTTTATAAACAGTCATCCAATAGATGAATCATATCAAGCTAGAAATTTAGGGCTTATATTTGAAAACTCTCTTAAGTTTGAAGATCATATTGGTTCTAAAATGCGCAGATGTTATGGTACACTTAAACACATTTACAAGATTAGACCTTTTTTAAGTATTCCTGTGAGACGAAGTATATCAGAGGCCTTGATATTATCTATTCTTGATTACTGTGACATTGTATACGGGCCGTGCCTATTGAAAAGAACTCAGAAGAAGGTTCAACGTGTCCAAAACTCTTGCATAAGGTTCTGTTATAATGTACCACCCCGCTCACATATAACACCATTTCTCAACTCAAACAACATTTTGAACATGGCCAATAGACGAACTCTAAAATTATCAACGTTTGTTTACAATGTAAGGGGTTCTGGGACGCCAAGTTATCTCGCTGATAAACTATCTTGGAGTGATCGAAGAAAGGGCAGATGCAAATCATCCCGCTTTCCCGTAGCACAGTTTTCTCCACCATTGCGTTTGGTCTCTTACCGGGGTAGTTTCCGATTTGCAGCATCTAAGGTATGGAATGACCTTCCCCCACCAATTAAGAATTCTAAGTCATTATACTCATTCAAAAAGCAATGTAAACAGTGGCTCTTGACCAATCAAAAGCAAGCATGCTGTTGGTCTCCGGTGCCGCAGAATTAAATTGATTTTAAATTTTGTTTTAATTAGCTTTCGATTCGATTCTGATTGAATTTCCAGCTTGTCTAATCGTCTAATCTTCTTATCCTCCAATCAAACATCAATTAAGTATCTATAATAAACCGAATTAATCATAATACATATTATTTTATACATAATTATATAAATACTTACGCCTAGTTACATACTTATTCATCGTGTTGCTGACATACCAAATAAGTTCACACAGTAGCCTAATACTATAATTAGTAAGATCCGAAATTTTTGTTATTTTTATTTTTTTTTATTCTCTTTTTTGTTGTTGTTTAGATTAAGTTTTGGCAGTGCAGTGTCATCTCAAGGCGTAGACTGAAAAACAGCAGTATTGCTGAGGCTCATGCCTATTCATCTTAGCATGTTATTTAGTATTTAAGATCACTTTTGTATCTGTACCTATTTACTTGCTGATGAATAAATTTCTTATTATTATTATTATTATTATTATGCATGTATTATACATATAAACCTTCCTCTTGAATCACCCTATCTATTAAAAAAACCGCATCAAAATCCGTTGCGTAGTTTTAAAGATTTAAGCATACATACATACAGACAGCGGGAAGCGACTTTGTTTTATACTATGTTGTGATATTACACGCATACATTTATTTTGCGCCAATAATTTACGATCATTATCGGTTGCATTCCCCCAAAAAATTATACCATATCTCTGTCTTGAAGCAACACACCCATGATATGCTGTAAGAACAGCTTTTTGGTTAACCACTTTTTTAAGCATGAATAAAGCGTAAGAAAATTGGCTTATTTTAGTTCATACAAAGTCAATATGTGATTGCCATCTCATGTTACTATACAAGGTGTTACAAAAATACAAATAAACATTTAAGTGTGTGGTTTAGACCATCAAACTGTACAACTTTCACTATAGGACCAATATCGAAATCGCGAAATAATATCTGATGTTCCATACTCAACTACAAATCTACTTGAGCTAATATGGGACAGCAGATTTTTTTTCGCGATTTCGATGTGGGTCCCATACTGAAAGTTGTTTAGTTTTATGGTCTAAGCAACCCACTTAAAAGTTTTAAATGTTTATGTTTACTTTTGTAAAACCTTTTATAAATACCCAAAAATTTGGCCGTAGCTGTTTCTCCTACTTCAGTACCTTTATATACTACCTTGGTCTCTATAGGAGTATTATTTCTTTGTCTAAAGTTCATTATACTAGTCTTCTTTAAATTAATAATTAAATTATTAGCTTGTAACCATTCAATAATTGATTTGAGACTACTACATAATGGCCACTATGATGTATAAGGAATCGAAAATCTATTCAGGATGAACCAAATCCAAAATATCAGAGGTCACTCTCTAAGCCACGGTTTATACAGAAGAGACGTGTGGCGGTGGCGGATAATCGAAGTAACACAATATAAACCTTATAGTACGTAGCATAACGTCGTTTTTGTCGTAAAAGAGGTCGCAGTGACGTCGCCTGGAGGCGCAGGCTTAATTCTCCAAAAGATGCTATGCTACGTACTATAAGTTCAATTCAATTCAATTTTTGTTTAGTGGCATCCGATGTGTTATCACAATTCAGCCAATGTCTCGTTATGTGGAGAGTATACGAAGGAAAATGATCAGTAGTATTAATTAAGTCTAGCGTGGCAGTTTTGCCAATGTAAGTAGTTTATAATCTCAAGTGATTGTTTTAAGGTTAAAACACAAAAGAGTTCAAAAAATGGTGGAGCCACGTGCAAGCCCAACGCGCCGATACGCACGCGTCCGTACTCCGCCAGACTTGCAGCGCGACCCACGTACTATAAGGTTTATAATTGTGTTACTTTGACTATCCGCCACCGCCACACGTCTCTTCTGTATAAAGAGCGCCTTAGATATATACCCATTATAGCCCATTTAATTTTGAGTTGGCAAGTCACCGTTTGCCATTTTTTGTGTTTTTTTTACATTGGTTAAGCAGGCACCATAGTTCCTTCCATAACTTAACTACTTAGGTTAGGTACTAGGTAGGTTGGGGTGCTAGTGCCCCCAACCCAATAGACCAGTTATCTTTCTTTTCATTCCTTGCAATAGTCCTACACTGACCGTTACTTAATAAAATTATTTTTTTCTTTTGAATAACTAATACAGTATTGCTAAGGGGGCAGGTACTGCTTGTTACTGCGGACTATGGGGGGACCACACCAGTGACAGCGAAGCGCCCTGGTTGGTCTACAGAACCAGTGAATGACCTTAAGGGTATATTACTGTTGGCGCGCTCCATACAAACGAAGTCTCGTGATATTTTCAATACTAACAAATTAAACTCAACGAAATTTTGCAGAAACGATCTAGAAACAAATCTCTAGGCTTGTATCGTGCTAGATTTTTCTTAAAATGTACAGTTTTAAAGTTACAGTGCCTCAAAGATTTCCATACAAATCTTTAATTAATCCTAGCATTGAAACTGTATATTTTAACGAAAATCTGGCACAATACAAGCATAGAGATTTGTTTCTAGTTTGTTTCTGCAAAATTTCATTTAGTTTAATTGGAAATATCACCAGACTTCGTTTGTATGCAGCGCGCATTTACGCTTTCGGAATAAACTTCTCTTAAGCAACCTGCCCAAGAGACATCCCTAAGGGGTACGGACCTCGGCTATGGGCGTTGCTGGGGCTACGCGACGGGTTGGGTAGCGGGGATCGGTGAGAACCGGACAGCGATGTGCCGGTAGCGTCTGTAGACGCCAGAAGAAGAAGGAGTGGGCAGAGATCGTGACTGTCCCTCGTGGCGAGGACGGGGAACCTGACCGGTACTATCGTTGGATGCACTTCTATAGTGTATTCCGAGATAGCCGCCGGCTGGTGTCACATCACCTTTTAGAACGAATTTGCTGGCGGGCCTCTACATGTAGGCTTCCAAAGGTCCGGAACTGATATATCCCGGGATAATTTTACTATAGGTAGGTAATAATAATTTCTTCAAGGCCTTGCATATTCTTATTTGGATTTTTGTGGAACAGACAGATAGCTTGACCTAACTTTACCACTGATAACGGTGTTTACAACTTATTGTCACATTTCCATTCTTTGATAAGTACTAAAAAGTACCCAACATAAGTATGTAAATAGATAATAAAATAACCAATTATTAGGTATTTAACAGTTACTACATCGTGAGGAAACCTGCATGCTTCAATTTCGAGGCATGTATTGTACCCACTGTCCATTATAAGTGGCGACGGGTCACCCCCCGTCACACTGGACAGAGTTTCAGTACTACTTGTGAAACATGGATGTTCTGAGGTTTCAGAATATTTCTGACTACCCCCTCGGGGAATAGTCGTGAGCATATGCTTATGATACTTATGCTTAATAGTTACTATACTTCATTCAAAATAGTATCGAAATTTAAGGCAATTTTGCATTACAGAAACAGAGATTTGAAACACTTCCTCTCACTTATTCTTAGAACAGCTTTTGTACCGTCAAAGATATGTCGAATAGTATATGTATCAAATAAATTAATTACATCTGGTAACCAGAATTGGCCAGAAAGCTAAATAGGAATCGGAAAATGTTTTCGTCCTTATTTGGAATGAAGTATAGTGTTTGTCCGGGTTTTCACATTAATAGGGTCCTTAATATGCTGACACTTTTTTAAGTGGATGATCAGACCATCAAACTGAACAACTTTTTCTATGGGATCAATGTCCAAATAGCTTATATTGGTTATACTTAGGTAATAAAGTACTCATTGGATTTGATACTGATTGATTCGGGTAGTTGTGTGATTCGAATAAGATACATGTCATACATTGTATGATTGTAGATTGTAGTTAAAACTCTACAGTAAGACCACAGAATAGGTAATAGTATATATATATATAGTTCTACATACAGAACAGCCATACAGTGCATTCATTACACATGCAGACCGGCGCGCGCAACCGTTGGATTTGACTACAAAATTGAAAAATAACTCTAAATTCTCATTTTCAGTAATTCTTTAGCTCAAATAATATTTTTATAAAATGTATCGAAATGTAGATGATGTTCATACGATGCGTGGTAAGTCAACCCTACACATTTGTCAAAGACAATTTGCACCAAGTGCGCATGTGCAAACACCATCATGTCGAAACGAAAAACGTTGTTGGAACTGCCGGACCTGTGTCCATGTGTAGTAAACGTCAGGCCCGGACTGGCCATATGGCAGCACTGGTAGGCCAGTTAAATATACTGGATTCCCTTGCTCGGCTTCCCTCAAGTTTCCCAGAAAGGGTGAGGTGAGGTGGGGGATCTGAAGCCAGAGGGGGTCTGTATGTAGAACTATATACTATTACCTATTCTATTCTTCCCACTGTCCATTATAAGTGGCGACGGGCTCACCCCCCGTCACACTGGACAGAGTTTCGGTACTACTGGTGAAACGTGGATGCTCTGAGATTTCAGAACATCTCTGACTACCCCCTCGGGGAATATAGTCGTGAGCATATACATACATACATACATACATACCTATTCTGTGACATGGGTCCTATTCTATGCATTGTATAAAGATTATTTACCTGAGTAACGGACGAGAGCCTTCACTGAACAGCACTTTCGTAGGGTTTAAAAGGCACTGCAGTAGAGTGAGTGCTTCGTAGGTGAGAGCGGTGAGCGGCACTCTATGCAGGTCTCCGTCATCTTCCATTCTTCAGTTGTCTAAACTTATCCGGTTTATAATAAAGTACTCCTTGATATAAGAATATAATACTAGGCGGGGGCAATATATCACTAAACAGTGGTTCTGGTTCTGCTTATCGGCTGTTCCCCATAGAATATACTCCAAGGACCAAAGAAATATGTTTCTTGCCAAGGTGTTTTCCACTGTCCCCCTTAAAAAGTACTCTGAGGTCCCCCCGCATCCCCCCGCCCAAATAACACAAGTAAGTAGAATACAGTCAGCACACTACATTACACTTCCAAAGAATGAATGTTGAATGAATGCGTCAGTTATTTAGCTGTTCTTTAAGTACCCTTTTTTTTTTTTTGGTAAATTCTTCCATTAGGAAATGGAAAGGCGAAGGGAACATAGCCCATGCTGCCTGGTCAGTCGTAAGTAATTTTCAGTAATAATCCAGTAACAAGGCCTTAGCCAATTCTTTAATAATACATTCTGTGTTTTTTCCTTAATATATTTCCAGTCCGATAAATTTTCCAATCCCGTTTTCTAAGACAAGGCTTTAGCCAATTTCTTCAGTAAGTATTCATATTTTGTTATATTTAAGTCCTGTTAAAGATCTTCAAAAGTAGATTTTACATATTCATATAAAGCTTGATACGTTTCTTGATTTTTTAAAAGATCCTGTAAAGCGCGCGGTACATTCTGGGCTTCTTTATAAATGCTTATAAGCCGGTCTATTAAAAGTATTCGTTGGAGGTGAAAATGAGAACATTCAAAGAAGAGATGATCTAAAGTTTGAGGTAATTCTGAGTCACAATATGTGCATATAGGCGATGCTATAATATTCATTCTATGAAGATGTGCATTAAAACGTCCATGCCCTATCCTTAGGCGACATAAGGTAGTGTAGAATCTTCTATCTATGCATGTCCCTCTTGTGAACCATGATCTCCCAATTTTAGAATTTATTTCTCTGTACCAAGTACCTTTGACTTGAAGTGTCTCTTCCCAGTGTGATGTCCACATTTGATGAATTTTCAGTTTAACAAGAATCAAACAATCAGAAGCGGGTAATTTAATATTTTTAATAGGGGTGTTGGGAGTACGTGTTATACACCTGGCAAGCTTGTCAACATTTTCGTTACCAGCAACTCCGACATGTGAAGGTGTCCATATTAAAATAACCTCTTTTTCTTTCAGCTGTGATAGTGCCAAATATTTTTCTCTTATTTGATGAATTAAAAAATGAGTACTGGCTTTAAAAGAAGGATTCTGTAATGCTGACAAAACACTCATGCTATCGGTAATTATGAGCCATTTTTTTTCCTCTGACTTCTCTATGTACTCCAGAGCCATTAATATAGCGTAAGCTTCGGCAGTATAAATGCTTGCATTAGATGGAATCTTGAAACCATGTCCTAATCGAACTTTCAGGTCATATAAAGCCATAGAAACATTATCGTCATTCTTTGATCCATCTGTATATAAATGATTGTATTCACTCCAGTAGGATAACATGTCATAAACATCATATTTGTTTTTCAAAGTCTCATCAATATGAATTTGAATTTCCCCATATTTGCTTTCAAATTTCCCAGAATAGCAAGGCAAAATATCACTGCTGTACAAATTGTAAGTGTCTTTAAATTGGATAATTTCAGATACATTTTTGGTAAAAAAACAAGTAAAAGGAAGCCTTATAAGCTTTTGAAGCAATGGATTATTATCACAAGTTAATAACTTTATAATGAAAGAATGTCTCAAAAATTCAAAACGAAGTATTATAGGAGACAAATTGCACTCAACTTGCATTGAATTAATTGGAGAAGTTGACATTGCACCCAATATCAAACGTAAGTTTTTATTTTGAATCTTTTCAATCTTTTCTATTAATTTAGTATCAGAAGCGTAACAAAAAAAAGCATAATCAAAATGACTTCTAACAATTGCCTTATAAAGCATTACCAAAATTTTTGGATCCGCACCCCATTGGGAACTTACTAAAGATTTTAAAATATTCGTAGATTTCAGAGCTTTTTGAGCAATACGATCAACATACTGTACCCAACTCAATGATTTTTGAAAGATTACTCCTAAAAATTTTACACTTGACTGAACTAGAAGATTCTGACTTTCATAACATACATTAATTGGTCTGTGTAAATTCCCTTTGTTAAACACAACCACTCTGCTTTTGCTTGGACTAATGTCTAGATTTAAGTAAGAAAAATAATTACGAAGTTTCTCCATAGCTTGATTAAGTTTATTTTGAGTGTTTAGAGCATCTGAGCCCTTGCAATATATAACCAAATCATCAGCAAACTGTAGATTGCTCACCTCTGAGCCTAGAATTTCATTTAGTCGATAGATATACAATATATACAATAAAGGACTTAAAATACCTCCTTGACAAACACCTTTATGACACAATCGAGGACCAAATAACTGATTATTTACTTTAACATAAACTTCTCTGCCATTTAGGAATTCAAAAATCCATTTGACTAATTTTTGAGGTATACCTATTGAGCTAAGAATCGAGGAAAGAATGTGTAAATTAATATTATTAAAAGCGCCAACAATATCAAAGAAAACACAAATACAATGTTGATTATAGAAAAGAGAATTTTGAATGTCAAGGTACAAATGGCTAAGACTTTCCCGTGCAGAAAATCCTCGCCGAAAACCAAATTGGTTATTAGGAAGAATTTTATTACTTTCTATGTAGAACTCTAGACGCTGTTTTATCAACTGTTCAAAGACTTTACCAACACAAGAGGTTAAGGCAATAGGACGATATGAATCTGCATTATTTCTAACTTTATCAGGTTTTAATACTGGTATTAAACAATCAGTTTTCCACTCCTTAGGTATAATAGCTGAATTCCAAAGTGCATTTAAAACTTCTAAAAATTTATGTAAATTAGAATTGTTCAATTTCCTAAACATTTTATATGATAAAAAATCGAGGCCACAAGCGGTATCTTTACGAGATTTTAAAGCAGCACTAAGTTCATTAAAAGAAAATGGGTTAATGATATATGAATTAAATTGAGTTGTAGAAATATCTGTATTGAATTGGACTGGATGATCAACAAAATCTGCCGTATATTTTCTTAAAAATTCATTAACCCAAGATAGATCTGAATTACTATTAGTAGTTGAAGAAACAAATGTTTTGTTAAATTTACGAATAGTTTTCCAAATTTTAGAAATGTATGTAGTTCTATTAATATTAGAACAAAATTCTTTCCAACTCTTAACTTTCTCCCTTTTGATCACAAGCTTTTTGAGAGCTTGTTTATGTTTAAAATTTATAAACTTTTCTAAACTAGGATCTTGTTTGAACGCTATGTATGCATCTCTGCTATTCCTAACTGCACTAGCACAAGTTTCATTCCACCAAGGTACTGGTGGATGTCTTAGATAAACTGAGTTTGTGTGCCTAACATTGGATGTTTTCTTATGTACAGATTGCTCTATAGCAGAAGTCATTGTTTTGCATAAATAATAATAAGACTGTAAAGGATCATCAGTATTGATAACAAAGCTTTCCAGTTTACTGTTAACTAAATCTGCAAACAATTCCCAGTTGACTAGTTTTAAGTTAGGATGAGGCTCTATAGATTTACCTAGGGATGAAACAAAATCATTACTATTTATAAAATTACTATTAAGAACTATACATGTTAAAGTTGGCAAATGATAACTACCGAGTGGATCATCATGAACCCACCAGTTGCAATTAAGAGCTAAAGAAGATGTAACCATTGTTAAATCTAAACCATTTGGTCTCCGTCTATCAGTTCCCGTGGTTGTTACTTGTCCATCATTCAAAAGAATTAGGTCACAATCTTCTAGAGAGTCCTGAATAATTCTACCACGAGGATCCGTGGAGTTACAACCCCATAGGGTATGATATGCATTAAAGTCACCTGCTATTAATACTGGATTAGGAATGCTATGAATTAACTGAGTAAATTTAGATTTTGTTAATCTAGGGTCAGTATTTCTAGGACAATAAATACTAGCTACCGAAAGCCGAAAATTCCTAATGTTTAACTGCACTACAACATTTTGTAAAGAGTCATCGTAAAAGGTGTTAATTTTATTATATTCAATACTATTATGAATGATTAAGGCAACACCATTATGATCGTTGCCACAATCATTACGTTCAATATTGTAACCTTTAATTTGAAAGATATGATGAGGTTTAAGCCATGTTTCACTAATGATTGCAATATGAATATTATGATCATACAAAAATTTTATAAAAATGTTTCGATTGCTCATCAAGCTCTGTGCATTCCACTGTACTATATTTATTGATTGGTATGGGGTGAATTTTGAAGAGGGGGATTATTTTTACTGAATGTTTCGTTTAAAATTTCTAAGACATTTGATGAACAAATGGTAGTTTCATTGTTCTTATGAAGAGTGATCATTTTTACAATCGACTCTACCAAAAGGGTTAAGGATTTGTTGTCATTTTTTAGAATATTCAAAAGATGAGACGACTTCGATTTTGATCCAAGCAAAGGAAAATTATTTTCATTAAACAAGTCTGAAAAGGGGGTTCGCTGGTATTTCATTTGGTTTTCTTTAATTTTATTTTTCTTTATAGGACACTGTGGGGATATACTGATGTGATTGCCATCGCAGTGAATGCATTTTGCTTTTTCTACTGGAACAGAACAAGTTTTATAGCTGTGATTTTCTTTGCAGATTGAGCACCTTTCTGAGTTTTTACAGTACTTTGCCATGTGACCATATCGCAAGCATTGAAAACATTGTTTTACTGGCGGAATATAAACAGAAATATCGTGTCTCCATCCATCCAAGTCCACGAAATCAGGCAAAATTGAAGATGCAAAGGTAATGGCAACCGTCTGAGTTGGCTGCAGAACAAATCCGTTTTCATCAAATGACTTACGTAGAAATCTTTTAACGCAAATAATTTTCTTTTGACTGGACAACTTAGTAAAGATTTTTTTGTTGCTCAGTTTTACTGGAACGTTCCGTATTATTCCTGTGACCTCAGTTGTGGCTGCAGGAATGCTTGCACTAAACTGATAGTCTTTAAAGAAGGTTTTGTTGTTCAAAAAGGCGTTAGCTAAACCAGGTTTTTCAAAATATACCCCTATTTTGTGTTTGTTAATAAACCGTAAATATTTTACTCCTTTGTTAAATCTTTTGATGCAGGAGGAGATTGACAATAAATCTCTTGTACCGATCGGTTTTAAATTATTTGTTGATTCCAGGAATACGACGAATTCTGTTGCCGGAGAATCTTCAGGATAACGCCGTGTATAATCTGTCACAAAGTATGGAACATATAAATCTTTCGACTTATCTGCATCATCTGCTTCCGAGGTCCCAGACGAAGACTGGATGCTCTTGACATCGTCCTCCACCTCCAAGCCCGTACCATCTTTTTTGCGCTTTTTACTTTTCGTCCGCCGCGACATGTTCAGTTAAATTATTATGTACACAGTATATACAAACTATTATAAACTATTTATTAAGAAATTATATACAAATTTACTGTGTTTTAATTAAAATAAAATTTTCCAATTGAAAAACCCGCCTATTCAATTTGAAGGTTCCCGCGCTTTTTTTCTCTTTAAGTACCCTTTAGTTGTTGTTGTTTTCTTTTTCCTTTTGGAAAGGCAATGGGATCTAGTCCTTACAGCCGTTGTCTTCAGTAGGTTTTCATTTTATCATTACTAACCTTTGAGTATATAGCAAATGGAGCTGTCATGTCCCCGAACAAATTTTCTGCCACTTTTAGCGGAGGGTGAGGTAGACACGTACAGCACACCACGACTAATTTAAAACACGCACAGACACAACGCTTCATACTGATACAAACAAACACATTAAATCTAAAAGCGACACCACAACCAAAAACAAAACGACTTGTACTGCGTGCGAGATATCTCTGTATCACCGTATCTCTGTATCGTTTTCAAGCCGTTGCGAGAGCAACGGCTTATTTTTTATTCGGAGATTGTATTTAAATAACAACTTAATAGTTACTTATGATAGGAAACGCCATGTTCATGCAGATTTGAAGTGACAGATCGCCTTTTATATTGCAAAACAATACAATTAACCATTTTCCTGGGAGCACTATCTTGCGACACGAAACGATACCAAATGGTAGCGGACGAGCGTGAACTAGTTTTATATAACGCACATGGATAAAACGGCCACGTACTTTGGTAGAGGGGTACACGCCCGTCGTTAACAGCTCCATTTGCTATTTACTCAAAGATACTGACCTGACCTAACTCATTGAAGTGTGAGGGTGGTTCATACATTCCAAAGTTCAAGGGAGTTTCCCGCGGGAACATCAATCCGAATGAAATGGTAGCGCCTTTCTTTATTTCTTATTTTACTATATTGTTCTTCATTAATGGCAAATTAAAATAAGGGCCTCAACACTCTCATATTCGCTATGTCTCGTGTAGTATTGTCGAGAATTTGGAGCCCGCTTTATTCCACCACATTAACACAATAATAGCCGCAAGCCCGTCCTTATCTTCTCGCTTCCCACATTCTTATCTTGACCAAAACACACATCATGCACATACATAAAATGCCGTGTGTAATAAATTTTCGTGTAGTAGGTAATGTAGGTAGGTACTTTCTATTGAATTTCTATACACACAGGCGTTCTAATTTCGGGCAGCTGCCCGATTTGGCTCCAGTAGGTTTGCAGTTTTGTATGGAAAGTAGATATTTTGATTGATTAATTGTGTTGTTTTTCATTGTAAAAGGCGAACTGCCACTATAAATCTGTAGGAATATGGCGTCAATTTTGATATACTCTTACTAACTATCAAGTTTTTGTTTAAGTACAATCTCCAAATAACCTAAAAGCCGTCGCAACAAGTAAACGATAAAAAACTACAATGGTACAGAGTAAGCTACCTCTGCAATTGCAAAGGTCAAGGTCCAAGGGACCAAGATCACCTTGGTCGGCGTGCGGTCGGGACTTTTTCAAGTGGCTATTATTGTGATAATGTGGTGGAATTAGAATAATAATGTGCCTTTAATGGAGAACAATGTAGTAAAAGTGAAAAATAAAGTAAGGCGCGACCGTTTGATTCGGATTGATATCCCCGCGTAAAACTCCCTTGAACATTAAAATTTGTGAACCACCCGCGCATTTGGGTTTAAGTTACGATAAAACGAAAAACTGCTGAAGACAACGGATTCCTGTCAATATGGAAAAAACTTATTGAAATCAACGGCCACTAGAAACCATCTAGAAACACGATCTCGGATATACTAACACATGGAAATGACAAAAACTACAGATTGTCATTACTACGGAAAAATATCTATTTACTTGGATTATTAAGTTTTGGCAAAATTATAATAAATCTAACACAGATCAGGCACATAGTGCCTTTTATAATGGATTTATAAGAAAAGACAAAAAGAGACTTGGCTGCATGGGCTATGTACCCTTTGCCTTTCCGTAACTAAAAATGAAACAACAACAGCAACCAACCTAAAAATTTAAAAACCAAATAGGAAGAAGAAAAATATTTCCTCCTATCTCTTCTATTTACCAACAATAACTGTTTACTGTGTCGAAAACGGTCAGCGGTGCCGAAATAAGATCACAATGCCGGACGTTATGATAGCAGGTATCCCTGTTACATTTCCTTTCGAACCTTACGATGTGCAGAAAGCGTACATGGAGAAAGTTATTGAGAGTCTCCAGAACAACACTAATGCCTTACTAGAGTCCCCTACAGGCACTGGCAAAACCTTGAGCTTACTGTGCTCCTCCTTAGCATGGCTAATGGTTAAAAAGGCTCAATTACAAATGAATGCGCAAGTTGGTAACTTCTCAGAACACAGCGGTTTCTCCAGCACTCTAGGAGACAAGTTGAAATCTGGTGCCGGAAAAGCTAACAACACAACATGGGGAATGCCTAAAATAATTTATTCATCAAGAACTCATTCACAACTGACCCAAGCTATGCAAGAGTTGAAACGTTCCAGTTACAGACATGTGAAAGCTTGTGTTCTTGGGTCTAGAGACCAGATGTGTATACACCCTGAGGTTTCTAAAGAGACAAATAACATGAACAAAGTTCACATGTGTCAGCTTAAAGTTAAATCCAGGACTTGTCATTTTTATAACAACGTTGAATCAAAGAAGGATGATAGAGCCGTGAAAGGTGACGAAATACTAGACATAGAAGACTTGGTTACGGTAGGTAAGAAACTAAAATGCTGTCCGTACTATTTATCGAAGGAACTTAAACAAGATGCTGATATAATATTCATGCCGTACAATTACATATTGGATCCAAAATCAAGGAAAGCTAACGGAGTTGAACTTTTGAATAATATCATTATCCTTGATGAAGCGCATAATGTTGAGAAGATGTGTGAAGAATCTGCTTCTTTACAAATCAGAAGCACAGATGTTGCGTTGTGTATCGACGAGATCACACATGTGATGAGATCTTTTAGCGAGACCAGTGAAGACCAAATGGACGCAACAATTGATACTACTCAACCAAAAGATTTTACCTGCGATGATTTATGTGTTTTAAAAGAAATGATGCTGGCTTTAGAGAAAGCGATAGATGAAATAGAAGTGAGCAACGAGGGTTCCACCCAACCTGGTGGTTATATATTTGAGTTACTATCAAAAGCTGAGATACGGGATCACAACCAGATGTCAGTTATAACACTTATTGAAAACCTTATTCAGTATTTGTCAACAGCCAGTGCATCCCCTTTTCAGAAAAAAGGTGTGGGCTTGCAGAAGATTGTAGACTTGTTAAATGTTGTGTTTAGTGGCACAACTCATGCGTACAAGGAGAGGGTGAAGTTATGTTACAAAGTTCATATCCAAATAGATGATAAAAAGAATAATAAAAAGACAGATAGTTGGGGTGCACTGAAGACTGCTAAAACAAAGTCTGCGGAGAGAGTTCTTAGTTACTGGTGCTTTAGTCCAGGCTTCGGCATGAAACAATTGCTTGATCAAAATGTTAGAAGTATTATTCTAACCAGTGGTACTCTAGCACCGCTAAAACCTCTTATCTCTGAACTGGGAATACCTATTGGAGTTCAATTAGAAAACCCACACATTGTTAAATCTAATCAAATATGTGTAAAGATTATTGGTCAGGGTCCAGATTCTACGCAGCTAAATTCAAATTATCAAAACAGAGACAACCCTAAATATATTTCTTCATTAGGTAGAACAATATTAAGCTTTACCAGGGTGGTTCCTGATGGCCTTTTGGTTTTCTTTCCCTCTTATCCTATTATGACGAAATGCCAAGAAATGTGGCAATCTGAAGGTATCTGGTCAAGCATCAATAACATCAAGCCGATATTTGTTGAGCCACAGCGCAAGGACACATTCAACAGCATCATCAATGAATACTACAGCAAAATAAGTGATCCAAGCACCAAAGGGGCCTGTTTCATGGCTGTATGCAGAGGCAAAGTCTCTGAAGGTTTGGACTTTGCTGACATGAATGGAAGAGCTGTTATCATAACTGGTTTACCATTTCCACCTCTGAAAGATCCAAGGATAGTTCTCAAAAAGAAGTATTTGGAAGAACTCAGGGTCAAGAACAAAGAGTTCCTATCAGGAGACGAGTGGTATTCCTTAGAAGCTACAAGAGCTGTCAATCAAGCTATTGGCAGAGTAATCAGGCACCAACATGATTACGGAGCTATATTGTTGTGTGATACCAGATTTAATAGCCCTAAATTAAGAAACCAGTTGTCTGCTTGGTTGAGGGATTACATAAATGTGTCAAACAGATTTGGAGAGACAGTGAGTGAGGTTTGTAGGTTTTTCAAAAATGCTGAAACGTCACTGCCTTCTCCTAGACTAAAACCACTGCTTCCTACTGAATCTAATGTTGGGTATAAAGAAAATGTGTCTGCTCAGGTCAGTGGGGTATCATTTCCAGTAACTAACACTAGAGTGATAAATAAGGCAACAAGTAAAAAATCTGTAAGTCAGTATCCCAACTCAAATGAGGTCTATGCAGATTTTTCAATGGACTTTTACAAAAAGGCACAGTCTTCTAACTATGTGAATGAATTCAAACCTAAAGAAGCAAAAGACCTCTTTAGTGCCTTAGATAGTAGTAATGAATCTGTTCAAAGCACTTCCCAATCTTTAGTAACTATTCATAAAAGGAATGCTGAAGAAATTAGTGTTATTGCAGCGGCTAAACGGAAGAAATTGAAAATTAAGCCGTTTGGGTTTGAAGAAAATTTTAATAATGGTGAAATGACTAGCGACATTGTGGTGGACAAAATTGCTCCAACATCTTTGATAGACTTTGTAAAGGAGATAAAAACATTATTACAAGCAGAACAATATAAACAATTCCAATTATCTATCTCTGCTTATAAAAAGGAAGGTGATTATTTATTGTTTTTAAAAACATTGAAGACATTACTTGAAAATAGGAAAATGTTTTATTTATTCAAAGGCATGAAACGATTTTTAAAGGATGATCATAAAATTACTTTCCAAGAATACTGTGATAATGTTAAATTGTGAATTTTAATAAGGTCTTCATTATTTTTTACGTTTCTCAAACAATAAATTAAAACGTTATTTAAGTGTATACTGTTTTATTAACTACTTTAAACCTAAATGTTGTGTCTAAAATACATTTTTGGGACCGTCATTAATTTTGTTAGCGATTTCGACAGAGTTTATCCTCAGCATTGTTTGTTGAGCTCTTTGGAAGTTAATTCTCATGAACTGCTTTCTCCTCTTCTTCTTAAAATGTGTTCTGGTATGAGATAGACCTTTGGAGATAACTGTGGCAGTAACATTAACTAGTCCGGGCTGAACTAAGGGTCTTCCGATTAGAGAAAAATCTTTTGAAGCAGCAAGCAATACTTTTTCTAGCTTGATCTTGTCTCCAATGTTTGGTGGCCAGTACCCTTCGACGACTAGCAGATCTCCGTCAGTTACCCGCCATTGCTTGCCTAGTAGGTGAACGATGGCGAAGTTGCGTGAAGTTTTTTGCTCTATTATTTTGTTGCAAGTTGCTACAACATCTTTTGTGGTCTCAGTGACTGATTTGTTCTCAGTTGGAGCTAGGTTTGTGATGAATCTTGACAAAAGCCCCCCTGGAAAAGATTGTGTAACGATTATTGTTGGGAAAACACAAGAATTGAGAAATTATAACAATATTTTGTTACGATAGCTTACCTTGACCGTTGCTAAAAATACTAGCGAATCTTTGTAGACCAGCTCTTATCATAGCCATTGTTAGTCAGGATAGTTGACTTTTTTCACTCAGATATTGCGGATTGTTAGTAAAAATACATTCTTTTGTAAATATTAAACATAACCTCAAACACGCGCTCGGAAAATCGACTGACATTGACAGTGACAGATTGGTTCTAGTTCAGAAAATGTTACACTTCGTTAGAAAATCGTTCAGAAATTCAATGCTAGTTTAGTTCAGATAGTAATAGGATCCGATGGAACAAATGAGATGATTGGGGATTGGAAATTCCCTGATATTTTCTTCGATCGAAGAAGGGTACGTCAGTAGCCTGTGGTAAAGGTGAACGCACATCTAGCTGCACCGCACCGCACGCGCGGCGCGACGTGCAATATTTGTATGAACCGACTCATAAATTATGCGTGCGGCGTGTGCGAGGTCGGCTAGGTATGCGGTTCATCTTAAGATGTTTCTATAATTTTATGCGACCCTCAGACGTGACCTGTTCAGTGGTTAAGGATTTATAGAACTCCTTAATTCAAAAATGCACTATTGTCCCATTTTTGAACTGGGATTTGGTGTGACTACTGGCATACCTAGTGTAATAACTACTGGTGTGCACCTTCCTAGGCACATCGAGTTATACACATAGAGTCATCTAGGGCCTAGGCACTAGATGATCTAAATATAATTATGCATTAGATTTTAGGGCGTGTAGTTATCAGATTCTTGCCCCCTTGACAAAGCCTAGATAATAGTTTAGTATAGTTCTACATCTACATACCGATACTACAGGCCTTAGGTCCGAAAGTATATACCGTCGCATACTGGTACTGGTATAGCAGATCTCGGAGACGTAAGAATAATGCCTGCATAAGCACTTTGACCAAGGATAGAGTTATACTACTTACTTTTGGAGATCTACATTATTATTATGTTCGGAAGAGACTGCGGTCGAACAGTGCATTATCGGTTGGATCTTATATGTATTGCAATATTATTGGTAAATATTAATAAGTAGGAATGTAAGAATACGGAGTATCAAACCAACATCTTCACCGCCTAGGAGAGACCGAGTTAATTATTTCAATGGTTAATGTAGCCGTGGTGGTCCAGAGTGGCGAGGAGCCTTGATTGCCGTGCAGGAGGCGATGGTTCGAACCCCGTCCAGGCCGACTCGTACTAATGAGTTTTTCGGAATTTATGTACGATTTGTAACACAAATTAAAGAAACGTAACACACTTTGCATACATGTAGAATCAATAAATTCGATTTGTAACACCATTGGCTTTTCGGTGAATTAAAACATCGCGAGGAAACCTGCATGCTTCAATTTCGAGGCATATATTGTTCTGTCCATTACAAGTGGCGACGGGTTCACTCCCCGTCACACTGGACAGAGTTTCGGTACTACTAGTGAAACGTGGATGTTCTGAGGTTTTAGACTACCCTCTCGGGGAATATAGTCGTGATCATATACACACTGTCACTTTTTTAAGGGCCAGGGGCAGGGATGACCAGACCATCAAACTGAACTACTTTTATATGGGACCAACATTGAAATTGCGAAAAAATAATCTGCTGTCCCATACATTTAGCTCGAGTAGGTTTGCAGTTTTGTTTAGAACAGCTGATTTTTTTTCCGCCATTTCGATGTTGGTGCCATAGAGAAAGTTGTTCAGTTTGACGGTCTGATCATCCCCTTAAAAAAGTGTCAGTATATTAAGAAGAACCCTATATGTACAAATTCATAGAGTTATTGACCTCGATCTCTAAGTAGGTACTAATTAATTACTATAAATAGTAAGCGCCTACCTACTGCTTGACTTAATTTAAGTAGGTACTTATTTTATTTGACTATCTGGGAATTGGACCAAACGGGAATTAGACTAAAGGGTAATTAGACCTATGGGGATTTGACTAACGGACCGGTAACTGGACCGAATTGACCGGATGGGTTGTTTGTCTTACTAGGTACATCTGACACACACGCAGTACCTAGGTACTTTTTATTATGAATAAGCCAAAGCTAGGTTTCAAGAAACAAAACGATCACAAAAGTTAGTATAGAACAGACTATTATCTTTAGAGCTCTGTCACCGTCCATTTTCAAAAAAGTCAGCTTCTGTATCTTCAGCACGGCTTCAGCCCGGTTCGTGTATTTCCGTGGCTCTTCGGCAGTCTTCGCCGGCGTCTGGGGCGCGTTGCCATGCCGACGGGCTGGCACGCGGCATTCGGCACCGCGGCCGCTGCCGAAAATAAACACAAGAGCATAGCCTCCGAGCGCAGGTTGGATACTGGAAGAGCCATGACAAGGGTTATCACTTATAGGGCGATGATAGTCCATACGGAAGAGAGTTAGCAACTCAATCACGAGGCGGCGTTTAGATTACTGGCCTGTACCATTAAGTTCTACGGAATTTGTACATAAATTGCGGTTGTGTTTATTATTATCAATAGCTCGGTGGTGAAGGAAAATATCGTGAGGAAACCTGTATACCCGAGAATGAAAAGAATTTTTGCATTTTTTCTGCACTCTTCTACATAATAGAGCGATACGGTCAAGATGTTTAAAATACCTACAGAGGCATTTAATCTTCTTGGATACGGTAGAGCGTTGGTGGCGCGCTTTGACTATGTGGCGCGTTGCGAAAAGTTATTGACACACAATCACGTGGGTCCGGGTTCCAATCCGCACGGACGACATGAGTTACCGACTGTTCTCAAATGGTGAAGGAATATATCGTGATATGAGGAAACCTGCATACGCGGAAGATGAAAAACTGATGCGTATGTGAAGTCTACCGATCCGCATTGGGTAGGTACGCGTGGTGGACTGATGTCCATACACTCTCTGATGTGACCTGTGCCCTGGTCCCATCGATTTTTTTTAGTTTGATGGTCTCATCTTCTCCTTAAAATTGTTAGTTGGACCTTAAATTAAAAATAAGAATAATCTTCCGAAGTATTCCTACGCTATGCCGCATCCAGCGCTGGTCCGGCGCACGGCAGGCCCGGGGCTGACGCGCGGGCGACGGGCGGGGGGCGGAGTACGCGCGGCAGGCGGCGGGGAGGCTGCGCGCGCAAGGTTCTCCCGTCAGTCGCTGGGCGGCGCGCGGCCGGCTGGCGGTCGATAGCGGCACGAGCGACGAGCGCGGCCATCATGCGCGACACGTGCACGCGCAACGCGCGACGCGCTGAGTGACTGTGTGTGTTGGACTGCCCCCCCCTCGCGCGCCTGCATCCTGCCCTGAGCTTAGGTCAGTAACCCGACACATGTAAGCTTGTTAGTACATAGATCCTAGAATTAGTTTATGTACCTGTAGACATGCGCGGGCTTGATTGAAAAACAGGTCGTTTTGGTCGCTCGATTCGTGAATATTTACGGTTGGATTGACGCCCCGTGATAGACGATCAGATCGGTACCTTACGTATTACTTACATGCCAATAATACCTACCTATTCGTATGTGTAGGTTAGGAAGGGGTAGTTTATCATGTTATAAAGGTTATTGATGGTCTGTCGGGACTAGGGGTCAACAAACTCAAGGTGCTAACGTTGAATTTTCTCATGATGAAGCTTCAGATGGTATGGAATGAATAGCTCTGCTACGCCGTAGTAGCTACGATGCTACGGCGTAGCACGTTGAGCCGGCAAGCGGCGGTGTAGGTGGTTATTCTAAGTAATTTGGTTACACTTTCTCATACATTCCTACCTTGTTACTGTATTATGTGATAGAGAACTGTTCAGAAGGTACAATAAATACAAACATAAAGCTACGACCATAATTTCCTTTGGGGTGATTAGATACTTTGCTACAATTATCAACTAACTTTTTAAGCGTGTAGTTGCAGCAAGGCTTAGGTTTAGGTAGAATTTAATTTAATTATTACGTATTTAAGTTAAAAATTTTTTTGAACTTGTACTGAAGTATAGGGATCCAGTTTCCACATTCATGTAATTTTTGTAAGTTGCCTGACATTAATATACAAGTGTAACAAAACACCCTTCTAGGTCTAAACCACCCCCTTAAATATTACTGGGGTATATTGTTACACCCTGTATAAGCTCACGTCCATTATCCCAATCAGGGTCGACACGAGGTTTGATGCAACTAACAACTATCTTTTGAATTGCAGTGATAGAAATTCAATTTTTTTAGGTTAAGTAACATGCCACGATATTAGGTAGGTACCTTCGTATAAAAGTTGTGAGGAATCTCTGTCTATCCCTATGAAAAAAAGGACACATGTATATTTTTAAATCACAATAACGTGTTTAGAAATTAGCTACACTTTGCCCGCGACTTCGTCCACACCGGCTCTCGTCATCGTAAATAGATAAAATGATGGTTTTTTGTTTTTATGTTTAATAACATACATACATACAGACATACATTCACGCCTGTGTCCCATTGGGGTAGGCAAAGACAATTGATCGCCATTGGCTACGATCCTGACATACCTCTTTTGCCTCTTCCTCATAAGTCATAAGTCGTTTCATACACGCTCGTCGGTTTCGGGTACATTTGATCTGGCCCTTCTTAAGTATGCTGCCATTTTGGTCTGCATACTTAAGACGTACGTCTAGGGAGACCCCTTTCGACTGTTCCATTCACACTCACTATATATATTTCATACGTCAGTCTTCCTTGTCACTATATCCTCTTTTAGTCCACATTTTTCTCTAATTACACTGTTTCGTATTCTATCATTCAGAGTCAAACCACACATACTGCGTAAAGAACGCATTTCGACAGCATTTATTCTAGATTTATTCCTCTTCTGTCAATTTACTGCCATACATCAAAGTTGGTGCCAGCACACCGTTATGAACTGTTAAACGTGTCTTTTTGGACACATTGTGACTTTTCATGAAGGTGTGCATTGCTCTATTAATCCAATCTTATAATACGCTTTTAAACACCGTATCACCAAAATCGGTCAAGTAGACTTTTATAGTTTAATAATAGGTAAACTTAAAATAATTTTCGCAGTCATTAACAGTCAACATTTGAGATAAATATTGTCAATTTCGATGACCCGGTTGCAGTTGTTACGATCGATGTCTACCACACCGGACTGCCAAACTAAAGGACCTGGGTTCGAATTCAGGTTGAGGCATGTGTGGTACATATTTTTGACGTGACGTTGTTGTCTAGTTTCCATAATAAAAGCCTTGGACCTTCAGTCAGGGAATTTTAGGAACAGAAAAATGAGAAAAAATTAATCGAAATTCTCAAGAGTTTGTTTTCGAGAGTGTATTAATACTGGTCTGATCCAATTCCCCTTAGTCATAATCAGCCTATATACATACAGGGTCCTTCTTAATATGCTGACACTTCTTTAAGGCGATGACCAGACCATCATACTGAACAATTTTCTCTATGGGACCAACATCGAAATCGCGAAAAAAATCATCTGTCCCATACATTTGGCTCGAATAGGTTTGCAGTTTTGTATCGAATAGCTGTTTTTTTTTCGCGACTTCGTTGTCGGTACCATAGAGAAAGTTATTCAGTTTGACGGTCTGATCGTCTCCTTAAAAAAGTGGCAGCATATTAAGAAGGACCCTGTATAGATCTCACTACTGGGGACAGGTATCCTCACAATTTTGAAAGAGACCGGGCCACGTCGTCCATTGCTTATTCATATAGCCACGTAAAAATAGGCTAAACGAGGGCCAAACATTTTTTGTAAAACCACGCACTGAAATATTACAGCTACAGGAAAATTCTTACAGATGGCGCTACTAGTGTGCGTAAGAGGCAAATACAGAAATAACATATTTTGTGAAAATGATAAGTAGTATGTTTATAGAATACATAGGCTTATAGGTCACTAGCTAATAGTTTATTTACTTTACTGTATAGTATCAATTATTTTATTAAATAGACTATGTATTATTGTATACATAACTTAAGCTCAAGAATTTATATTGTAAAAGTTATTAAGTGTGTTATGTTGTAGAGTTTCTGGCCGCATCTTCTCTACAGCGACAACACGTTCCGACGCGGTGGTAGCTTTAAAAAGATTTGACTTTTGATAAGTGTGCTTCAAGCTCCTATATTGAATAAATTATATTGACTTTGACTTTGATAGGAAGGTTATAAGTGTATACTGGCTAGCCTTTTAGTACTTACGACACCTACGAAAAAAAAGGGTGATCCATTCTAAGCCTAAAGATTTATAAGAACTAACTATTTCCTCAAGCAAAACACTACTTAACTGCGCAGAGATTAGAGAACTAATCCCAAATAAAAATAAAAGCTACGTCCAGAATCCGAATCAGTAAAACAGTTCTGTGAGAGATTGACCCATAAAATAAAATTCTGACAGAGCCATCACAGGCGGCAGTGAAATAAAACATCGCACAGTTAGCTATGGAATGCAAAATCGTGCAAAAATGACATCTATTCTCGTAATATTTTACGAAACTATCCAAGCCTCAGATTTGTGGCCCTGTGATGCATTGGCTCCAACGAGATTGTGTAATAAAAATTCTAACGTTATCTTTTGGAAAAATTATAGTTTTTTCTATTTACATCCTTTTGGGGTGGTCAGAAACTTTCCTAAAACTTAACGAATATATTTCTGAGCATGTTATTATTGGCTAAGCTTTCTTTCATAATTTAGTAGCTATACTGCTATTGTGCATTAATTACCTGCATGTCAATCATTTTGGGCCGTATTCCATCTAAGTAAGGGGTTGAAACAGCATAAGATACCAAGTGATAGAATATACTATTGTTCCAGTTAGTTTTAGCCTTGTAACGCAGGATTGACTGAAATAATAGCAGTAAGTTTTAAAATCTAAGATGGGCAACACTGATTCGTGACGTTTTACGTCAACTTGACAAGGACTTGCGCGCGCGAAGGCGGCGGACTCTCAAAGAGTGTTTTCGATATGTTTTTAAGAATAAAAAATAGCGAAGAATTATAGATGTTCTAAGTTGTAACCGCGATTGGAAATATAAACAATTGATTCTGGCTGGTGTGTTTCATTGAAGAATGCTTGGCGGAGGCCTATAGATAGTGTCAAGTTTTCACAAGGTTCATGGCTGTAAAAGCCAATTCGGTATGTAAAATTTTTTTTGGTGTTCATTATTTTTTACGGATAGAAGACATAATTTAAGAAACCAATTTAATTTTTATTGCGATTTATCGAGTTTATCATTATGAGTTTAATTTTAAATTACTTTGATCTGTAATCTCTATATAAATGCAAAAATAATTCGAACTCCATGGAGAAAAGCGACTTACTACTTTATTTTAAAAAAACCTGCCTTCTCTTTCTAACTCTATGCTGGAAACAGAAACGGAAACATCAAATGTCAAATTCTGAAATAGCGAATGTATTTTTTTTTTCATAATGGCCAGTTATTTTAAGTAGATTTAAGTTTACCAAGAGTTCACAGGTTTTCGTCGATTTTATGTCGATAAAATAGGTCCGAGCTGCAATTGTCTCTTTCGCACTCTAGTCGGTGGGGTGTATGGGTGAGGCGGATCGGACGAATATTGTATACAGTCGGAAAAGTGACCTATTCTCCAAATTAGCATTTCAGCCCGCCTATCCTCTTAATTCTATCATTTTAACAGATCAACAAGTCACGTTCATGTTGCAACTAACATTTCACATTGCCTAGGCCCAGTCTACAGCGATACGTGCGCGCTGACAGGCCTGTACATCAGCACAACCGAGCTGTCAAACCCAGCCACTACCGAATTACACCTGGCATTTTCCTACCTTGCCCACTGTATTAATTATTTACCTACGCATTTGCACAGAATTGAGGTTGTAACAGTCATTAATACAGGGTTATTTGATGCATTTGTGGAGGAACTACTGTGGAAGGTTTCCTCCGGTGAAAAGGGAAGATCTTCCGCCAGGCTAGGTGTGAAGCCTGGGGACCGGCCGTGGTCCAACAGATCTTAGTTCGACCGTGTATATATATAGAATCTCTGTTATTATTTCTCTTGCGCGATTCATGTCTTGTATACGATTGTGAACCTTATGTGTAGCGGCTAACGGGTTACCAATGTGACGTCGCAAGTTATCTTTACGTACACATTTGCGAGTGCGACCGTAGCGCCATCTGTTAGCTTCGTTGATATAACTTGTGGGTGTTGACGTCTGTTGCAAGTCCCTACAGATTCCTTCATCCCCTTAGATTATCAGACCACAAAACTGTACAAATTCAACTAACATCAAAATTGAAAACAAAATCTGCTGTACCATACATTTGGGTCAAGTTGGTTTGTAGTTTAGGTTTATCTATCTGTCTGTACGTAGGGAATTAAAGGTTTCCTCTAAAAATGGTTTCTTAAATATGCATTATCCAACAGATTTAACTATTGTTATTTTTGAAATTCGGAAATACTGACCCTTGGTCAAAGTACCAATTCCTAATATTCAAATAATCGTGTGGGCAGCTAGCCCTGGTGTCACGGTTTTTTTCCGACCGCTTTGCGGCCTCTGACGTTGTTATTATGTAACGACTTCTACCACGAGAGTTAGTAGCCGGGACCAACGGGTTAACGTGCCTTCCGAAGCACGGAATCATCTTTCTTTTCAGACAATCAGGTGATTCGGCCTGCAATGTCCTAACCAACTGGTGAAAAACGCACGTCCCCCTGAGAATCGAACCCACGACCTCTATGTCAAGAGCCCAATGCTCTTAACCATTAGACCACAGAGGCAGTATTCATACAATAATAATAAAGCGTTTACCTACTCGCATAAACCCGAACATGTACCTACATCTCACGACATAAATTTACACCCGCAAATACGACCCAATGTCGATCACGAATAAACTACATGAAAATCGGGAAAATCAAGATGGCCGACATAAAACACGTCCCTTACCTCGCATCGCAATAAAACGTCTTGTAAAACTGAAGACAAGACTCAGAAAGTGAAGACGTTATAATAAAATTGTTGACGATGCCTTTTTATTACACTAATTGACTTTTATCTTAAAACTCGAATAAAGCAGTAGTGATACTATAAACATTCAATGAGAATTCGTTATGGCAAATTTTTTTTGCTGTTCATTTTATATTTTTTACGGGTAGAAGATATAATTTTAAGAAACCAATTAAATTTTTATTGCGATTCATCGAGTTTGTCAATATACATTTAATTATTAAATTACTTTGATCTGTAATTGCTAAATGCAAAAATGACGGAGAGAAAATAATTCGAACTCCATAGAGAAAAACTACATACTGCTTTATTTAAAACAAAAACCTACCTTCTTTTTCTAACTGTATGCTGGAAACAGAAACGGCTACATCAAATGTCAAATTCTGACATTATGAATGTGTTTTTTGCATAATAAAGTTCACAGGTTTTTCAATGACGTCACTGGACGAACCAAAAAACGACGTTATTTATTAAAAATATCGTTTTTTTTATCTCTGACAAACTATTGTTATTAAGACAATTATCTCGAAATACTTTTTGATTCAGCCCTCCAAACAAAAAATTTGACATACCGAATTAAGGAGACAGAAATTATGGAGAATTTTAGTCATCATCCACTGTTGGGTATAGGCGTCCTGGTATTTGTTTATGCCACACTCCTCTATCTAAAACCAATCGCATCAATGTGTCCATTGCACTGCCGGACGACTCATGCTCCTCTTCCCTTACCTCGGCCACTACTCAGTCAAAGCTTTGCTCTATCTAACGTCAGAGATGACAAGAAAAGTAGCAAGTTATGGTTCATACCTTGCCATGTGTCCTGCCCATTTCTGGTTGACTACCATTACTGAACGAGGAAAATCTAAACACCTAGAAGTACGTTTCGTTTAAACCAAACATATGCGTAAAGCGAAGGACTTGCAACTACCTAAAGAGATCGTGTTAATTGAAAGATATGTGTAAAAATATGGGTATCGTAAAATTGACGCTACTGCTGGTTTAGTGTATTGTGCTTTAATGTTTCGTTAATTAGTTTATTATTTTGACAGAATATTTACCTGTGAAATGAGAGACGCCCGTAATTAGCAATTATTTCTTTAATGAGGGCCTTTTCTTATTGCTAGCTATAATAGGATATAAGTGTGTTTGCGCTGTGTTCAGAAAGCTGGGTTTGTTGTTAGTTTTTAGATCTGAATTAAAGCTAAAGATACATTTTTAAATAGTTGGCTAAAGTGCAAACCTCGTTACTCCATTTTATTTTTCAAGCATAAGCATATGCTCACGACTATATTCCCCGAGGGGGTAGTCAGAGATATTCTGAAACCTTGAACATCCACGTTTCACCAGTAGTACTGAAACTCTGTCCAGTGTGACGGGGGGTGAGCCCGTCGCCACTTATAATGGACAGTAGGTACAACACATGCCTCGAAATTGAAGCATGCTGGTTTCCTCACGATGTTTTCCTTCACCGAAAAGCCAGTCGTGTTACAAATCGTACATAAATTCCGAAAAACTTATTGGTACTAGTCGGTCTGGACGGGGATCGAACCATCGCCTCCTGCACGGCAGGCAAGGTTACTCGCCACTGGACCACCACGGCTTTTTTATTTTTCAAATTACATTTAATACAGTGTTATTACTAATTTCTGAATGCATTTTAAAAACCGTTACAATTTAAAATGATAAATAGAAAACCACATAACTCTGGGCTGCCATGTTTCGTGGTGAAGTTTTTTGTCTCCTGTAAAATTTAATCGAATGGAGTTACGAGGTCTGACCCTTTAGGCGACGATATGAGACCATCATACCCTGGGCGTCTGTTATAGACGATTTATTTGAACAGTATTTTGCAAATACTTTTGCTATGATTGTTTAATTCCACAAGAAAGAGGCAACAACTTTGACGGGTATAAATATTAATTACAAGTCAATTACCGAATAATGGATTTTTTGTCACTTTCACCGGTTTTTATTTCTGACAGAAGACCGGTCTTGTTCGTAGACTTGCAACACTTCTAGCGGGTCACGTTGCAGGGTTTGCCCCGAACACTTGTCTTTCGCGTGGTGTTCGCGCGGTTCGCGTCTCAGCCTGCCACGAGGCTCCGCAATCCTTCTCAGTTGTGTTCTTACTCAAAAACAATCCTCGAGATTGGATAGATACTCCCTCAAACCAGTGGCGGAAATGCGGTGCTAACGCACAAGCAAGAAGTCCATTAATTAAAAATAATAAAAAAAAAACACTTCTGTCATATCCATCCATAGAACGGTCACACGATGCTTGACTAGGACTGATACAAGATAGGGTCGGAACCCGTGCCGGGCACGTCCCGCTCGTACACGGACCGCATGTTCACTTCGCTCTGCTCCCCTAAAGTGTCCCCAGAAAGTGCAGGGTCAAGTGAGGTATCTGAAGTTAGAGAGGGACAGGGCGTGGCCGTTCTGTATGTAGAACTATAACCTATAACCTATAATCTATTCTGTGATCTTGTATACGTTATTAGAATAAAATACCAGAGGATATTCTAAACTTGCCAGACATAAAGTTTATGTCACAGGTGACAGATCTGTTAAGCAAGTCCTCTGTAAAAATAATACACTCGATGATTTTATGAATGACCAAAATGTCTGGTCTTGACAATGTTACACTATGTAATTCAATATTGTATTTGTAATCGTACTTTGTATTTTTTTAAACAAGTGTGTTGTAGAGTTTCTGGTCGCATCTTCTCTACAACGGAACACCTTCCGACGTGGTGGTAGAGTAAAAAATGACGTGAGAAAGCTATCCATGTGTTATTATTTTGAATTAAACATTTTGATTTTATACATTTGTGTAAAATTACCTATATATAAATGACCTTTTGGTTCGATGTTTAAAATGTTGGAGTTGGTCACGCTGTCATTGACTTAGGTATTTATCTTCAATAAATTATAGGGTCCTTCTTAATATGCTGACACTTTTTTAATGGGATGCTCATACCGTCAAACTGAACAACTTTCTCTATCAGCTGTCCCATACAAAAGTGCAAACTCGAGCCAAATGTATGAGACAGCTGACTTCTTTTTCGCGATTTCTATGTTGGTCCCATAGAGAAAGTTGTTCAATTTGATGGTCTGGAACATCCTCTTTAAAAACTGTCAGCATATTAAGTTGGACCCTGTAGTGTCCACACTATTTGGTTATTATATTAATGCGTATGAGTAAATATTCCACAGAGTAGGTAAATGTACTCCAAAGTGCGGCAGTGTGACTACGATATTCTATGGGCGAGATCATCACGTGATCATTTTGTGCGAAATTTAGAAGCTTTGTCCCTATGGGGTATTTAATCATGTTATTAAAGTACATAAATATAATTGCAGCCGTTGTAGTCCAGTGGCAAGTAACCTTGCCTGCCGTGCGGGAGGCGATGGTTCGATCCCCGTCCAGGCCGACTCGTACCAATGAGTTATTCGGAATTTATGTACGATTTGTAATACCACTGGCTTTTCGGTGAAGGAAAAACATCGTGAGGAAACCTGCATGCTTCAAATTCGAGGCATGTATTGTACCCACTGTCCATTATGTGGCGACGGGCTCACCCCCCGTCACACTGGACAGTTTCGGTACTACTGGTGAAACGTGGATGTTCTGAGGTTTCAGAATATCTCTAACTACCCCCTCGGGGAATATAGTCGTGAGCATATGCTTATGCTTATGCTTAAATATAATTTGTATATAAAGTTGTTAAAAACAAATTTACTTCTGTTCTTTCTAAAAAGAACTTTGCTTTCTGTGTATCGCTCCATGATACATTCGCTTTCTACACAACACGACCTCTAATTACACCAGAGGTTGGTAAACAACATGAGAAGTGCGTCGACCTTGCTCTCGAAGCAAGGACCACAACATATATTATAGTGCAATTAGTTTTATGTAGCTGTTCCTTTACTTTCATTATAAACGGTACTTAAGTGGCTGAAATGACAAAATAAAGAAGCATTCTATTAGAACCCTGAAGTCAAACAACGGACTCTTATAATCTGGCCAGAATCTGGCTTGAAGACAAATAATGAGAACCCTAAATCCTAACAGAAAAAACAATGTTTTATTCCCTCCCATACAAATCATTCATTTATTTTTCATCCCCCCATCTCGGACAGAGTATTTTTGCTCTTCGATATCTGAGTGCAAAAGCCGTTTTTATCCACTAGAGGATACAGCAAATTGAATTTAGAACATAGTGTGCACTAAGTTTGTGAATTCAAAACATCATTAAACCTATATTTACTTCTCCCTCCATGGTGCCCAATTTATCACACAAGCTTTTTTTTTGCATTTAGTCATTTCCACGCTGAGGTGGGATGAAAAGTTACGTGTTACACTCGAGTGCAAAGCTTTTTCACCTCGTACTCTTTTGATTCCCTCGCTGACGCTCAGGATTCTAATTTTTGAATCCTTCGCTAGCTCGGTCATCAAAATTGAGCACGCGGTTAAAAAGCAACTTTGCACTCTTGTATAACAAATAACTATTGGATCACAGGTAAAATAACGATAATTTTGATTATAAGCAAAGGGTAATTTATTTACCCTACCGAGAGACCCACTCCCTCTCACCCTTATTCGTGAGAGGAGGCCTTTTCCCTACTTACTTACTTAGTTATTGAGCGATGTGTAGTTGGTCTTACAAAATGGAACAAAATATTCTTTAAGATTGTAATTTTATCTTGAAATATTCGCACTCACAGTTGAAAATAGGGCGTGTTATTCTGTATATTTCTCAGTAAAGCTGCTTGGATAGTAAATTACATACCTCAGACGAAGATAACTGTAGACTCAAATAACTTATTCAACAGTCGTAACATAACAATTGACAATCTAGCAAACGATTGTAACTCTGTAACAGTTAAAATGTTAAAAATGTAACGTCAAATGAAATAAATCGGCATGTAGGTACAGTTGGGTGCAGCGCTCGGAGCACGTTTCATAGCCAGCTGAAATTGAACAATTGTTGTTGCTTGATACGTGACTGTACTACGTGAATTGATCCCGTAAAGTTTGAGGCAGACGTCGAATCTAGTTGATCTGTTACAGTATTTCAAGATCCCGTCACAAGATTTCTACACACGCAAGTGTATGCGATTTTAAGCGTAATGTCCTAACTCTTAAGGGGATATAATTCGAAGCGCGCCCCATACAAACGTATTATGGTGATATTTTCAATACTAACCAATTAAATTCAATGAAATTTTGCTGAATCAATCTTGAAATAAATATCTATGCTACAGTTTCAATGCTAGGATTAATTTAAGATTTGTATCGAAATCTTTGAGGCACTGTAACTTTAAAACTATACATTTTAACGAAAATCGGACTTTATACAAGCATAGAAATTTGTTTCTAGATTGATTGTGAAAAATTTCATTGAGTTTAATTGGTTAGTATTGAAAATATCACCATAGTACGTTTGTATGGAACGCGCTCCGAATTATATCCACTTAATGTATAAGCATAAAGACCTTGTTAACTAATGTAGGAATTATTATTTGTACCGGGTACCTAAGTAATTTATTTAGTACATTGTGATTGTTATACATTCTAAGTACTCATATGAGTAATAATTGAGCGATGAAAACACACCGAGATGTCAAAGATCACAGCCAGACTGTGAACATCAGAAAATTATACCTATCTGATTGTATCAAGTGAATCTCTGTTTCTTTTTACAAATATTTGATAGACACAATGATACATAAAATATTCTAGTGGAAAATTTATAGTAAAATATGGTTGAGGTAACGGGTGAAAAAATATTGCCCCCGATGATTTGATCAGGCTTATTTGTTTAGGTTAAATTAAAGCTAACCTTGAAAGATAAAAAAAAAAGGTTCCCGAAGTGAATATAGTCGCTATATAGGTATGCCATATAATTTCCGGTCGTACGAATGGAAACGATTTACTCAAGAAATATTGGACTGATATTGATTATACTTGATATGCCCTATCTTATGGGATGTACAATAGCATAACAGAAACAAAATTTGTCCTATCGGATGTCAAGTTATTACGACAGACCAAAGGCTTACCGTAACGTAGTAATTATTGTACTCTGTGCTGTGACATATTCAGTGAAATATGGATCAATGCCTAAACACATTGGTGTAGAAAGCTTGCAACGGGTCTTAGTCTACAGTACGTCATGAAAATATCTATGCTAGTCGATCAATCGGAAGATTTCGATGTGAGATTGGGGATTTTATGACATTCTATAAATTTCCCAAATTTATAGTAAAGTCATAGATCAAAGGCTACTTGTCTTTATTTGCTCACTAAAGATTAAGGTATTATTTTTGTACTAAAATAATAAACTAATAACACAAAAATAATCAAAATCACGAATGTTCTCTCCCCTTCTGAGCACTCTCTTCACCAATTACAAGTTTGACTTCCATAAAAGTAATTAGCTATATTCTAACAGCGTTTTTAAAGAAAATGTGTCTATTATGACCACAAACCATTAAGGGTATATTACTGTTGGCGCTCCATACAAACCGAAGTCTGGTGATATTGTCAATACTAACTAATTAAACTCAATGAAATTTTGCAAAAACTATCTATAAACAAATCTCTATGCTTGTATCGTGCCAGATTTTCCTTAAAATGAACAGTTTTAAAGTTACAGTGCCTCAAAGATTTCCATACAAATCTTAAATTAATACTTTCATTAAAACCGTATATTTTATCAAAAATCGGATACGATAGAAGCATAGAGATTTGTTTCTAGATTGTTTCTGCAACATTTCATTGAGAAAATATTTAATTAGTTTGTTCAGGCACATATTATACGAACCAATAAGAGCTCACTAAACCTCGAAAATCCTTTCCCGTTCCCGTTGACCAAGAGATAGAACGTCTAAGTGTGCTGCAAGCTCATATATTGAATAAATTATATTAACTTTGACTTTGATTGACTAACGTCATCCTGTATGAACCGCGTATGAGAGAGCGATATGGCTTTGGAGAGACAATACCTATGCCAGCTTCCTGGAGTTGGAGATATTCAATTTGAGGTTCTTGGATGGGCAGATGTGCCCAGACATAGTGTAAAAAAAATTGTTACGCCGATAATGACAGCAATAAGGTAGCGAACTCCTTTTTTGGGGTTCCGTAGTCAACAAGGAACCCTTATAGTTTCGCCATGTCCGTCCGTCTGTCCGCGGCTAAAAAAGTCCAAAGCCCCCTTCTAAGTCCGCATATTGTGACTGGCAACTACGGAACCCTACGCAGCGCGTGGCCCGACACGCACATGGCCAGTTTTTTTAACTAGAGATGCTATACAGGGTGAAATTGATATTATTAACATCCTTTTAAACAAAGAGTCTACCCATCAAACTCAACAACTTTCATTTATCATTCTAAGAGAGTCGGTGGCGCGTTGCGGAGAGGTGTGAAAACTCAAACTTGAAGTCCGGGTTCAATTCCGTACGGACAACATGCCACGTGCCAATGAGTTTTTCTAACATACATAAGTTACCTGCATACGATGAAGAAACAATTCTGATGCGTATGTAAAGTCTACCAATCCGCATTGGACACGGGTGGTGGACTAACGCCCATACACCCTCCCTGAGGGTAGGCCTGTGCCCTGCAGTGGGACGTTATACAGGCTGTTGATGATGATAATGATATCTCATTTAGCGAATAGGAGAATGAGAGATTCCTTCCTTCTCCCTCTACGCCGGCACCACCACCTTTTGACATATAACTGTAATTGAAACCGGTGTCTGCATATTACCACAGAGTAATGACTATCGATATTAATAGAGATAGGAAGTACTACGTCTGATATTACGTTTGGCTATGACAATTCCTACCTCTCTTGCACAACAGTTACTCTAGTACGTGCATTTAGCACTATTTCAGCGTAACAACAAGCTTTTAAACGTAAACCTATAACGTATGCTGAGTGCTCGGTGATGTTGTGTCCGCAGCTCTCTATAACTGACTGACTTTTCTAGTTCAGACGTCCTCCTGAGGATTGAGTCCTGCAGCGAATGCAGCTGAGTGAAAACTTTAGCTCTGTTTCTGTTTATTTGTGGGAACCGTCACGCTGGAGGTATGCTCGGTTTGGATTGTCGTGGAATGGTTAACTTTATTTTGTTTTGCTGTGAGTCGTTTTAAAGGGGGACGCTGGATTTAGGCGCAGAGAAGCGCGGTGGCACCCTGCAATTTTGGAGGGGGTCACTAATAATAAAATATGTCGAGTAAATTAAACTTTATTGTACATTAGAAGATTTTTCAATTTGACGCGTACGATTTTGTGGGGGGGGTGGGGGGTGGGGGGGGGGGTCATGTCCCCTGTGATTCTCCCCTTCGGACCGCGCCTGGGCCCAGAGGAGTGTATATGAAATTAGATTTAGTAAGAATTGATAAAATATTCATTCATAATTTCTCGCTTGTAAACATCGTAATTGTTTTATTATCGAAGATAAAGACAGTATTTTCTTAATATGTATTATATTACGGATCCCGAAAACAGGTAGGTAAATTACAAATAAAATATAGGTAAATTCGCATAATAGCAAAAAAATCTGCTGTCCCATACATTTGAGTCGGGTAGGTACAGCAGTTTTGTATGAAACAGCAGATTTTTTTCTCGTTTCCTGTAGTAGGCTTCATAGTGAAAGTTGTTCAGTTTGATGGTCTTAGTTCGTTTCAGTCTGCGGAGGACAGTCCCTTACAACCTGTATATTCTTAGATTTGTGATTGGTCTAGCGCAGACAAAGGCCTAAGGTCTAACAAAACAACAAACTCCTCTGTAAAAAAGCATATTATAAACTGGATGATTATTTAAATGATCAAAATGCTTGGGTCTGAGGTCACTAGCTTATAGTTTATTTACTTTACTGTTTAGTATCAATTATTTTATTAAATAGACTATGTATTATTGTATCCATAACTTTAGCTTAAGAATTTATATTGTAATAGTTATTAATTCGTGTTATGTTGTAGAGTTTCTGGCCGCATCTTCTCTACAACAGCGACAACACGTTCCGACGCGGTGGTAGCTTTAAAAAAGATTTGACGTTTGATAAGTGTGCTGCAAGCTCCTATATTGAATAAATTATATTGACTTTGACTTTGACTTTGACTCAGTAACCCCGAATATTACTAGGGTATTGTGTTATACTTTGTATATGAATGTATTTTGAGTCTTAAGACTGTTTCGGTCAGTTGCACGTACGTTCATTAAAGTTAATCCTCCATTAAATCTGTTGCTAGGTTTTACTACAACAAGACAAAAAGTGACAGCAAGAGATTTAATGAAGGAATAACTTTAATGAACGTACGTGCAACTGGCAGTAAGTCTAGCAGATATAATATAGCATGTAATTTAGTATTTAAGATCACTTTTGTATCTGTACTTGTTTACTTGCTGATGAATAAATTTCTTATTATTATTATTATTATTGTATCTCTAACGGTATTTCACGGGCCGTAGCCCGGACCTCTGGAAGGCTTGCGTGGGAACACAGGTCCAACACGTAGAGGCCCCTTATTATTATTATACAACGTGTTAATGAATTAACGCAAAACTAGAAAGTAGTTTGTTTAGAATCGAGAGCAGAATCGGATTATCATAGTTTCAACATAGGTATTTTTTTTCAAGATTTTAAATTATTTTTTGTAAAATTTTAAATTTACTGACCTCGATCTTAACCCACCGCTCGGGCACTCTCACCCTACTTACTACCAAAACAAGATTCTTAAAATGTATCCATGAGCACGATAGCGCTTTCATTCATTGCTGAAATGATAACAAATCATTTTTGCCTCAAAACTTAAAACGCGAATAACTTTAAATTTTAACCATCAAAATAATCAAATTATTATTTCAATCTAATTATTTTGTTATAAATCAGTTGGGGTGTATGAGGTGTTGCGCTTATTCATTAACACGTTGTATAATGGTCAATTAAATAATTATTAATTGTGTATTTGTGTGTTCGTATTATGCTATTATAGCTAGGCAACCTTAGTGGATAATACGTGGATAGCTTTTTGCTCACTAAGATACAGCATAATGAAACTTATCCTTTGGTCGCCTCGTACGACTCCCATGAGAAAAAAATAGTTGGTCCATTCGAAGTCAAACACGGTTTACACAAACAAACGCACATATGAAAAAACACAGCAGTAATTTACCCAGCCCATTACGGATCCAGACAAAAATCACCAAAACATTTTATCCTAAACACGAGACCTAATGTAATGTAGGTATGTACCTACAGACCTATAGATGTACATTTTTCATGGCATTCTCTGCCTCATTCTTACATCCGGCCATCTTTTTCGGGTCTGTCGGCCGGGAGGGACGTTCAGAGGATTTTATAGTTTCCGGTTAGAGCTTTGAGGAACCCTTGGATGTTGATTACAATCTCGCTAATAAAGTGTCTTTGACTAATTGTGTATGGAATTTGTTTTTAATTGTAAACGAGTCCCAAACATTCAGGTATTTGAAGGCTTTTACTTGTGGGAGGGCTATACAACGTGGTATTGAATAAGAATCACACAAAATCTCATACACCCCAACTGATTTATGAGAAAATAATTAGATTGAAACAATATGTTGATAATTAAAATTTAAAGTTATTCGCATTTTAAGTTTTGAGGCAAAAATGATTTGTTATTATTTCAGCAATGAATAAAAGCGCCAGCGTGCTCATGTATACATTTTAAGAATCTTGTTTTGGTAGTAAGTAGGGTTAGAGTGCCCAAGCGGTGGGTTGAGATCGAAGTCAGTAAATTTTAAATTTTACAAACAAATTATTTAATATTAAAAAAAAAAATACCTATGTTGAAACCATGATAATTCGATTCTAAACAAACTACTTTCCTTTAGTTTTGCGTTAATTCATTAACACGTTGTATAGTCGGGCTTGATAGTGGCGCTCGCTGCACTGATAGCAATGTCGGGGTTAAAGTTACAGATCGCAACATACACTCGGTTTTCGGAGCGTGCTCCATACAAACGAAGTCTGGTGATATTTTAATTATTATTTCAGCAATGAATAAAAGCGCCAGCGTGCTCATGTATACATTTTAAGAATCTTGTTTTGGTAGTAAGTAGGGTTAGAGTGCCCAAGCGGTGGGTTGAGATCGAAGTCAGTAAATTTTAAATTTTACAAACAAATTATTTAATATTAAAAAAAAAAATACCTATGTTGAAACCATGATAATTCGATTCTAAACAAACTACTTTCCTTTAGTTTTGCGTTAATTCATTAACACGTTGTATAGTCGGGCTTGATAGTGGCGCTCGCTGCACTGATAGCAATGTCGGGGTTAAAGTTACAGATCGCAACATACACCCGGTTTTAGTTCTACTGATGCGCTAATTTGGCTCAAGTGATTGTCAATTGTTTCAGATTTTCTTGTGTTTCGAGCACGTTATCAGAAATCAAGGCATAATCGGCATAATCTTCGTCGATACTGCAATATGTCACATGTCAAATAAAATTAATATTCGCTTTTAAATGGCAACATATCCAATATCTGCTACTAGCTTGTGGCAAATTATCACATGTTTTCTTTTTAAGCGCGTTAATGATATGCAAAAAATTGCAATTTGTAATTTGTCATGTCGGCCAGCCGTGGTGCCTGTGGATACAACGTTTTACCTTATTCCTGAAAAATTGTCCCCGTCTGAAATGTGACTAATTGAAGTATCAACGACGATATAAAAGATTCCACGGATTCCGTTTTTGAATGTTTGCATTCAGATAATTCATCGAACATCATTCATAATTTTTCATCCTTTTTTTCATTTCTAAATTTTTATTGAAGAGCATGTGGCTTAAGACACTACCTTAGTGTACACCTAATATTTATGTCGAAGCTCTCGGACAGCCCTGCTGGATATCGGACGCAAATTTGTGCCTCTGTACATGCCTACTAACAGTCTGATGTAGCATTCAGGGACTCACACTCATACTTAACGACGTTTTACATACAAGTACCCATTTCCCTCGCCGTACCAAAACAATATCGTGTCCTATGTTACGTTTTCCTTCACCGATAAAAGCCAGTGGAATAATGTCTAAATTTGAGTGGAGATAAAACCTGTTGCGATCGACTTGGAAGTCGAGGCTATCTTCTACTAGGCCACAGCAGATGAATGAATGAAATGAATGAATGATTGAAACTATAAAATTAAATATATCGCCTTCTATTGCTGCAAAAATCAAAGATTGAAGATTTGCAGATTTTTAACAACCAGTAAGTACTAAAGATCGAACTTTCAATCTTTAATTTTATTTAAATAGCACAAAATAACGATAACAAAGACTGATGTAACTGTAATAATCAATAACACTTTTAAACAAAAGGAGTTTCTTGCAACAAAAAAAACATTACCTCCTTCTGGCGCAGTCAGGTAAACAAAAAATGTTGGTAAGTACATATCAGTCATTCATTCAAATAATTCTCATTATATCTACCCCTTTCTCTCCATTACAGTCCTAAAACATTCTACAACAACATTAGTAAAATGACACAAAACATATTACAATATAATTAATGTGTACACATTAAAATTACAAAAGAAAGAGTTACTGCGCGCCCGCGCCGCGTCGGGATTCATCAGATTAGTATTCCACAACGTTAGCGCATTTTCTACTTTAAAAAAAAAGCTCTGCCGTATTCTTAGGGTTCAACATTCGAATACTAAAAACAGGTTATTACTGTTTCCCGATATTTTTTTATGCGGAATCGGCTTACGAAATTGGGGGAATACCACAGAGAAGTGACACGCTCCCTAGAGTATCCCACTCATCACTAAGGCTCCTTAAGGGGATATAATTCGGAGCGCGCTCCATACAAACGTAATATGGTGATATTTTCAATACTAACCAATTAAAGTCAGTGAAATTTTGCTGAAACAATCTTGAAACAAATATCTATGCTTGTATGGAGTCGGATTTTCGTTAGAATATACAGTTTCAATGCTAGGATTAATTTAAGATTTGTATGGAAATCTTTGAGGCACTGTAACTTTAAAACTATACATTTTAACGAAAATCTGACTCTATACAAGCATAGAAACATGTTTTTAGATTGATTTTGATAAATTTCATTGAGTTTAATTGGTTATTATTGAAAATATCACCATAGTACGTTTGTATGGAGCGCGCTCCGAATTATATCCTCTTAATTAACTGAACTTAAGCGCCTATGCATTTTTAAGTCCACATACTATACATATACATACAGGGTATAAGGGACAGCCCTCCGCAAAGTGAAACGGTGAATACACACACTTTCACTATGGAGCCTGATTTTTTTCGCGTTTCCGGAGTTACGTTTCATAGTGAAAGTTGTTCAGTTTGATGGTCTGAGTTCACCGTTTCAGTTTGCGGAGGGCTGTCCATTATACCCTGTTTATGTCCTCAAGGCCTTACACCGCCGCACTTTCCTCCCCACCTCACTTCATCACCATCATCAGCCCGTATCCACCCACTGCTGCTGCACTGCACAAGTCTCCTCCCCATTTTGCCATCAATTTCGTTCTTGCGCCAAAAGTATCCAGGTTTTGCCAACGTTGCACTTATCCATTGAAATAATATCCTGGGGGAGAGATAGAGCTTTGCCCAGCAGTCGGAATCAGTGGGATATCAAATAGGCTTCAAGATATCTATATTGATCAACAGGTGTTTTATACATAGTTTTTGATGAACTTAATGTCAAAAGATATAAAATATAAATATTTTTATTTTACACACCAAAAACATAATAACATTAGCATACGGTTCCTACCAATCGGAAGAACACTTTTACAAACATTACGTGACTTTGATTAAATTAAAAAAGCGCAAGATAGATGACTAGCCTATAGCGCATGGACCGCATAAATTGAGCCCTCGTCGCCTAATTGACTTAGTCGTAATCCGAGTGGCATTGTAAGATTCAGACACTTTTTGATTTTAGGCGTAATAAAGGTATCACAATGCCTTCGTGAGCTTTTACTCGATCAAATCATTCAATAAGAAAAAACAAATCACACGGCATTGCCTATCATTTGTAGTAAGTACATGAGAAGCAGATCCATTGTTCGAGTACGTAATGCAAGAACGACACCTATCTTCCGCTATTTTAATTTAATCAAAGGCTAAGATAAAACCGGTACGGAACCCACTTTGCTCAAGTCTTACTCACACCTGACCTAATTTATTTTTCCAAGCCCGGGACGACTGACTGACGTCACGTAAAGCAATCAGCCCGATGCGATCGCCTGAAAATATCACATTTGTTTCCCTTGACCTTATCTGCGCACTGTGAATGATTGTAGAGATCCCATTACAGTATATAGACGGAATAGATTATCCATTCTAGTCTGTTGAGGTAGCTATTTCTGTTTAGATACTGATATTTTTGTTTATACTGAGAAAAAATACCCTTGTAACATAAACGAAACTGTATCATTACTAGAGTTTACTCGCAACTTCGACTGCACAAATTATTTAACAGATTTTAAGTCAGATCATAAGCTATCAAACAAAAAAAGTCTCATCAAAATCGATTCAGCAGTTTTTGCACACAAATTCTAAAAAGGTTGATTTGAAATCCGGGATACCTAAAACAATATCATAATCTTTTTCATGGAAATATCTTCAATATACAGAAAAGATTCTTTTACAGTTTTATAATAGTTACGACAAAGAAAATACAATGTATTTAAAAGACAGAACAAGTTTCAAATCTGCAACACGCTTCATCAAAATGGCAAACGATAGACATAAACCATAGTTATGTTATATAGAACTGAACATAAACGATAATTATTGATGTCATAGCTACATGAATAGGATATCTCGACGAGGTCGGACCAGAAAACAAGATACATACAAGCGTGCATGCATATGCATATGCTCACGATTATATTCCCAGAGGGGGTAGTCAGATACATTCTGAACCCTCAGAACATCCACGTTTCACTAGTACGAAACTCTGTCCAGTGTGACGATGAGTGAGACCGCCGCCACTTGTAATGTACAGTGGGTACAATACATGCCTTAAAATTGAAGCATGCAGGTTTCCTCACGATGTTTTCCTTCACCGAAAAGCCAGCGGTGTTACAAATCGTACATAAATTCCGAAAAACTCATTGGTACTAGTCGGCTTGGACGGGGATCGAACCATCGCTTCCTGCACGGCAGGCAAGGTTACTCGCTGATGGACTACCACGGCTTTTACAACAACCTCACAACTCATATCACACACATCAGACATCAGACTCATATATACAACGTTTTAATGAATAAGCGCAAAACCTCATACACCGCAACTGATTTATAACAAAATAATTAGATTGAAACACTAACTTCATTATTTTGATTATTAAATTTAATTTATTTGTATTTGTTATCATTTCAGCAATGAATGACGGCGCTAACGTGCTCATGGATAGATTTTAAGAATCTTGTTTCGGTATTAAGTAGGGTGAGAGTGCCCAAGCGGTGGGTAGAGATCGAGTTCAGTAAATTTAATATTTTACAAACAAGCTATTTGATATTTTGAAAAAAATTACCCATGTTGAAAACATGATAATTCGATTTGGCTCTCGATTCTAGACAAACTATTTCTAGTTTTGCGTTAATTCATTAGCACGTTGTATAAGCCATTTTGATCCTTAGTGCGATGGATTAAGGGAATATAATTCGGAGTGTGCTCCATACAAACGAAGTCTGGTGATATTTTCAATACTAACTAATTAAAGTCAATGAATTTTTTTTGAAACAACCTAGATACTAATCTCTATGCTTGTATGAAGTCAGATTTTCGTTAAAATGTATAAGTTTTAAAGTTACAGTGCCTCAAAGATTTCCATAGAATTCTTAAATGAATCCTAGCATTAAAACTGTATATTTTAACAAAAATCTGACTTCATACAAGCATAGAGATTAGTTTCTAGATTGTATCTGAAAAATTTCATTAATTTTAATTGGTTAGTATTGAAAATATCACCAGACTTCGATTGTATGCAGCGCGCTCCGAATTATATCGCAGGTCTACTGCAGCTAAAGCCTGTCTTCTAGCTGATATCTATTCATATGTCATATGTGATATGCAATACACGATGAATGCTGACGTGGCGAGATGACGCTCGAATGCAACAGGGATCACATGTCCGCGCACACGACACCGCACGTCACACAGTTTCAACCATTTCAACATATCTATCAATTACTAGTCCTGAAGCATTACCGAACGGCGACATTATTATTAGCGAGGAATCACAATTATATTATAGCAATACTTTGACTAATTATTATAAGGACTAGCCTTGCGGTAGCATTTTCCCTCTGCCACGGTATAAGCACAATTGATCTTGTGCATTTACATTCAATTTCACTCCTTATCACTAAACGAGACAGCCTATAATTGCGAAATAACAACTTCGAACTTAGAACGTTTGGGGTTCACACGAGACTACTTTTCATGATTTTTAACATTCAAAATTAGAATCTAAAGATATGGGGAATAAAATCCAAAGTTGCGGATTTCATGTTACCTCGCCCCCCGCAAAAAGAGGCAGAAATGTTTGTTACTAGAATTACTTGCGTGACCAGTCCATATATAAATAGTCAAAGTAGCAATATAATATTGCTCGTACGCGTAGACCACCGAAATATGTATTTGATCGAGTACGTATCCGATTTCCGATTACGACCTATTCTATTAAGGGGCTATAGGTTCAGACGAATATTTTCTATGAGAAACGTGATTGCCTTCCGAAAAGTGCGTGCGTGTATTTTCGATTAAAACGAATTAACTAAAGTACTTTGTATAGATTTTTTTAATGTTTTCACTAGATAAACTAGCGTTGAAAACTCGTGTGTGAGTTATACTCATACCAAAAATCGGAAACTATTTTAAGTTCTTCTAAACCGAGATTTTATTTTTAAAATACATGAACATACGACATTTTTATGACGATTTTGTATCGAGTGAAGTAAAATCGTGTATTCAATTTATGATTTCACTAGATAAACTATCCAAGAATACTGAGGTATGACTTTGGTTTCGGTAAATTGTATAAATCTAGTCGAAAAATGAAAAATAAAAGATGGTTCCAAGGTATTTCGTCCTACTATTGCGCCTTAATAGCATCAATGAAATACATGGCGTAACAAAACGTAATATTTAAACGGCTTAGACCATGAAACTGAAAAACTTTTTAAAAAACAAAAAAATACATGTTTTAAATATTACAAGGGTGTTTTGTAACACCTTGTATAAGAACAAGGTGTACAATCTGCAAAATCTTAGCAAATTTGGCCCGGTTGCCACCAAATCGGAGCAGAGATGTGTAAAATCCACCAATAGCTCAATCGCTCGAACACGTCATAAATTTTTTACAATTTTATTTATTAGTTGACACATCTCCGCTCCGCTCCACTTTGGTGGATTCTGGGTCTTTGTGTCTGAATCGACATGTTTTATTGTCAATAAGATTGTGCAATATTATGGGCCATATCACACAAGCGATTTCAGAGCGTTGTCGTTGAAGGAATGATATCTTCGCTGCAATATTTCTGAGATCAAGTTGTCGCGGCAATAACGCACAGTAAAAACGGCGATTCAACACGTTGCTCTCAAAAATCGCTTGTGTGATCGATCTCTAAAGCACCCTCGATGATTCGTTTGATCCGGAGCGATAATTGTGTATCTAATTTTCTATTCTTAATCGAAGATTGGTGGTCTAAAGTGTTTTCTTCTTACCAACCTATCTCAAGTTTCCATTCAAATAAACAATTTTCTGAAACTGCACTTTAAAGCTCGCCTATTCAGAAAATCCTTCCCTATCTAGACTAGATACCAATTTGCTCAAATGAGATTGTCAAGCAGTATTGCAAGTATACTGCAAATGACGTCTCAGAGGCCGTTGACCCCTCGATATCCAATATCTAAGTTTAATGGAGTCTACGATTATCTAAAGCACCTTATTATTAATAGGAAGGCTATAGAGATATGCACTATAGATATGTATGTAAACACTCGTCCGTATTAACTATCGGGGCGGCTAGAAATGTTGTTACAACTATCTTATTGCATTGTACGGAGTGTTACAAAAAGGTTGTGGTCAATGGATATGTTTAAGTGAAGTTTATTCCGAATGCTTAAATGCGCGGTCCATACAAACGTAGTCTGGTGATATTTACAATACTAACCAATTAAAGTCAATGAAATTTTTCAGAAACAATCTAGGAACAAATCTCTTTGCATGTGTCTTGTCCGATTTCCGTTAATTCATAAAATACATGCACCTAGTCGTTTCAAATGAAATGAACAGCCAATTTATGTTTTTGCTGATGTTCCTCTTTTATTTTGACCACACCTTTTTGTAGCACTCTGTATTTGTTTTGTATGTTAATAACTTTGACTATTTCTATTTATTATAAGGACTAGCCTTGCGGTAGCATTTCCCCTCTGCCACGGTATAAGCACAATTGATCTTGTGCATTTACATTCAATTTTACACCTTATCACTAAACGAGACAGCCTATAATTGCGAAATAATAACTTCGAACTTAGAACGTTTGGGGTTCACACGAGATCACTTTTCATGATTTTTTACATTCAAAATTAGAATCTAAAGTTATGGGGAATAAAACCCAAAGTTGCGGATTTCATGTTACCTCGCCCCCCGCAAAAAGTGGCAGAAATGTTTGTTAGTAGAATTACACGCGTAACCAGTCCAATATAAATAGTCACAGGTTAATAAGGTTTCCAAGTAAATATTTCCAGTTACAATACGTGAAAAAAATAATTTTAAGAAAGAAGAGTTTGTATTTTACAGGGTGTAACAAAACACCCTAGTAATACTTAAGTAGTAATACTTCAGACTATCAAACTGAACAACTTTCACTACGAGCCAACGTCGAGATAAAATAAAAAAATCTACTGTCTCATACATTTGAGTCGAGACGGTACTGCAGTTTTGTATGAAAGAGCGGATTTTTTTTCGCCGTTTCGATGTTGGCTCCTTAGGTGAAAGTTGTTAAGTTTGATGGTCTGAAGTATCCCCTTAAGTGTTACTAGGGTGTTTTGTTACATCCTGTATACTTTTAAATACTATATTATTTATTTCCTACTTTATTTTTACAAAATATGGTGCTAAGTATGAAAGCTATATGAAAGTAAATTGTTTTACTGAATTTCTATAATCTTATCTTAATCTTAACTATTATAAAACTGTAACAGAAGTGTGTCTGTACATTGAAGATATTTACATGAAAAAGATTACGATATGGTTTTTAGGTATCCCGGACTCCAAATCAATCTTTTTTAGAATTTTGTCCGTCTGTTTGTTTGTTTGTTTGTATGTTTGTAGCAGCATCACGCAAAAACTACTGACCCGATTTTGATGAAACTTTTTTTGTTTGATAGCTTATGATCTGACTTATAATATTTGTACGGACGAAGTCGCGGGTTACCTTACCCAGCAGTGTGGTTTATCGGAGGATTATAATGATGAAAAAAAAAAACAATAATGGTCAGGTTGTTATTGTTTTTTGTGTATTTTGGTGTGCAAATAATAGTTATTTGTTATACAAGAGTGCAAAGTTGCTTTTTAACCGCGTGCTCAATTTTGATGACCGAGCAAGCGAAAAATTAGAATCCTGAGCGTTAGTGAGGGAATCAAAATAGCACGAGGTGAAAAATCTTTGCACTCGAGTGCAACACGTAACTTTTCATCCCACCTCAGCGAGGAAATGACAAAATATAAAAAAAAAAATTTTGATAATTTCGGCACCATGGAGGGAGAAGTAAATAGGTTTAATAATGTTTTGAATTCACTAACTTAGTGCACACGATGTTCTAAATTCAATTTACTTTATCCTCTAGTGGATAAAAACGGCTTTGGCACTCAGATATCGAAGAGCAAAAATACTCTTCCCGAGATGCGGGGATGAAAAGAATATTTATCTTCTCTTATCTTATAGCACTCTGGGAATATTTGTCATTTTCACAACCTTCGTCATTACACTGGTATCTCATCTCACTAATATCATAAATGCCATATTTTGTGACGATGTTTGTAAGTTTGTAGGGTTGTATGTTTGTGGCGCAATCACGCATAAATGGCTGAACGGATTTGGATTTAATTTGGCACGCAGGTTTTGGATTAACGCATAGGATATTTGATATAGCTTTTTAGCTAAGGTTGTATGGAAGAAATAGCTTTTTAGCGATAAGACCACCTATTTTTGTACCGTCTGTATTTCCTGTTTGTTTACTCTCTTTATACTATGTTTTTTGGTGTAAAATAAAGTATAATTGATTGATTGCTATTTTTTTAAGGACGCATACGGATTCGCGGGCAACAGCTAGTCATTGCCTTCTCAGAGGCTGTTGCCCTCTGATATCTAATATCTAAGTTTAATTGAGTCCCCGATTATGTTCGGTGTCTTATTATCGTCTAGTGACTAGACTCTAGTCGCTGTGTTCGGCCCCCGAGGCAAGCTCTGACGTTCCGTGTTGACTTGTTCAGTTGTCTTCTACAATTAACGTGCCACTGCCTCCATGGTCTAATGGTTAAGAGCATTGAGCTCTTAAAACGGAGGTCGTGGATTCGATTCTCACGACCAGTGACGATCCCGAAAGAGATCGTGGTCGTCAGTTTATATAATGTGTGGAAGTATTAATTGGACTCAATCGGAGGTCGTGGGTTCGATTCACACGGGGGACGCCTAGTGATAATGACACTTTGTGCCTTTTTCCCCCAGTTGGTTAGGACATTGCATCCTGAATCACCTGATTGTCCGAAAAGAAAGATTCCGTGTTTCGGATGGCACGTTAAGCCGTTGGTCCCGGTTACTATCTCTGGTGGTAGTAGTCGTTACATAAAAACCACGTCAGAGGCCGTTAGGCGGTCTAAAAACTCTGACACCAGGGCTTGCCCACACAAAAGAAGAACGTGCAATTCCTAATATGGTACCTTTATACTTATTTTTTTAAATGTAAAACTAACTGTGTCCAGCATGCTTTGCATTGAGGCTGGATGTAAAAGGGTGGTTAAGGTCATCAAACTGAACAAATTTCACGATGAAGTCAAAAACGAATTGAAATAAAAATTTACCGTCTCATACATTTTAGTAGAGTGGGTACTGCAGTTTTATATAAAATACTCGTAGCAGATTTTTAAAAGTTTTTCTCGACCTTTTCTCAATATTGAAAGTTATTCATTTTGATGGTTCAAACCACCCTTAGACGATTTATATACGGACCCGTCTCGCCTTAGCATTTCTCCTCTGCCAACGTGCAAGATCAAAAAATCTTACGCATTTACATTCAATTTTATACCTTATCACTAAACGCGACAGCCTATAATTGCGGAACAATAATTTCGAACTTATGACGTTTGGGGTTCACACGAAACTGTTTTTCATGAATTTTAACATTCAAAATTAGAATCTAAACTAATGCAATAAAATTCAAAGTTGCGTATCTCGTGCTACCTCATCCCCCGCAAAAAGTGGCAGAATTTTTTTTTAGTAGAATTACACGCGTAACTAGTCCTTATATAAGTAGTCTAACAAACCACCCCTTTAAATATTAGTAGGGTGTTTTGTTCCACCCTGTGTTGAGTATGTACTTATTTCTGTTTGTTCAAAACATCGTGAGGAAACCTACCATGCTTCAATAATAGGCTATCGGATCGGCTAGTGATATTTTCAATACTAACCAATTAAAGTCAATGAATTTTTTCAGAAACTGATCTCTATTTTTGTATGAAGTCAGATTTTCGTTAAAATATACAGTTTTAGTGATATAATTCATTTAAGATTTATATGGAAATCTTGAGACACTGTAACTTTAAAAATATACATTTTAAAGAAAATCTGACTTTACTTTTTAGATTCGTTTCTAGATTGTTTCTGAAACATTTGGTTACCATTGAAAATATCACCAGACTACGTTTGTATGGAACTCCGTATTATATTCCCAGAAAATATTACTTTTATTTCACTTTGAACTTTGAATCTAATAATTTAAAAAGCTAAGTAGAGTGCTACGACGTAGCAGCTCGTAGCACGCGTAGCTCTCGTAGCACTCATAACTTCCAATCAATTGGTGGAACGTGTTACGCGTAGGCTGACATCGTAGCGTAGGTGTTTCTGGGAAATATTATTATTTTTGTACTAAATTAGACTTCTGTAATTTTTTAAAGCTTAAAGCTGAAATAAAGATAATGAAAATTAAAAAAAAGTTTTTGCGATTTTGTTTTTATAAACGACAACATGCGTCCATGTATGTGCCGTTCGGCTAAATTGTGATATGCATGTGATAGCTTTGCTATACGCATTATAATATAGACGAGTGTGATAGAAATACAATCCAATTGTAAAAATAGCCCCAAATAAAGTAGTTTTGTGTTACAAAATATTCAAAGTAATATTATGACAACTTTAAGTAATTTCAAATAGCGCAGATAGCGATACAAAATAAGATCTTTCCACTCAATCCGATTCGATTTTTTTTCTGCCATTTTTGCACAATTTGAACAAAAATATCCATCATGAAATTCAAGAAATCTCGTTTGTACAACAAAATATAAGTTTTTAGCAATATGTTAATGCAAACTATTAATACCATATCTTTATGACGCCGTTGTTTATTCCTACCTAGATATAAACAAAAACTTTTCAAAATGCTGTGTCCGTACGTTCAAAATATAGGTGACTAAGAAAATTTTTTTGCAGAAACCATTAAGTATACAAGGTGTTACAAAAATACAAATAAATATTTAAGGTTTGGTTTAGACCATTAAACTAAACAACTTTCACTATAGGACTAATATCGATATCAAGAAAAAAAATGTGATGATCCACTAAACTACAAATCTACTCGAGCTGAATGTATGGGACAGCTGATTTATTTTTTCGCGATTTCATGTTGGTCCCATAATGAAAGTTGTTCAGTTTGACGGTAAAAAAAAATATTTAAAAGTTTTAAATGTTTATTTTTACTTTTGTAACAATTTGTATAGGTACATGTCTGGGCTAGATTCTACAAATTAAATAAGAAGCAGATAGTTTGTGACCTTTGACTAATTATTATAAGGACTAGCCTTGCGTTAGCATTTCCCCTCTGCCACGGTATAAGCACAATTGATCTTGTGCATTTACATTCAGTTATACACCTTATCACTAAACGAGACAGCCTATAATTGCGAAATAATAACTTCGAACTTAGAACGTTTGGGGTTCACACGAGACTACTTTTCATTATTTTTAACATTCAAAATTAGAATCTAAAGTTATGGGGAATAAAATCCAAAGTTGCGGATTTCATGTTACCTCGCCCCCCGCAAAAAGTGGCAGAAATGTTTGTTAGTAGAATTACACGCGTAACCAGTCCACATATAAATAGTCAAAATTTGTGACAGTGTCTAAGATATTTATTTATTTATATGCACAATTAGCGTCCGAACGTAGTTTAATGAGGGTACATCATTAAGGGGCAATGTATCAGAATCGTGTAGTGGAGCCTTAAGAGCTTGTGCTCGTTAATAGTGATGTGACGCCTCCTTAATTCGTATCTAAGGATATTAATAAAGGTTTAGGTACTTTTTGAGAATACGTTTTTATGTTAATTAAGATATGAATTAGTATCTATTGTTTTGCGGCGGCTGTCGACAAGGGGGAAGACCTAGAAAAATAGAGTGAAGATTTAGTACCTTCCTGAAAGGTTAGCCCGTGATCACATTGTATATACAACGTGTTAATGAATTAACGCAAAGCTAGAAAGTAGTTTGTTTAGAATCGAGAGCTGAATTAAATTATCATGTTTTCAAGATAGGACTTTTTTTTTACAACATTAAATAATTTGTTTGTAAAGTTTAAAATTTACTGAACTTGATCTCACCTCACCGCTCGGGCACTCTCACCCTACTTACTACCAAAACAAGATTCTTAAAATGTATCCTTGAGCACGTTAGCGCTTTCATTCATTGCTGAAATGATAACAAATCATTTTTTCCTCAAAACTTAAAATGCGAATAACTTTAAATGTTAAACATCAATGTTTAAGTATCAAAATAATGAAATTATTGTTTCATTTTAATTGTTTTGTTATGGTGTATGAGGTTTTGCGCTTATTCATTAACACGTTGTATATAGGATTGTAGCAGAAGATGATATGTTTTGAATATTTAAGGCAAGATTGCTGTTTGAATAACTCGAATTTAAAAAGCGTTTCAATCAGCAGGTGACGCATCCTGGAGCACCAGCAGGAGGGTAGCTCACCTGATTGAATAAACATGTTATCTGTGTATCTGAGCGTTCCCGCCTTTTTGGCAACTTCGGCCGCGCCATAGAATAAAGTTCCTGATAATTCTGATAATTCAGCGAAGTGATACAGTTCTGGCAGCATGCGCGACGTATCGACGAAACCTGTCCCATTGTCTAAAAATTATTATTTCATTTATTTACTGAAAGCCATATTTTATTGTTGACAGGATAATAAAAATTAGGTGACTTTTCAAACTATTTCAAAATTTTCAGGGGTGGTTCAGACTACCAAACTGATCAATTTTTATTATGGGAGAAAACCTGGAAACATTTGCATGGCATTGCAGTTTGGAAAAACAATTTTTTTTCGATAATAGTTTTTTTTCCCGTTACATAACATAACATAATTATTCTTTATATGCACACCAAAAACATACAGCAACAAAAACAGAATAATTGTACAAGATTTGGTTAAATTTGAAAGTCTGAACCACCCCTGAAAATTTGGAGTCATTATAAAATCCAGTACAAATAGCAATCTTATCTCTGAAGAGATATTAATCTTTGGTATTAAAAATCCGGATGCGGACAATGATATCCGAACCCGTATTGACCAGTGTCCGAATTGGAATTAGCACAACACTACTCGTTACACTACTACCCCTAAGGCATCTCACTAATAATTATTACTAAACGCAACAATGTACTTGTATGTTAGTTCGGCAAGATTTAGGTTATCCCTGTTTGCCTCGGGGACCTTGGGTGTAGGCATAGTAGAGATTGGGAAACAGTAAGCGAACTATACTGTATGTCAGAGCGCTATGGTTGCCACTCGCACGTTTTAAGATCGTGACAGCACTGTAATACAGTGAGTACTTGAACTATTAATCTACTATCTATAGTCGAACTATCGATATTGGCTATGGGCGAAGTTGGTGATGGGATCTATGAAATCGATCGCAGCGCCCGGTGTGGCAGAAATTTGTACCATATCCGAACAAGCTGTGTCAAATATGCTTGAATTTATGCCAATCCACACACAAACTCGACTGTAAATCTTCAGAACTTGTCATGTAAGTTTCTATTGGCATCTATGTGCTCACTAAAAAGTTTTTTTTTTAATAAAGTTGTAAAAACTGGGAGTTTGTACCGAAATTGTCGCTACAAAGATCGTGAATATTTTAATATTTTCAATTCCTATTGTAGGTATTCCTATTTTGTATCCAATGTAAGCAGCATGTATCATGTTGCTCATTTCTTTAGTTTATATATTATTCTATTCTAAAATAACAGAATAAAATCGCTAGGGGCGTTATGTCGCGCACACAACCAATACGGTAGCCCCATTTTAACATTCAGTATGCAGCACTGGTGTACTCGGGGCGCGCGTCTCTCCTGTACTGACTGTTGCCCACCGAGGTATACCAGTGAGATATGTACGTAGCGCTCGTCGTGTGCGTCGAATTGGGCGCTTGTACGAGTTGGAATACTGTAACTTCGACCCGGGAACGTGATGCTATCGATTATTATAGTCAAGATTGACACAACTGAAGCTATGAACATTGTTACATGTATGTGAATCACGTCAGTATTCTCTGGTGTAAAATCCATACCATACACGATCTCACGACCATAACACCCAACGTACAAAATAAGGCGCTCTTATCACTAAGAAACAGAAAAAATTAAAAATGCTTTAGTTTTTCGCTCGGTTTCGGTCAGAAAAATAATTCATATCTCGAAAACCGAAAAACTCCTGGAGATAAAATTATTGGAGGTCATGATCACTCATGGGTTATTCAGAAGTTGTACCTTTGTGACGCGGAGAAAATAATGAATTCAGATCATTTGGCTGATTAATTTTCAATGTACCCACAGATCGTGGAAGACATAAGATGTGTGAATTTTTTTGAAGTCAGTTAAAAAAGGCTGTTATTTTCCGCTGCAATAATTATGAAGATGGTAGTAAACTGTGAAGCACGTCTTATGCCTGTCCACTTAGGTTCCACCGAGCAGACTGTCAAAAAGTTTCAACTTTTTTGTAATGACCTGATAAAATTTTCAATGAACAAAGTCCAACATTTCTACTTAGGTATGACTCATTACTCATTAGAGTAGATATTGTAAGTTATCTAGTAAAAACAATATGTTGGGGTATGTAGTAACGAAAATAATAACTGTAAGTTTTTTAATGTATGTCATAAATTAATTATAATGCGATGTGGAACCAAAATTTCGTCGTATTTCATGTATACTTGTCAGTGTTTGTAATATGTATTAATAAAGTAATGAAATAAAATATCAAGTTTTTTGTTGACTTCATAGCGCTGCTACGCCAAAATGAATTTTCAATAAAATGTATTCATTATTTTTAACTCTTTATTGTACACAAGGAAAGATAAAACAGACTGATAGTCAGGTACAAAGGGCGAGCTTATCTCTTAAGAGATTTCTTTCAGGTCCAGTCCGTACTGATTTTTAAATCTTTAATTGATGACATGACGATGATGATGATTATGGATTCCTAGCTAAATTCGACTACATCGACTGATAATCTAACAGCAAAAAACAGAAAAACAGTCACGTACCCAGGATATTTTGAGACGCGCTAAACACAGATGTACTCTCTTGTCCCAACCCTCACTCATTCTGATGGAACGGGAGACCGATACGATCATAGGTGGGGTCAGATGCGGTGGCTATAACCGACAGCCTCATGGTTTGGGCATCACAGATGTGTATCGCACCTAAAGGAATTAGTGGCCTCTTACGACACCCCACTAGCTTGGTGCTCTTTGAAGCCGGCCACACACGGCACAAGTTTGGCATTGTAATGTCCATAACATATTCAAATTTAGAATGAGTACATTTCGCTAGCATTGTCACTAGAAAAGTTGACTTCTTACGACTTGTAAATCAGAGCGGACGTTTGAAAGTCTCATAATGCTTACGTCACGCGGGGGCGCGGCACCTGACGGACGTCAGCAGCGGAAATTGTACTCTACGCTATGCACTATTTACGATTGAAAATTATAAAATGTGGAAAGATATGTAATTGAATTAGACGTGTAAGGCAAAGGTTGTGACTGTATTTCTTAGATCATAATCTCTTATCTACTACATAATTTCATGTAGTCTCTTGAGTTTGTAATGTGATGTATCTGTTGGTAACCCTAAAATAAAAAAAATAAAAAAAACGTAACTAATGGTGTAACATTGAAGATACTTACAAAAAAATAAGTTACGATATGGTTTTTAGGTGTCCCTAACTCTAAATCAGTAATTGCTCGATATTTTGTCTGTCACGCGACAATTACTCACTCGTACTCATGGGCTCTATGGAACTGTTTCCATAAAGCCCATGAGTGCGAGTGAAAGGTTCGATGATATGATTTATGACCCAAACTGACTGATTAGCAATTTGAGCCTCCCCGAGAAACGAAACCTGCGTTTTTTTGGGCAGTCAGCCTCGATACTGCCATTGCCGTCTACCTAATTCTATTCACTACAGCTCAAATGCATGCATCAAATCATACAACACAAAGCTCCTGTATACACGAAAGAAGAAGAGTAATTTAAAAACATTACCCTTCTTTTTTGCTCTGTGGCGGTCGGGTAACCGAGCGACGCGTTGCTGACGTCACAACGGGGCGGGGGTGTGGCGTGTCTGCATGACGTCACGGTCGGAAATAGAGCGCCCGGCCGCGGCAGACCTTGTGGCGGTTATTCTATTTTAGTGCCGCATTCACTGGCCGCGATGGAACCTGTTTGTTTATTAACAGCTCGTTTACTTCATATTTATTGTTTATAGTATTAAGGTTCAGTTTTGAATAATTTAAATATTGAGTACTTAGTGGTATAGCCGTGGTGGTCCTGTGGCGAGTAAGCTTGCCTACCGTGCAGGAGGCGATGCTTCGATCCCCGTCCCGTAGGCCTCGCATGCCACCCCCGAGAAAACGATAAGAATCGAGATATGCCTCCATCTTTATTATTTTACGTCTGCCAGAAAGAGCGCGCGTGACGTTTTTCTCGTTTAAACGCTTTGTCGTGGGTGGCATGCTAGCCGTGCTGGCCGACTCATACCGATGAGTTTTTCGGAACTTATGTACGATTTGTAACACCACTGGCTTTTCGGTGAAGGAAAACATCGTGAGGAAACCTGCATGCTTCAATTTCAAGGCATGTATTGTACCCACTGTCCGTTACAAGTGGCGACGGGTTCACTCCCCGTCACACTGGACAGAGTTTCGGTTCTAATGAAACGTGTATGTTCTGTAGTTTCAGAATATCTATGACTACCCCCTCGGGGAATATAGTCGTGAGCATATGCTATGCTATGAGTCGTAGTTATTTATTCGATTTTTTGACAGGATAATCGTTTACTTATACATAGAACGGTATAGCTTGAATGAATGTTCGGAGTCGTGCGTGCGGAATCATTGAGTTAGTATGTACTACGTACTAGAGCGTCGGTGGCGCGATACGGTGAGGTATGGACACTAAACATGCCATGTACCAGTGAGTTTTTCTAACATAATGTACGTAAAGCGACTGCTCAAAACATCGTGCGGAAACCTGCATACGCTGAAGAAGTAATTCTGATGCGAATGTGAAGTGAAATGTGAAGTCTGCCAAACCGCATTCAGCAGGCGTGGTGGACTGACACCCATACTCCCAGTTTGGGAGTTGGCCTGTACCCTGCAGTGGGACGTAAATAGGCTGATGATGACGAAATATTGAGTACATCGGAAAATTTACTAAAAGGTGTACAGGGTGTTAGGGTAAACAGTTGCATTACTTTAAGGAGTGATTGTACCCATGATACTGAACAACTTTCCCTAAGAAACCTATAGGAAACCAGCTTCTGTTATCATTTTAGCTAAGAAATATACTTTTCACACAAACGTTCCATCAGCTGATTGCATTTACCTATAGTATCTTAACTATTATAAAACTGTAACAGAAGTGTGTATGTACATTGAACATATTTATATGACAAAGATTACTATATGGTTTTTAGGTATCCCGGACTCCAAATCAAGAATTTGAATATTAGAATGTTTGTCTGTCTGTTTGTTTGTTTGTATTGTTTTTTTTAAACTCTTTATTTTTTTTAATTGTAACAGCATCACGCAAAAACTCCTGAACCGATTTTGATGACAATGTTTTTGTTTGAGAGCTTATTTATGATCTGGGTTTAAATCTGGTATATAATTTGTGCGGACGAATTCGCAGGTAAACTCTAGTAGGTTATATAGTTAGCTAAAATCTTTAGCTAACAAAATTGAGATTTTGGACTATGGAAAAATAAAATATAGCATTTTTTAGCTAATTTGTTATAGGTTTTTAAGGAAAGTTTTTTAGTATGATGGGTATTACCCCTTCAATTCATGCAACTGTTTACCCTAACACCCTGTATACTGTACAACATAACGTAAACATAGTTCCCGTGTGAGCGAAGCCTTCGACCGGAAATAGCAATCGGTACGTCGTGACGTCACAGGAACTAACATTTTTGTCAAAGGAGTTAGTTGTGACATTAGCATTTTGATGCCGGGGGGTAGCTGGTTCGATTTCCTGTTTATGAATTGTGCGTTTTTATTTAGAATTGTTGTAGAGTCTGGAATTCAATAGCATTGAGTTTAGAAAATAGTTTCGTACTTTTTTATTTCATTATGTCTTTATGCGAAAAAAATCATCAGTATATCATACAAGGTGTTACAAAAATACAAATAAACATTTAAGGGGGTGGTATAGACCATCAAACTGAACAACTTTCACTATGGGACCAATATCGAAATCGCGAAAAAAAAATCGGATGTTCCATACTAAACTACAAAGCTACTCGAGCTAAATGTATGAGACAACAGATTTTTTTTTCGTTATTTCGAAGTTGGTCCCATAGTGTAAGTTGTTCAGTTTGATGGCCTAAAGAACTCCCTTAAAAGTTTGAAATATTTATTTTTACTTTTGTTACACCTTGTATATTGTAAAAAAAATTACGCATCACTATGAATAAAATAAAATGACTTTCTACAAACCTACAGCGTAATTAGAAAAATCAGAAGCAGCATATTTGTTCTTTTATCATACAATTACATTGAAAAAAAAAAATTGAAATACAACGTATTATTTTCGCTTTTTGTATAAAGATGGCTAGAACACGCAGTTTAATTGACATCCGGAAAATAATTGAATTACATACTCGTAGCGCTACGGCCGGCGTAGCACAGCTGACCGTAGCGCTACGAAATCGTATCACACTCCTATTTGTCTTGTAGTAGTTTTAGCAGAGGTTAAAAGGCTTTATAAATACAAATACCTTTCAGGCTTTGACTAATTATTATAAGGACTAGCCTTGCGGTAGCATTTCCCCTCTGCCACGGTATAAACACAATTGATCTTGTGCATTTACATTAAATTTTACACCTTATTACTAAACGAGACAGCCTATAATTGCGAAATAATAACTTCGAACTTAGAACGTTTGGGGTTCACACGAGTCTACTTTTCATGATTTTTAACATTCAAAATTAGAATCTAAAGTAATGGGGAATAAAATCCAAAGTTGCGGATTTCATGTTACCTCGGCCCCTGCAAAAAGTGGCAGAAATGTTTGTTAGTAGAATTACACGCGTAACCAGTCCACATATAAATAGTCAAAGCTTTCAGGTCATGAACACTTTCACTGTGAACCGAATCTTATACCGAATTAGTACACTTTTATTTAGCTTGTATCAATTTTGTATTTCAGTTTCTAGGTTAGGCTAGTACCATATACAGGGTTCTTCTTAATATGCTGACGGGTTTTAAGGGAATTTGATCATCAAACTGAAATACTTTCTCTATGGGACCAACATCGAAATCGCAAAAGTTGTTCAGCTCGATGGTCTGTTCAACCCCTTAGAAAACCGTCAGTATATTAAGAAGGACACTATAATTTTATACAAGATGTTACAAAAGTAAAAATAAACATTTTGAGGAGTTTATTTAGACCATCAAACTGAACAACTTTCACTATGGGACCAACATCGAAAGGAAAAAAAAACTGCTGTCCCATACATTTAGCTCGAGTAGATTTGTATTTTTTTTCGCAATTTTGATATTGGTTCTGTAGTGAAAGTTGTTCAGTTTGATGGTCTAAACCACCCTCTTAAATGTTTATTTGTATTTTTATAACACCTTGTATATTATAGCTGAAAGCGAATTCTTTATTCAAACTTCGGGTATCGTGGTTCCGGCTTTTCTTATCGTGGATGACGTATGAGCCGACTAAGGGATACAGAGGCGAAAGGCTCCACCTATCACGGTACTACTTAACATGTCATTCCATCGAGTCCTTTAACATAACAAAAGTCTCATCCTGAAACTGTCAATAATGCTAATAGTGAGCCTCGCTACAACTGTATGCTTCGAAAAATAGTGTGTAGTTGTAACAAAGTCTCTAACCGCTCGGGAAGGAATTATGGTCGTGAATTTATGTATGAATGTTAATGTACATAACTGCAGTCAAAAAATACATTAAATGCACTCACTAAAGCCCTAAAGACCGGAGGAATTATTAAAATCGCCCCCAAAAACCGTTTGAGCTTACGGCCATAAGCTAAAAGTGGGTAAGTCATAAAATAAAAGTTTCTCAGCACTCCCCCAGGTCGTCCCCAAAAACATAACCGGCCATATCCATTTCCGGGTATTTTGTTATTTTAATTTTGAACTTAGCACGCTTTAGCGGTTTACTTGGACTATTTCGAGTTGGGGAAGTCCATTTTGTAAATTTTCAATGTGTACTGTAGGTTGGTGTGACAGCATGCGACATTAATGTTTTAAGTAGAGAAGATGCAAAATATACCTACTCTACTCGTTCGAAGCCGTGGTGGTCCAGTGGCGAGTAACGTTGCCTGCCGTGCAGGAGGCGATGGTTCGATCCCCGTCCAAGCCGACTCGTACCAATGAGTTTTTCGGAATTTATGTACGATTTGTAACACCACTTGCTTTTCGATGAAGGAAAACATCGTGAGGAAACCTGCATGCTTCAATTTCGAGGCATGTATTGTACCCACTGTCCATTGTAAGTGGCGACGGGCTCACCCCCCGTCACACTGGACAGAGTTTCGGTACTACTAGTGAAACGTTGATGTTTTGAGGTTTCAGAATATCTCTGACTACCCCCTCGGGGAATATAGTCGTGAGCATATGCTATGCTATGCTAAGCTACTCGTTGGAAAAGGCTTTTATTTGACAAAAAGATAGTAAAAATTTATCGGGAACTCAAATATACCAAAACGCGGTAAGAACCCGTTATAATTTTTAATACTAGATGTTTTGTTTAATATGTAACGCACAATTAGCGTTAGAACATCAAACTGAACAACTTTCACTATCGAAATTGCTAAGAAAATAATTTTTGATCCATAGAAAACGTCAATGGCTACTCGACTCAGATAAATGGAACAGATGATTCTTATAAATCAATCAAGAGTGATATTGACATGTAGACTAAATTTTGGTTCTAAGGTTCTCCAATTTGCAACAAAATTTTATAAAAATTTCCAAATATTTAATTGAATAAATATACAACGTGTTAATGAATTAGCGCAAAACCTCATACACCCCAACTGATTTATAACAAAATAATTCGATTGAAACAATAATTTCATTATTTTGATTGTTAAAATTTCAAGTTATTCGCATTTTAAGTTTTGAGGCAAAAACGATTTGTTATCATTTCAGCAATGAATGAAAGAGCTAACGTGCTCATGTGTACATTTTAAGAATCCTGTTTTGGTGGTAAGTAGGGTGAGAGTGCCCAAGCGGTGGATTGAGATCGAGTTCAATAAATTTAAATTTTTTCAAACTAAATAATAATTTTTTTGAAAAAAATTTCCTATTTTGAAACCATGATAATTCGATTCTGCTCTCGATTCCAAACAAACTACTTTCTAGTTTTGCGTTAATTCATTAACACGTTGTATATCGAAATAGCAAAAAAAAATTTTATTTCTTAAACTTGTAATTTTAATTATTCTAACCTCTTATATTTAACTCCGAAACTGCGCCAGAAACTCATAAAACATGAAGGACAAAACAGTCGTAAAATATATTAAGAAAGCGCTGAGAAGTATCATTGAGAAATATTGTGAATATCGAGGTTATAACTTTTTGTTTCATTTTGTTACGAATTCTGAGAACTTTCACTTTACAGCATATGCTCACGGCTATATTCCCCGAGGGGGTAGTCAGAGATATTCTGTAACCTTAGAACATCCACGTTTCACCAGTAGTACCGAAACTCTGTCCAGTGTGACGGGGGGTGAGCCCGTCGCCACATAATGAACAGTGGGTACAATACATGTCTCAAAATTGAAGCATGCAGGTTTCCTCACGATGTTTTCCTTCACCGAAAAGCCAGTGGTGTTACAAATCCCTAAATCCCTAAATCGAAAAATGGTTTTCCTATACCCACAATATTTTTAAAAGACCTATCCAATAATACCCCACATCATGGGATAGACGAGAAAAAAAAATTGCATACTCACTTTTCGTGTAGGGGAGGTACCCTAAAAAAAATATTTGTCAAGATTTTATTTTACCACTTTGTCGGCGTGATAAATGTGTATACCCATGTCAAATTACAGTTTTTTAGTACGAGCAGACGGATAGACGGACAGACGGACATGGCGAAACTATAAGGGTTCCTTGTACGCTACGGAACCCTAAAAAGCGTTAAAGTACATTAGTATTGTATTGCTACGTTTTGGATTGTATGTTAATTATCAGACTGTACCTGACTGTACCTTATACTTAAAGAATTCTATCTTAAGCAACTTCCCCCATTTATCATAATATAAACAATATTACAACTTCGCTAGACCTCTAATAAAATAATAATTAATAAACAATTAGCCCGTTTAGTTCGAATCTGTTCGGAATCTAATAAATCAACGGAGCGTCGTTTTCATTTGCAGGGTGAAATACCCAGTTATTGGCCACTGATGTTACTTCGAATGTTAGCAACAGTTTAATTAAATTATACAGTGGAAACAAATTATAATTTCTACGTTTGTCTCTTCTTTATTTATTTATTTCCTGATATGTGGCTAGTAACAGGCCACATCAAGTACTGTTTTAGGGTTAACTCACATTGAAGGAGCGGCAAAAGCGGCGTGGTGACTGTCAGTGTGTACTTTCAGTGCAAAATTAACCCAGCAAATTCGACTTTATTTACTTTGAGATAAACGTACGGTAGCACGGCACCGCGAACAGCGACCCGTGGCTGTTCTGTCATTCTATCCCGTCAATTGATATCGTAAGCTAGAGAAGATAAGGTTCAATACGCTAGGTAGGTACAGTATTTTCTCCCCATCGCAACACACTGCATTCAATTGAACGAATCCTTAAAATGACAGTAAAAATGAATATCTAGCTCAAATGTTTTCTCATATTTATGTAAATTTCCATTAAATCCGGTTGTGGCCAGTTATTGATGGCTGACCAATTACCGGGTACTTCACCGTGATCATAATAGATTCGGTGAATTTAGAAGCAATTTCATGGGAGTCGGTGTTTAGTGACCGAGTAATTGTTCTTGCAAGACGGACAGTTTTGAAATATGGACATAATAACGGGGGTAGTAATGGAGCAGCGGTTTGAGGAAGGATTAGGTCCTTTGAACTGTGAAACAAGTCTTTTAGTACATTGACCTTGTGGATTTCATTTCGGGAGATGTAATCTTAACGACTGTCTTTTTCGTTTGCAAATAAATAAGTTCCATTATACAGAGTCCAGAAGTAATATTTTTAAATCCAAAAAAATCAAACGTTTTAAAATTCGTCGGCGAAGTAAGGCTTCGGTATTAGAAACGATCGTTCGGTCAGTCTTTACATGGGGTGAGAGAAACAGCTTAACATGCCTACCGAAGAACTGAGGCGCTCGAGATGAAACAGTACTAGCACATTCTCTTCACCGTTTGAATGTTCTAGTACTGTTTCATCTCGAGCTCCGTGCTTCGGAAGTCATATTGAGCTGTTGGTTTTGGATAGATCCCTTAGATGGCGGTGTACCTTTTCATTAAGTCAGGTCTGAGGCCTTTTAAGGCGGCTTAAAAATGCTCTGACAGCAAACTAACTTACCTCCTCCAATCCGAACTGGGGCCGCGTGCTGGTTGAGTAAGAGCATAACCCACTTAACTACAGTAAAGGGGGATATCGAAAGGAGAAACAATTTTAGGGATGGTTTAGACCATCAAACTGAACAACTTTTACTATGGGAGCAAAACTGAAATTGTAAAAAAAAATGCTGTGTGAACAAAGGTAGCAAGGGAATATGTCACGTTGCAGGACTGTCACTGGCTGGTCGTAAGTCGTTTGCCTACTCTACGGCCTGCCACGAAACTCCATTTTCTGGTGGCTCCAGCGTGTGTTTTTGTACAAAAACAATCCTAGATGATCAACCAAATATCTATTAGCGATGTCATACTGGAGATTTACAAAATTATCAACACCACGATGGAGCGAGAGAATAAGAATTAAGGCGCAATAGTAGGACGAAATACCTTGGAGGCATCTTTTATTTTTCATTTTTCAAGTAGATTTATACAATTTACCGAAGCCAAAGTAATACTTCAGTATTCTTGGATAGTTTCTAGTGAAATCATAAATTGAATACACGATTGGAATTACTTCACTCGATAGAAAAATTTCACAAAGATAACGTATTTTCATGTATTTTTAAACATTGACATTGAAATTTAAATAGTTTTCTTATGGTTCGTATTTATACTCCCATATTCAACATTAGTTTATCTAGTGAAATCATTAAAAAAAAATCTATAAAAAATACTTTTGTTAATTCTTTTTAATCGAAAATACGCACGCACTTTTCGGAGGCCTGGGTAATCGCGTTTCTCATTGAAAATATTCGTCTGAACCTATAGCCCCTTAAAAAGAATATCAAGTCTGTTTGTCACCCAAAAAGTTTCGAAGCAAATTTATAAAATACATGCTTCCCCTGACGAAGCGCGTCAAGACAAGAGTGATAAGTATGAGCAGTATAAAGGGCGTTGAGTAAATTATCTTGATCGTTTTAACACGACAAGGATTGCTTCTTATCTTTGCTCTTACGTACGCCTGGAATTGAGCCTCTGCACCTTTTCGATTTTAAAAGTTCTGGCATTTGACTAATGTTCTACGAATATAACTAACACGACAAACCAACGTCGTGCGTTACTTAGCGATTTACTAAGTGTGGTGACATCGTCACAATAGGGTATTTGATAGGTTTTCAAAAACTGTTCTACGGACTCTATAGAAAATTTAATTTTTCGTTCCATTACATATAGTGCAAGAAAAAACGAAAACAAAAAATTTTATTTAACTATCCTGCGAAAACGCTTTTCCTGACAATATACGTGACCACAAGCAGGTGACATCACGATGACGTAAACTTTGTACGGTACTCACACTCTACACGCAACTGTTTACAAGCAGTTGACGTCATCAACTATTCGGCCAATTACAGTCGTTTACGATCACGTGACTAAAGTACAAAAAACATTATTTTCCTTGTTGATTTTCTCTTAAAATATCCAGTATTTTTCTTAACTGACTAAATAGCTGGTTTCCAAAATGTATATTCAATACGGATGCCATCAATAGATCCTATATTTTACATACTGTCAAATACCCTATTGAGTGCGAAGTGTTCACTCTATAGGAAGTACATAATTATTCAAAGAGTTCTGGCTATTCTCGGCTACCCACTATTGGTCATTCGAGTTTCGGAGTTCTTACGATCATAGCATAGCATACCGAAACTCTCCAGTGTGATGGGGAGTGAGCCCGTCACCCCTTGTAATGGACAGTAGGGACAATACATGCCTCGGAATTGAAACATGCAGGTTTCCTCACGATGTTTTCCTTCACCGAAAAGCTAGTGTTGTTAAAAATCGTGCATAAATTCCGAAAAACTCATTGGTACGAGTCGGCTTGGACGGGGATCGAACAATCGCCTCCTGCACGGCAGGCAAGGTTACTCGCCACTGGACCACCACGGCTGTCACTTCGAAGAAAGGGAAACGAAACGAGAATCTTCAGGGCATTTTAACACCATTATGAACATTTTCATCGAGTTTATAAGAAAAAGCATATAATTTTAAAGCTCTAATAATACAACGCTATAAAATTGTATGCCTTTTCTTTTAAACACGATGAAAATGTTTAGCCGAACAAATGATGTCGTTCAAACGTTGTGAAGATTCACCCCTCTATTTTTTTACTTTATGCATGTTAAAACGAACGTGCACGATGGTTTTCTTGTTTTGATGTGCATGGCAAACACTTTAGGAGTTTTGATTTCGCTGAATAACTAACTACATTAACACGAGACAAAGATTTCATAACTACGCCCGGGACCCTAGGCTTTCGTCCATTCTGTCTCTCTGTCTGTATGCTCCACCTCAATTACTCCCTCATTTTTGCATCTATGGATACAAAATTTGGCACGAATACGGATAATAATAACCCAAAAACGGAAGTGTGATCGAAACAAAAATAAAACACTTTTTTCTCCCTTCTCATACATACAACGAAACGGGGGTGAAAAAACCTTTTTCATCTCCCTATCTCGGAAAGAGTATTTTTGCTCTTCGATATCTGAGTGCAAAAGCCGTTTTTATCCGCTAGAGGATAAAGTAAATTGAATTTAGAACATCGTGTGCACTAAGTTTGTGAATTCAAAACATCATTAAACCTATTTACTTCTCCCTCCATGGTGCCGAATTTATCATACAAACTTTTTTTTTCTGTTCGTCATTTCCTCGCTGAGGTGGGATGAAAAGTTACGTGTTGCACTCGAGTGTAAAGATTTTTCTCCGCGTGCTCTTTTGATTACCTCGCTAACGCTCAGGATTCTAATTTTTGACTCGCTGCACTCGTGATTCAATTATAGAATCCTTCGCTTGCTCGGTTATCAAAATTAAGCACGCATTTATAAAACAACTTTGCACTCGTGTATAACAAATAACTATTATCGGGTCGTGAGTAAGGCCTGTCACATACATACGGCACACCGATCCGGAATTCCGAATCAGGATTACGATGTCGTATGTATTTTCCCCTTCCACGATTCCGTTTGGTATCAAATCCTATACAAAATCCGGATAAAAATTCCGTCCGTTATGCAGTATTTATATGGGAATTTAGTATTTTAGAAAATCAACCGCCGTGTAGTTTTGGCTTAGAATAAACCACCTAAATTCTTCCGAGGGTGTCGTACGAGGCGATTTCTAATGCAGTGTTTATGTGGGCTACTTGACACGTGCTACAATTACATTCATAAACAGAAATTTGGTAGTGGTAGTAATGTTTCTGACCACCGCGAAAGAGATTACGGTCGTGAGTATACAACGTGTTAATGAATTAACGCAAAACTAGAAAGTAGTTTGTTTGGAATCGAGAGCAGAATCGAATTATCATGGTTTCAACATAGGTAATTTTTTTCAAAATATTAATTATTTGGTTTGCAAAATTTAAAATTTACTGAACTCGATTTCAACCCACCGCTCGGGCACTCACCCTACTTACTACCAAAACAAGATTCTTAAAATGTATACATGAGCAAGTTAGCCCTTTCATTCATTGCTGAAATGATAACCATTCATTTTTACCTCAAAACTTAAAATGCGAATAACTTTGAATTTTAACTATCAAAATAAATAAAATTAATTGTTTCAATCGAATTATTTTGTCATAAATCAGTTAGGGTGTATGAGGTTTTGCGCTTATTTATTAACACGGTGTATGTATATATATGTAGAAAGTCAACATAGTATGGCGTAGTATAAGAAAGAGTATGGTACTACAACAGTGGTCCGAAAGAAAATTCTTTGTATTTAGCTGATTCCATAAATTTTTACCCATACGGAATCTCTTCTCATCCGCTTCGGTGTATGGCTGTCATAGCCATTTCCTGGGATTTACTGCGTAACGATAACGAGTCTAGTTCAATCGTATCGATTACACATTACGTTTCTCACAAAGCCTATAGTAAGTAACATGGTGCTGCTTTTAAATCCGATTGAAGATGAAGGTTAACTACCTCATGTTGTTTTGAAAGGATCCCCATAAAAACCTAATTCTCTAGAACTGTGACACGCGAAAAAAGACTTTATAAGTACACCACAACGCCTCTTTTGGAATATTGCCACGGAAGCACATGTCGTGAATTTTACATCCATCGTTAACGTTAAAAAGAGTGTCGTTATAAAAAGACTTGTTGAGATTGTCTTGCTTTCCAAGATCCAGTTCAATTTATTTAACGTCCATATGGTTAGGATTCTAGTGGATATATTGTCATAGTATAAGGATCCTATAAAAATATGGTTCCCACCCCTCGGCTCTTCGCAACCCCTTGGCAATCGATTGAAAAAATGTTTTTCCTCTTATGATTGTTTAACCCAAAAGAGTCCAGATTTTATTTTTAAAAGAATGTTGGAAATCAGCATCATTTCTCTACATACTACTCGTCGCGGTAAGCGCGACTTAAGAAGAGAGAGAAATCATACTAGGGCTGTAGTCCCATAGTTTTCGAGTAAATTTTCGCCATTAGCACAACCGAAAATAACGTGTCACCCCTATGTGGTGACAATTTTCATGCAGGCAATACTGTTTTTCATTGTATTTGGAAGTTTAGCTTCAATTTTGTATATAATTTATTGCCTTTAAGAGGCCAAATAAGTGTTTATATTATCGATGGGAGCAACATTTCTGCACTCGTCTGAACCGTTGCGACAGGTCTAAAAGGTAGCCACAATTTTTTTTCACTGGAATATCATTGCCTAAACATAACACCACTGGCTTTTTGGTGAAGGAAAACATCGTGAGGAAGCCTGCATGCTTCGATTTCGAGGCATGTATTGTCCATTACAAGTGGCGACGGGCTCATTCCCCGTCACACTGAACATAGTTTCGATACTACTAGTGAAACGTGGATTTTCTGACTTTTCAGAATTTCTCTGACTACCTACCTACCTACCCTCGGGGAATATAGTTGTGAGCATATGCTATTCTATGCCTAAACTTAATGGGTGTATAAAACTTCTACCGGGATCTTATTCTATTGTTCTCCAGTTCGAAATTTGATCGTATCGCAGCTTATTTTTAAAAGCGATAGAGATAAAAGGCGAAGGATGTTGCGTAACGTAATTTGTTGGTTGGGGGAAATGGGCTTCGGGGATAAATTATATTTTACCATTGGATAAGATAATAAGTCCCTATTGTACGCTAGAAGAACATCGTTGTGCGTATCTCGTTTGGTTGATGTTGGTTGACTTTTAGTCAGCTGAAAGGAATTTACAGGCCCTAGTATGGATTATAAGACGGAATTTTTGTCCGCCGCATGCGTTACAGTAATATCATGTTTTGTAAGCAGCGAACTAGAAGAGTTATATAAAACTATTATAAGTCTTACCGATGATGTTGATAAAATTAGCGTCGAAATGAGCGTCGCATACACATTTCCGGATTTATTCTCTCTATTTTTAAGGTGTTGGCTTCTTCTGGGTAAGCTCGCTATATCGTCGACCCCATCTTTGTCTTGAGGACTGGATTCAGGTATAGAGCAAAGCCAATGTAATAAAAAATAAAAAAAGCAATGTATGCCAAATCGTATGGTTGCCTGGAAGATATTGGTTTTAGTGATAAAACCGTCATCCGCGCCGCCATTTTGTTTGTTTTTAAGAGGATTTTTGTGAAAAAAATATGATTCTTCAGAGCATCATATATCATGAAGCACTAACAGTAGGAGTATGATTAAGAGACAGTTTCTCTATATAAAAAGTGGCCAAAGTAGCTTTCGTCTATATCGATAAACGCTTGGAACTGCGAAACGGTGAATAATAGAAACACGAGACTTGATTTAAAAAAAAGAGATTGATATTTTATAAACTTTGATTAGAGCAGAAATGAACTGACATAAATAGTACAATCACAATTAAATATTGCTTGTTTTACGCTTCCTTCGTTTCAGGCGCGCGCGCCGCCCCATCTCTTTCTCTCGCATTAGGCAGTAATATAAGCTATCACACGCCCATTTCGCTTCAATTATTTTTCGACATAGGCCCTTAATATTGTTATCTTATGTTTTTGTTTAAGTGATGCGTGCACAAAAAAACGGAGAACAATTCTAAAAATGGTCTTAATGCATTCTATTGCGTATGTTCACGTGTCTCTATTACCTCTCCCTCTACGGTTATGATAAATTCATAATCATCATAAATGTTTGATATCTTGTGTCATGTTGATTAGGCTGTGTCATAAGATCCACAGTGGAGAGACTAATGCAATAATTAAACCAGATGTCCATTACAATTTGATTAAATCAATTAATGACAAAGCTCCCTGCTTGTAATTATAACAGTACAGTTAGCGTCATTAATTAGTGTATTTTGATACTGACAGACGTGTTGATTATAATGATTGGTCAGAAAGTACAAATAAACACTAAATTTAAGCCCAATTCGCCATGTTAGATTTTTGAATACTTTTAATATGCTGACACTTTTTTAAACTGAACAACTTTCTCTATGGCACCAACATCGAAATCACGAAAAAAAACTGCTCTTCCATACAAAACTGCAAACTTATTCGAGCCAAATATATGGCACAGCTGATTTTTTTTACCGCAATTTCGATGTTGTTCCAATAGAGAAAGTTGTTTAGTTTGATCGTCTGATCATCCCCTTAAAAAAGTGTCAGCATTATTAAGAAGGACCCTGTACATAAAATTGTAATCGATTTCTATACAATTATATTAGGTATGTTGAATTAAATATCTAAAAGCTTGACGCACTTGAGTTCATATCTAAGCAAGATTTTTCAGATATTTATTTCAACATAATATAATTGCGAAATAATAACTTCGAACTTAGAACGTTTGGGTTTTACACAAGACTACTTTTCATGATTTTTAACATTCAAAATTAGAGTCTAAAGTTATGGGGAATAAAATCCAAAGTTGCGGATTTCATGTTACCTCGCCCCTCGCAAAAAGTGGCATAAATGTTTGTTAGTAGAATTACACACATAGCCAGTCCATATATGTATAAATAGTCAAAGAGTTCACCTCCTCTACGTATAGTCTAGTAAAATACGGGTCGAAAGGAAATAATTTATAATAAGCAGTCTTTCTGTTAGATCGTTTAAAAAAAAACAAAAGATAGTAAGGGCCTGTTTTACTACTTTCGGATAAGTTCTTGTTAGCTTATCCGACAGCCCATTTGACATATTTTGTATGAAGAATAATTATGTCAAATGACCTGTCGGATAAGCTAACAAAAACTTATTCGGAAGTGGTGAAATAGGCCCTAAGACACGTTTACAGATGATATTAAGATACTTTATTAACAAATCCAACTAAATTTCGTATTTTAGTTTTTAGTACTAAAATGTTTATTTTTTATTTATAGTGTCAGATTTCAGGTTATGAGTTTACATACAATGTGTTTGTACTAAAATTGAGTATTTCTGAAAATAGTTCGTAATTTGTACTTAGTTACAAACAAAAGGTCCGTGGTGATTTTTCTTTGGATTTACTTGGAATATAAAATAATACAAATGTATTTAACAAATGACATAATAACATTATTTATTATTTTTATTTAAATTTTACCAGTTTTTTTTTCTTTGTTTAATTATTTCTATAATGAATAAGATAACTTTTAGTTCAATTTTCAATCTAAATGATAACTACAATTATAATCTAATGTAAATAATAATATGGCGAAAATAAAAAATTTTATTTTTACTTTCGCCATACAAGTGCACCGTACCTTTACTGGGCTAGTAATACGTCAAAGTGGCGATAAGTAGTTAACCTTCTGCTCACGGAAAATGCTACCGAAATATATTTAAGTACATTTTTACTATTTACCCGTGTAGGTAACATTTGTCCCGGGTAAGGTAAGAACTCCCACGGGTTATTAGAGGCAATAATCCTACAGCCGCAGGTCACCTCTATATCCATCTTTAGTTAGATATACAACGTGTTAGTGAATAAACGCAAAACTAGAAAATTGTTTAGAATTGAGAGCAGAATCAAATTATCAAGGTTTCAACATATAGCGTCCTTCTTAACATGCTGACACTTTTTTAAGAGGATCATCAGACCTTTAAACTGACCAACTTTCTATATGGCACCAAAATCGAAATCGCGAAAGCAAAAATCTACCGTTCCATACAAAACTGCCAACCTACTCGAGCCAGTGGAACAGTTGATTTTTTCGATGTTGGTCCTATAGAGAGAGTTGTTCAGTTTGACAGTCTGATCATTCCCTTAAAAAGTGTCAGCATATTAAGAAGGACCGTGTATAGGTAAACTTTTTTCAAAATATTAAATAATTTGTTTTGTATAAATAAGCTGTACCATACATTTGGGCAAAGTAGCTTTTGACATTTTCTATTGAGCAACACATTTTTTTCGTGATATGTACGAGTATATTGGTCCCAAAGTGAACGTTGTTCAGTTTGAAGGTCTGGAGCACCCCTAAAGTATTTAACGGATTTGCAAGGAGCCGTGGTGGTCCAGTGGCGAGTAACCTTGCCTGCCGTGCAGGAGGCGATGGTTCGATCCCCGTCCAGGCCGACTCGTACCAATGAGTTTTTCGGAATATATGTATGATTTGTAACACCACTGGCTTTTCGGTGAAGGAAAACATCGTGAAGAAACCTGCATGTTTCGATTTCTAAGCATGTATTGTACCTACCGTCCATTACAAGTGGCGACGGGCTCACCCCCCGTCACACTGGGCAGTTTCGGTAATACTAGTGAAACGTAGATGTGGTTTCAGAATATCTCTGACTACCCCCTCGGGGAATATAGTCGTGAGCGTATGCTGGAAGTTGACACCCTGTATAGTAAAACTGTAAACTTTGTGAGACTGTACATTGATATTGGGATGATGGATCAGTTTTCTCTGTATATTTATGCACGCATCACGTAAATAATGGAATATATTGGGTAGAGTTTTTAGAAAAACATTGGTCTTAATTTCAGGTATCATTTGTTTGTATTTCTTAGAACGCTTTGTGCCGTCAGGAGATATGTGAATTTAAGAGGATAGGCGGGCTGAAATGCTAATTTGGAGAATAGGTCACTTTTCCGTCTGATCCGCCTTAACAATACACCCCACCGACTGGAGTGCGAAAGAGACAACAGCAGCTCGAATCAATTTTATCTAAATAAAATCGACGAAAACAGCATTTCGTATTCCCCTGTTTCCTCCTCCAAAACTAAACCGATTTTAACAATTCTTTCAAGAATAATATGAGAAAGATTTTGGCTATGTCTGTATGTTTTGCTTTTTTTATTTTTATTCTTTAAATTTGTTTGCTGGATGTCTGAAAATGGGTGGTTCAATTGGTCATTTTCGAAGGTCCCTAGTTCATACAGTAATTTTAATTAATGCAAAACATAGGGACATAGCAGAGGTAACATAGATTGTATGGTAAAAAATGTTTTGCTCTAGTGTCATTATCCAGGGAGGAAACAGGGGAATACGTTTGTATGGAAAAAACAGAACTCGGCTATCCTCTTAAAGTTTTCGAAAATAACATGCATCGGCACGTATTTCAGTAGTCTGCTCTGCATACGAAGTCGTGGGTCACAGCTAGTCTAATAAAATGGACGTAATTTTTAGTGTAATGCGGATGTCCAGTAGATCAACTTTATGACTAACAAATTTTACAGTTTCAACGTTACGTGTTCTTCCTTTAATGCTATTTTTAACGTATCTATTTCCTTGGGGGGTCTAAGAAGTGCTTATAGAAACCTGGTATAAAACTCATGTTTGTTGTTTAGAGGACGACCAAGAATTATACATAACACCTTTTGACTAATTATTATAAGGACTAGCCTTGCGGTAGCATTTCCCCTCTGCCACGGTATAAACATAATTGATCTTATGCATTTACATTAAATTTTACACCTTATCACTAAACGAGACATCCTATAATTGCCAAATAATAACATCGAACTTAGAACGTTTGGGGTTCACACGAGACTACTTTTCATGATTTTTAACATTCAAAATTAGAATCTAAAGTTATGGGGAATAAAATCTAAAGTTGCGGATTTCATGTTACCTCGCCTCCCGCGAAAAGTGGCAGAAATATTTGTTAGTAGAATTACACGCGTAACCAGTCCACATATAAATAGTCAAAGATAAAACCCTAAAGTAGCAACTGACTGATAATGTAACAATTGCGTGATTTGTGAAACCCTATTTATCTAATCAGTTAATCACCATACTGTCTACTATAGCACAAGCCTTCATTCATAGTAAGGGGGTATAGGCATTAGTCCACCACGCATGTACAATGTGGATTGATAGACTTTACATACGCATAAAAATTCTTCTCCAGCGTATGCAGGTTTCCTCATATTTTTTTACCGTTTTCTTTACCAAAGAATTAGTGGTATAACAAATCGTACTTATCTATATCGACACGACTCTTTCGCAGTTGGATAGACAGAGACCAGAGCGCTACCTTCTACATCTTCCATCTCATTCACGTCTCATAAAATGCACGGCGATTTCGACGAATTACTAAAAATATTTTGCTAATAATCTAAAATGAAAAAGTTTGAATAGACGGATGTTTGTTTGTCAGTTTAAAATGTTGTAGGTACATACACGGACCAAACAGCAAACATCCATTACATTCCATCCAAAAGTTATACACATTCGCTAGCTGAATTTTACTCTAAAACACCTGTACTTTGTACTTTTACATCCTTATTTCGTACTCTTGAGAATTGTTCTGTTGGCCAGTTGCCAAGTATCCTTGACTGTGTTTAGAATACGGAAATGTGTGGAGCTCCCGGAGGAGCAACCTGCTGTAATTGACTGGGCTTAGTGATTAGTCCCGACCTTCAAAATTAAGCGTGCTTAGGGACAGATGGGTAGAACACTGGATTAAGGTACTTGCATAAATGATTAGGGCATCGAGGCCTTAATACATAAAGTTTTAGCAGTGAACTTGCTTCAGCGAAAATTCTGGCAAAGTCCGAACCAAACGGAATTGTTCGCACTGACGGCAAGAGACCCGACGGATTACCGCTCATTCCTTGGCGTCAGGGGAGGAGTCTGGTATGGGATGTAACCTGCGTGGACACCTACCTTAGCCCCGTCTCACCTCCAGGCCACTTCCGAGCGTGCTGGTGCTGCAGCTGTGGGCGCTGAGGTCTTGAAGTGCCGAAAGTACCGCGATTTGGCCGGCAGCTACATTTTCACGCCTATAGGCTTCGAGACGAGAGCTGTTTTACTTAGTTTTCTTTTTATTACCTATCGGATTATACTGTATCATATTATTTCTGTGTACCTAATACAAGCAGTGAATAAATGAATGAATGGATGTTATTCTCATAGCAGCGATTAATGCTGGCGCTTTTTTCGAAAAACAGTCAGGTAAGCAAGATATTCATAAGTACATAAGTGTGTGCGTTAAACGCAGATGCACTCTCTCGTCCTTACCCTCCTGAATCTGATGAGACAGGAAACAGATACATTCAGAAGTAGAGTCGAATGTAGTGGAGTCGCGTGCATGGAGTGACAATATCAGACATATTGATAATGCTTGAAGGAATTAGTAACTTCCTATGGGTCGTCTTGTGTTGGCGTTATTCGAAGTCATATACCACACCGACCATAAGCGGCATAAATTTCTGTGTTTTTGCATACGACGGGACAGATAATACAGGGTGTAAGAAAACACCCTAGTAATACATAAGGGGGTGCTTCAGACCATCAAACTGAACAACTTTCACTATGGAGCCAACACAGAGAAAAAAACACCTGTCCCATGCATTTGGGTCGAGACGGTATTACAGTTTTGTATGAAATAGCAGATTTTTTTCGCGACATCGATGTTGGCTCCATAGTGAAAGTTGTTCAGTTTGATGGTCTGAAGCACCCCCTTAAGTATTACTAGGGTGTTTTGTTACACCCTGTATATCCAGGAAGTAAACAAATTACACAAAACCTCCTGACGTCACGTGAGTATCAAAAATAGTAACTATTAAATAATCTGTGATTTTTGACTATTTATATGTGGACTGTTTACGCGTGTAATTCTACTAACAAACATTTCTGCCACTTTTTGCGGGGGGCGAGGTATTTTCCCCATAACTTTAGATTCTAATTTTGAATGTTAAAAATCATAAAAAGTAGTCTCGTATGAACCCCAAACGTTCTAAGTTCGAAGTTATTATTTCGCAATTATAGGCTGTCTCGTTTAGTGATAAGGTGTCAAATTGAATGTAAATGCACAAGATCAATTGTGCTTATACCGTGGCAGAGGGGTAATGCTAACGCAAGGCTAGTTCTTATAATAATTAGTCAAAGTTAGAAATATTATACTTATCACCTATTTATGCATGCATGTCAATATTATTATATTTCTGTAATGTCTACCTAATGTCTATAACCTACAAAGGATCGGCGAAAAACTCTTGCAGAACTATCACAGACTCTCAAAAGTCTGTGATAGAACGCAGCTTTTTACGCATTAGAGGCAAAGATCGGCCGTCACCAAACTGTACGCATTTTTGTCAAAGAGCGCCCGAGAATAGAATCCGAGTAAGAACACTCGACGCATGGGCGTCCCCGGGGAACTGGGATACAGAAATATAACCCATTCGTATTCGTCAGTTGTAGTGTTAAGAATGTTAGGGGGTCGTCATACGGGGCGGGCCGACGCGGGACTTTCGATATTATGCTTCTTGTTCTATCAATGACATGATAAACTCACGACCTTATCTCTTTCAGAGTGAGAATCTTTGTTACAACTATTATGTATTTATGCGTATGGCGAATTTGGTTTGTAGGCATAAGATCATAAGTCTACATCCAGCGTCTGAAGCCATCGAAGGGCCTCAGGTGTCAGGTGAGTCAGGTCCTCAGGACGGCCCGGGTAAGCTCGAAGGGGGCACCGTTGTATTATGTGTTACAACTATTAAACTAACTTTATTAACATGCAGTTGTAGCAACGCTCAGTAACAATATAGGGTCCTTCTTGATATGCTGACACTTTTGGGATGATCAGACCGTAGAACTGAACAACTTTCTCTATGGGACAAACATCGAAATCGCGAAAAAAAAATCAGCTGTCCCATACATTTGGTTCAAGCAGCTTTGTATGGTAGAGCTGTTTTTTTTCGCGATTTCGATGTTGGTGCAATAGAGAAAGTTGTTCAGTTTGACGGTCTGATCATTCCCTTAGAAAAGTGTCAGCAAATTAAGAAGGACACTATATACACTATTGGACGAAAAACCGAATTTAGGTACAATTAAGTACATAAAGAGTTGCATAAAGGACCACCTCACACATTGCATATATTTATGAAATAGGTGGAGATGGATGGATGTTCTGAGGTTTCAGAATAACTCTGAAAACCCCCTCGGGTATTATAATCGTGAGCATATGCTATGCTATGCCAGGGTAAATTAATAACAATCACATGCACACATTTTTCTGATTTCAAACAGTAAATTCCAAAGCTTTTTATAACGGAAACCAGAACAACGACACAAACATTAATTATTTTAATGACCGAACAGGGGTTCGAACTCAAGGAATCTGGTTTGGCAGTCCGGCATTATAACCGTAATCAGGATAGGCATAGATTTAGGGTGGGCGCACATAAACACTTTCTATCAGAAAAATCCCGCACATTAATCAGAATTGACGTACGGTCTGGCACAACTCTGACAGCCTGCAGGGTCTCGTACAAAAGGTATGCGAAAAATGCCTTCCAGCGAGCCTCACAATTGTTCTGACGAAACATCCTTATAATGTACGGCGGGCCTTAGGGTTTCAAAATGGAATGACGTGTCAAGTTGTGATAGGTGGCTACTGGCTAGCCTTTTGCCAACAAAAACACTCCAAAACAAACCTTATCCACTAGCCACTATGAAACCAGAGGAAGAAATGGAAGGAATGTGGTCTAAGCTACCGCACGGCGGTATAATTCCTTGATACATAATTAAAACTCAATAAGGTACACTTCCGATTGTCATCAGCCAGCTGGCTCTCAGCTTACACCCCTTCAGAAACAGTGTTTACTTCCCTCACTTTCGGGTCACCCCAACTCAACTTTGCTTTGTTTAGAAAACTTTCTCAAATCCCATGTTGTGTTAATTAGTATTCCTATCCTGTCCGTCTGTCCGCAATAAGTCACCGCTAGATTATGTGCTGGGAAATTGGGCTGTTTCGTTAGAATAACAATTGTACATAATGGTTAATTAGAAATTGCTGTTTAGGTTGTAAGTAGTTGGGACTAAAACGAGGTGGAGTTTAAAATACCTTTATTAAGTTTTGGTCTACACTGCGGTAAAATTTACCTGTATAGTTATGTTATTTTGAATATTATTGATTATAAACATGTTACAGACATGTTGTGCTATTTTAATCAAATTAAAGATTGAAATTTAGGTCTCGGGCGAGACTTGAACCCGCACTCTTCCATACCGGGGAATTGGGACTCCTTATTGGGCTTAAGGGGACGTGAGCGCCATCTACTGGAAGTTATTACAAACTAACCAATTCGCAAGTCCAACATTACAACTGGAATTCATACGATATAGATAATAACCCTTTAGACGCAAAAGATTGAAAATTTCGTTCTCTGGTTAGTCGGCTCGGTGGCGAAATTGGATAACGCAATTCTCCGATTTGGAAGAGTGCGGGTTCAAGTCCGGCCCGAGACTTAATTTTTCAATCTTTAATTTGATATGTTATTTTGTTATCTACTTTCTGGCTTTGATTTGTATCAAACCGTATGTGTCACAAGAGATAGGCACTGTGTATATCTTAGATGCCCATACCATCTGGCTACCAATTGGAGTCACTGCTACAGCAAGTTAAACTCAAAGACACGCCATTAACACAAGAAAAAGAGTCACAGCATCAGACCCTTTCTGATCGTAGCGGTTCCTCATTTCATCCTAGTTTAGCGTACATACTTATACATAAAAATATTGAATATCGTTGTAGTCAGAATTGAGTATTTCTATTTTGTTTGAATGAAATCTAATCATATCAGAACTGTATTTTATAATTATCAAAAACATAGTTAAGTAGGTACAGTAATTTTGATTAGGCATTTAACTGAATATTTTATGTCTCTACTATCTAGAAGAGATGCTATTAAAGAAGTACCTACAATAATGTTAGACGGTAATAAAACTCGTTGGCTACGGACTGCAGCGTTTCACCCGCTAATGTTTAGACACCTTTACGTAAAAATTTCACTCTCCACCCTTTTGAAGACGATACAATTTTGCTCGAAAAATTGATTCAATTTGCGTTTTCTCCAAAACGATTTTAGTTTCGTCGGTTCCCGCGTTAGGTTATTGTCCCGATATATTCCAACTTTAGTTTTTGTGAATATCATTTACAGATTCGATAAGAACTTTTGTTGTATTTTCGTCTTCAAGGCTTCGCTTGTAGATCTGATTGAATTTTTTCACGCTTTCATTTCAAACATACATCATTTTTCTTTTGTGGTCGAAATATTGGTATTAGTACCAACTACTTTTTCAGGTGTGAAATTTCTGTATATAAGGTCTAACATAATTAGCTGAAACTATTATAAGGGATGAGTATCAGACCATCAAACTGAACAACTATCTCTAAGGGACCAATATGGAAATCGCAAAAAAAAAAAATCGGATGTCCCATACAAAACTGCCAACCAAACTGTATGGGACAAATGTTTTTTTTTCGCGATTTCAATATTGGTCCCATAGAGAAAGTTGTTCAGTTTGATGGTTTGGTACTCCCCTTAAAATAGTTTCAGGTAATTTTGTTAGACCTTATATGTTATCATCATAATATAAGAATGATCAAAGTGATTAACATTTCTTTCCGTGGGTGTCCTATGAGACGACTAAGGGATAAAGTCACCTACATAAATCTTCAATATCCTAAAGGTGCGAAATTATAGTGACATGGTGTCACTGTGGCGATGTTTCGATGTGTTTAGATTGTAGACTCCTTGGCCTAACGTGTTACTCGGCTCCGTTGGAGAGATTTCATGTGGACTATTCTTCTGATGCCAGGAATTATTATACGAAAAAGAGAAGGCTTGTTTGTAGCACTGGAGGTTGATTTTAGTAATTTTACACAATGGTTGGTTACACACAAGCACCGTACAATATGGAAGAACGGAAACAGAAATTACAACTTTTTTAATAATAACATTTTATGTTGGTGCTGCCAACGTAGATGATGTGTGATGAGGTAACTGCCCACAAAGGGAATAATATATTTGTGCTGTGTCACGTTCCATCAGATGCAGGAGTGATAAGAACGAGTGCATTTGTCATCATATAGCTTTTTTTTTGGGTTCGGTAGTCAACAAGGAACCCTTATAGTTTCGCCATGTCCGTCCATCTGTCCGTCTGTCCGCGGCTTAGTTCAGAGACGCTTAGTACTAGAAAGCTGTAATTTAACATGGGTATACATATTTATCACGCCGACGAAGTGGTAGAATAAAATATTGAAAAATATTTTTTTAGGGTACCTCCCACACGAAAAGTGGGGATGCATTTTTTTCTCTCGTCTATCCCATGGTGTGGGGTATCGTTGGACAGGTCTTTTAAAAATATTGTGGGTGTGGGTAGACCATTTTTCGATTTAGGAATCCGTTAGCGGATACGTGAAAAAATTCATGGCAGTAGTGTTTATAACGAATTTAAAAGAAAAACTATCAACGCTAAATAGACTTTGCAAGTTAACTAGTAATAGTCGAATAACTTGTAATATGTACTTTTATACTTTATTAGCCGCTAAACCGTAGTATAAAACAAAAAGCCCCCTTCTAAGTCCGTATATTGTGACGGGCAACTACGGAAGCCTACCCTGCGCGTGGCCCAACACGCTCAAATTTTCTCAATATACCTACTCAAATCTTCCCAGAAATATGGAGATCCTATATGTAAAAGAATCATGAAAATCTGTGCAGCAGTTTTTGCGTAAATCACTAACATACACGCACGGGTCAAATAGAGGACCTCTCTTTTTGTGAAGTCGGAATATTTAACTTCATCATTTAGATTGCAAGACTACCAAAATATAGAAGCAAACGCAGACAATCTTGTTATTTCAGGTCCTGGTCTCAACGCTAATTAGCGCGCCGTTGTTCAAAGATACAATATAACTTGCTGGTCTCTTTGAGTTGGTCCTATAAATGTTACTTCTGGATAACAAGGTGGATAATAATGTTACCCAGTGAAAGACGAAATTATATTTTGTGTAGTTTAGTAGAAACCACAGTATACGAAAGACTAGGGAACTATATAATAAGGAAGACAGGTTTGGTCATATGGAAAGAATGAATAAGAGCAGATTGGAGAGTCACTTTGCAGGGTTTGCCCCGAACAATTGTCTTTCGCGTGGTGTTCGCGCGGTTCGCGTCTCAGCCTGCCACGAGACTCCGCAATCATTCTCAATTATGTTCTTACTTAAAAACAATCCACGAGATTGGATAGTGACTCCCTCAAACCACTTGATACTGGCGCAAATGCAGTGCTAACGCACAAGCGAGAAAGTTGTTCAGTTTGATGGTCTGATCATCCTCTTAAAAAATGTCAGTATATTAAGTTGGACCCTGTATATGTCAATTTTGAACAATTTAAGATGGTCTGTGTTGGACGAGCGTTAAATAATAATACAACGTGTCAACTAATGAATGCAAACCTGACACCACGTGCAACCGTAGCGTGCTCTCTTTCTATTTGTGCCTTATTGCGCGCATTATGCTACGGCCGTAGCTTTCTCCACAATAACAGGCAAATTAGGTCTTCACGTACACAGTATAAGACGGTAAAGAGTATGGTACGACATACAGTACGGACACTCCCTGTGTAGTGCTCTTTCACTCGCACTCACTGAGTATCGCACGTGATTACTTCTTCTCGTCAGGACGAGCCCGTGTGAAAGTGTCCAGGGTGTGGTATCAGTATACTATTGGCAACAATTATTTCAGGTATATTCTTGGTTTTGCTCACGGACCTGAAAAAAAGACGGACGTAATCTCGTCTAATCATAAGTGAAGCACCCATTTATATGTGTGTGCGTGCTGTCGCACTGTCGCGCAGTGCATAATGGCGGCGGGTTGTCGGACCTGGGCCTATAGACAAAATACCTTTCGATTAGCGTTAACGACAGTAGAAAATGTAAAATGTTAGGATTTGACGTATGGTGACGAAAGCTAACGTCAAAATTTTTCGATCGCTAATGTCAAATCCATACATTCTGTCATCTTCTACTAGCTCAACGCCAATTGAATGTTACTTTGTCTAGGGGGGCTGAGCCTAGAACTGGTGTGAGTGTAGGTCCCTTGTGGAACAAACGAAATTGTTTGACCTTGCATGCTTCACATCTTTTTAGTGTCACATTATGTTCGTCTTTTTTTCAAATCTGTGGTTTTGCTATTAAATTGGTGCTTTTACGGTAGGTAACCCTGCCATGCTTACTGTTTTTCCTATTGGCAAGGAATACTATCAATTTCTTCCTAGTTACTACTATATTGTTCCAAGACAGATTACAGTTATCCCATCGGCTCGTTGGACTTCGTTGTCTAGTATCGCTGCTGTTGGTTCTGGTTGGTTCGGTTGGTTTATATTGGTAGGGTTATGCCCATAAAAATCCATAGATACAAAATTTCTAATATTACCTATAGACCTGCTAAAGAGAAATGTGGATGAAAACAATAGATAACTTGTATAACTACGTCTTCAATATGAGGTCGCGCCGTATTCTGTTTGGCAGCGTCTGACGATCGTTTGATTGATCGCTTCCGAGTCGCGCGGGGCATGGAGCCGAGGTTAGTGCTGTAAAGGTGATATACAGGCTACTGTCATGGCTTCCTAGGTCGTAGTGCTTTTAGGTGACTCATGTTTGACGGTTTGATAACATAAAAACATACAATGAAAAAAAAATGCAACGTACACGTAGCCCGTCGCAGCTTACGTACCACGTAGCTTACGACGCGATACTGATTACGAGTGTTGCATTAGAATTTTCACAGAATGTGTGTTATAATAGCGGAATTGTTAAAAAATAATAAAAATGTCAATTAGTTAAAAATTAAGGTTGTACAAGAAGCTAGTTTTTATCAACGTTTTTTCTTCTTGCTCTATAGTAACAACGGTCATACATACAAGCGTCAAACTTAGTGTGATTATAGAGTAAACTCTACAGTATAACAAAAAATAATAAAAAACCGGCCAAGTGTAAGTCAGTCTCGCGTGTAAAGGTCTAGGAAAAAAAACTTTTTTGTAAGTTAATATGTGGTGTGGTGGTGTGGTACGGAACCCTCGGTGCTCGACTAGCATTCTCATTTGACCGGTTTCATTGATTCTTAATTGAAGTTTTTTCTACAATGTCTTTAAACACACGCAGCACGTGTTGCGAGATAGATCTGCAAGGTTAGAAAGCTGATCAAGCGTCAACCCGTCAAGCTGTCGCTGTCGCGTGTCACCCGGGAACAAAAGTCTACCTAGGTTGAAGAGCACGGACTAACGTGACTCCAGTCTAGCTCAGCGACAAATAAAAGCCAAGAGACTGAAGCCAGTAAACCCAGAGATTTATTATAAAACTGTCTCATGACCCGCAACAAACTAAGTACCCTATACATTTTCCTCGTTCATATTTAGGGTTCCGTAATCCTTAGTGATTCGAGAGCGTCGGTGGCGCGTTGCGGAGAGCAATCCTTCTTAATATGCTGACACTTTTTCAAGGGGATGATCAGACCGTCAAACTGAACAACTTTCTCTATGGGACCAACATTGAAATCGCGAAAAAAAAATCAGCTCTTCCGCTGCAAACCTAATTGAGCCAAATGTATGCTGATGACAGATGATTTTTTTTTCGTGATTTTGATGTTGGTCCCGTAAAAAAGTGTCAGCATATTAAGATGGACCCTGTATAAACGAAATCTTGAGGTTCAGGTTCAAATTAGCATGGATGACTTGCCATGTACCAATGAGTTTTTCTAACTACGTACGTAATACCGACTGCTCTCAAACGGTGAAGGAAAACATCGCGAGGAAACCTACGCCAAAGAAGAAATTCCGATGCGTATGTGAAATCTACCAATTCGCATTGGGCACGCGTGGTCGACTAACGCCCTTACACCCTCCCTGAGGATAGGCCTGCGCCCTGCAGTGGGACGTATATAGGCTGTGATAATGAATCGTTCGCGTAGAGCGTCTGGCACAGACTAAGTAAGCATATGCCACTTGGCCTGTACGAATGTTACAAACAATTCAGTCTGGGTATCTCCTCTAGTTCATGATTTCTTTTCGGGCCAGTTCCTATTCAATAACCTTAATAAGGAATTTAATAAGGTAGGTGTATAATTATTTAGCCTGAATACGATTACAGTAACATTTTTGTGATACGATTATGATTTAAAATAATGTCCGTTAATTTAGCATGCTACGGAACCCTCATTCAGTATGCAAGTCCGGCTTGCACATTAGTACCCGAATTTACAACCTCTATTCAGAAATTTGACTTTATGTATGACAACAAGAGTAATGCTGACACGTTTACGATGTACTTAATAAAACTAGAACCGAACGGTACTAAAATTTGTTTCATCGTCATTTTAGTGGGCGTAAAAATGAAGTTTTACGAGGTTACACGCTTGTTGCGGTAGGTCGTCGTGATGAACACTTTACAGGTGAATATTTATTTCTAGGCTGTACGGTTTACAACCGGCCAAGTGCGTGTCGGGCCACGCTATGGTTCCGTAGTTGCCCGTCACAATATACGGACTTAGAAGGGGCTTTTTGTTTTATACTACGGTTTAACGGGTCTAAAAAGTACATTTTACAAGTTGGTCGACTATTACTCTTTAATGTGTAAAGCTTATTTAGCGGTGATAGCTTTCCTTTTAAATTAGTTTTATACACTACTGCAATAATTTTTTATGTATCACGTTTAGCTGGCACTTGACTCTAACAAAAATTTACACTTTAAAGTTTAATATTTCGCTAACGGATCCCTAAATCGAAAAATGGTTTTCCCACACCCAACATTTTTTTATTCATAGACTTAAAAAAAAATCATCCCTTTTCGTGTCGTTCGGGGACGTACCCTAAAAAATATTTTTCAAGATTTTATTTTACCACTTTGTCGGCGTAATAAATATGTATACCCATGTCAAATTACAGCTTTCTAGTGCTAAGCGTCTCTGAGCTAAGCCGCGGACATGGCGAAACTATAAGGGTTCCTTGTTGACTATGGAACCCTAAAAATTCGCTTTGGGTTTGGGTACTGTGCTATTCTATTCTAAATTTAAAATTGAGGTTACCTCGTGGTGACGATTATATGTCTAGTTTAAATAGCACCTGGGCCTGACGTTGTTCGGTAATATACAAGGTCCTTCTTAATTTGTTGACAGTTTTTTAAGGGGATGACAAGACCATCAAACTGAACAGTTTTATCAATTGGACCAAAATCGAAATCGCGAAAAAAAATAGGTTGTATAGGGTGTAAGTGACAGCCTGGAAAATACTGAAATGGTGAATTCAGACCATCAAACTGAAGAACTTTCATACGGAGCCACCCTCAGGAAATGTGAAAAAAAAATCTACTATTTCATACATTTGAGTCGAGTTCAGCTGTTTTGTATGGAGCAGCAGATTTTTTTTTGCCTTTCCTGTTGGTGGCTCCACAGTAAAAGTTGTTCAGTTTGATGGTATGAATTCACCGTTTCAGTATTTGCTAGGCTGTCACTTACACCCTGTATAATCTACAGGCGAACATTTAACATTATGGTTCTGAATTCATTCATAAATAATTTCAATAGTAAACACAGGCTGTTCCTAATAATATTATGTGCTCAGGAAGTTGGAATCTATACCTGGAGAGCAGACTGCTTAGACTACTTATATGAGGACAAGTTACGCGTGTAATTCTACTAACAACATTTTCTGCCACTTTTTGCGGGGGGCGAGGTAGCACGACATACGCAACTTGGAATTTTATTCCATTAGTTTAGATTCTAATTTTGAATGTTAAAAATCATGAAAAACAGTGTAACAAAATTTTCTGCCACTTTTTGCGGGGGGCGATGTAGCACGACATACGCAACTTTTAATTTTATTCCATTAGTTTAGATTGTATGGACCCCAACCGTCATAAGTTCGAAATTATTGTTCCGCAATTATAGGCTGTCGCGTTTAGTGATAAGGTACAAATTTGAATGTAAATGCGTAAGATATTTTGAACTTGCACGTTGGCAGAGGGGAAATGCTAAGACGAGGCGGGTCTGCATATAAGTAGTCTAAGGCAGACCGCCTTACAAGCGGTGAAACATGAAAATACTCCTTGGCGGTAGGTAATGTTCGTCCTTCTTTCGTAAATTCCCGTCGTTGTTTCTGACGTCAACTTTGTCCCTTTCTAATTCAACGACAAAAATTGATAGAAGATACAAACGTAAAATCAGAAACATGACGACGGACACGTACGAAAAAAGGAGGAAAGAAGGACGAACATTACCGACCGCCATGGTCAATTTTCGTGTTTCCATGCTTGTTAGGATGATTATAAATCCATGGATATGCTATAGAAAATTGGGTATTTGAATACATACAATTTATTTTAATTTTATCTTCTCAATAAAAAAGGTTAGAAAATAACGCTTAACTCCCATTTTCATTTAGTTTAAAAACTTTAAAAAGTAATGAAATGTTGATGACGTCACAACTCAGAATTGAGTACAATTTCATACAAAGCGCACGTCACAGATTAATAATAAGTTGTTGACGTCCAATAAAGAGTAGCTGATTTGACTAGTTGTCAAGTACCCTATTATGTTCTAACGTAAACTTTTTTGTTTCAGGATTTTTTTTACAATAATGCGGCAATCTTATGGAGCCTAGGTTAAGCGCACAGAAAGCCGGTAAGTCACTTTTTTGTCTTATCAAGTACAACCACGAAAATAGAACAAGTCACAAATATCCGTTTTTACCACATCACGCTGGGGGCGTAAGGGCAGTAAATCAGGGCACAATACAAAGGCACCCTGACACTGATAGATTGATTCTTTGTGCGTCAAACTGCATATGTATAAGAAAGTTGTTTTTCTACTAATGTCCTGATATTCGAGATGGATTCGTTACATCGTTATTAGTATATGAGGATCGGTATAATGATTATCGATTGGGTATTATTGTTGAGTGATTATATCATATATAACTCTTAAGTGTCTTGTGCAGTGATTTGTTTATTCTCTTGTATTATTCATAGGGGTATACAAGGTGTTACAAAAATACAAATAAACATTTAAATTGAACAACTTTCACTATGGGACCAACATCGAAAGCGCGAAACAAAAAACTGATATTCCATACTAAACTACAAATCTACTCGAGCTAAATGTATGGGACAGCAGATATTTTTTTCGCGATTTCGATGTTGGACCCATAGAGAAAGTTGTTATGTTTGACGGTCTGATCATCTCAGATCATCTCTCGAGCCATACATTTGGTTCGAGTAGTTTTGTATGGGACAGCAGATTTTTTTTTTTCGCGATTTCGATGTTGGTGTTATAGAGAAAGTTGTTCAGTTTGATGGTTTAATCATCTCCTTAAAAAAGTTTCATCATATTAAGAAAGACCCTATATACATAAACTGACATGCTAAAACCGGTCAGAATCAATGCTAGAACAACCAACTTTCTGTGTAATAATGTAGCAATGCTCAAATTTAGCAATTTAAGTTTCTGAATGAAATGATAATTATATTTTTAAACCAAAATTAAACAAAGCTTTAAAAATTATTTTAAAATATCAAATGCTGAACCTATAATACAGTAGTTAACAAAAACTATAATAATCCTTAATCCTCCGTTTAAGAGTATATTACTGTTGGCGCGCTCCATACAAACGAAGTCTGGTGATATTTTCAATACTAACCGATTAAACTCAATGAAATTTTGCAGAAACAATCTAGACACAATTTTCTATGCTTGTATCGTGTCAGATTTTCCTTCAAATATACAGTTTTAAAGTTACAGTGCCTCAATGATTTCCATACAAATCTTAAATTAATTCTAGCATTGAAACTGTATATTTTAACTAAAATCGGACACGATACAAGCATAGATAATTGTTCCTAGATTGTTTCTGCAAAATGTCATTGAGTTTAACTGGTTAGTATTGAAAATATCACCAGACTTCGTTTGTATGCAGCGCGCATTTACGCGTACCGGAATAAACTTCTCTTAATGCATCTTCGTTTTCGCCCAAAATCTCCAACGTTCAGAGTCGACCTTTTGACTGCTAACATCTTAACCGCCTTAATCTCAGACTTACATTGTACGAAAGCGACGTTCAAAACGTTTAAATCAATCAAGCCAGCGTTCCAGCCCGATTCAATATAAAATTGAACGTGAAGTTAGAACGGACGTTTTTAAAAGCTAAGCGCCATGATTGATTGGTAGATGCCTATGACGTGGCATTTTCCCCGATATCAAAGATACGATTGTTTCTCAAAGTCAAGGCTTTTGCGGATGTTTTTGTCGGAAAATTACTTACACACTTTTGCTTTTAGGAATGCTTTTTGGTGTAATAAAGAGTTTTTTACGTTCAAGTTGGTGCGGTAATTTTGAGGAGAGGTTGAGTGGTGATTCCGTTTTTTAAAATTGCATCGTTTTGTTAATTTGTAGTCTCATTTTTGGTAGCGTGTTGTTACTGGCGTGAAATAAGTAATAATTTCTTCTTATACAGGGTGTAATTAACATCCTTTTAAACTAAGAGTCTACCCATCAAACTAAACAACTTTTAATACGGGAGCAAATCGATCGAGCTAAAAAATTCCTACTCGACTCAAATGCTCAACAACCGATCTTTTTGCTCCGATTGGTTTGCTCCCATAGTAGAAGTTGTTCAGTTTGATGGGTAGACTCTTAAAAGGATGTTGATGAAATCAATTTCACCCTGTAGATATCACACCTATAAAGGTGATAAGGATTATTTTTGTAGTTTTTATGATTTAGGTGATAATTTGACGAAAGCCACTTGTCAAGTAATTCGAACAAATAGCTAGCTTGCTTGTGAACAACATAATAATAAAATAAAAACTGGTCTAGTGCGAGTCGGACTCGCAGACGAAGGGTTCCGTACCACCATACATATTACTATTTTTTTTTAATTTCTCCGGGATTTGTTGTTTTACCTTAGAGAATGCACTATAATCACACCAAGTATGACGCTTGTACGTATTAACGTTTTTACAAAAGAGCAAAAATGAGAAGTTGATAAAAAAAACTCCCCTAATTTACTTTTTTTATTTTCAGCAAATCTGCCGTAATAACGCATATCATATGTAAAAATGTCCATCGTCTTGTTATTATAGTTCAAAAGAAACAGCCCTTTATAGGTAGAACAGACAGACGGACAGCGTATGTACGTTATAAGAAAGAGTATCTAATAGGCTTATGAATAGGGTCCAATCGGGACCCTGTATGGGTACGGAACCCTAATAATATAATTGTAGAAATGATTGACACTCCCAGAAGGAAAGCGGTCGTGAGTTTGTGCATATAACTTTATGTTTATTTACTTCGGTTGTGACAGAATTTAATAAATTATTTTTTAGTTAAAGAATTAATGATCGATTGCTTCAAAGTATGGAAGTTTAATGGACCAACCAATAACATTCTTAGCTTCCAGTCAGACTTCGATCATGACCGAACGTTAATTCCCCAGAAAATCTTTACTTTTAAACCTCTACGTTTCAGGACACAGAGGTGGAAGGGGGGGGGGGGGGATGGGCCAATCAATCACTCGCTGACATAATGACGTCATCCATTATCAATTATTGACAGTACACGGATCGGATGCCGGCTATTTTCCAAGTTTTGTGCCTTACGCCCGTCTGCCTCTCGGCGGCTCCTCGATAGATCATATTGGACGTGGACTCTTTGTAATCTAAGTTTTTGGGAAATATCGGGTAGTTTAATATTAGTTTTATTAGTAACTAGGTACCAAGGTACCGGATTAAATTTGGTGCTGATGTTTTTAGATGGTGAAATTTTGTGTACCGAATCGTCAAGACATAATTATAAAACGAATCTACAGGATGTCAACTTAATTACGTTACTTACTTTAGGAGGTGCTTCAGACCAAAAAACTGAACAACTTTTACTATAGGACCAACATTGAAATCGATAAAAAACGACTCTTGGTTCAGCAGGCAGGCTCTCTACAACTTGGGTTGATCCTTAAACTACGTATAATGCATAAGTTTCATACAATTAATGTTACTTTCGTAATACGACTTAGTCTGTGTGATATTAAAAAATAGCAATCCAGAACAATGTATGTGCCTAGGCACCATACATGTAGGTAGTCGTATATCATTTGTTTATGTAGATCCAAACTAAAAACGGGGGGACACTCAAAAAAAATTTTCACTTTGAAGCTTAATATTTCGCTAACGGATCCCTAAATCGGAAAATGGTTTTCCCACATGCATAATAATTTTAAAAGACCTATCCAACGATACCCCACAACATAGGATAGACGAGAAAAAAAATTGCATTCCCACTTATGTGTAAGGGAGGATCCTAAAAAAAATTTTTTTTCACGATTTTATTTGACCACTTTGTCGGCGTGGTTTATATGTATACCCATGTCACATTACAGTGTTCTAGTACTAAGCGTCTCTGAGCTAAGCCGCGGACAGACGGACAGACGGACGGACATGGCGAAACTATAAGGGTTCCTTGTTGACTACGGAACCCTAAAAAAGACCGGACAATGTACAAAATACTAAACTTCCAACATTCACTAACTCCACCATCTTCAAACGTAGGTATCTCTTTGAAAAAAGAAACAACGACAAAACAAACGCGGACACTTTACTCTGCCCGCTTTCATCCGGTTCCATCCGGCTCGAACCGGCCCGCGGCGGTGTTTAGCACCTCATTCCGGCGGTTACAACAAGTTAACACGGCACGTGGTACTTCTACAACGATTTCACGGAGTTTGTTTTCAAATTTAATAGCTTGGACTTTAGCCCTTCGTAATTGTTAGGGTTTTGGAGGTTAGTTTGGTTGTGTGGGCGTGTTTTTTGCGGTTGTTTAACATGTCATGTAACAGGAAGGCAGTATGGGATCAAGCACTAGCAGCTATTTCGAAAGTTATTTTTTGTAGGTGAAAGGCAACCTTCCGTCAACACAAAAAGTGACCTCACGCTCAGTTTCGCCCTTAAAAGGTTGTTGGTTGTTGTTACAAACTTTCTCCTCGCCCTGAAACAGAATATAAATGTAAGGATAGTTTTCAGTGTAAAATATTATATACCTATACTTCATTCCATATAAGGACCACGAGATTTCCGATTCCTATTTAGCTTTCTGGCCAATTCTGATTACCAAATGTAATTAATTTATTGGATACATATACTATCTGACATACCTTGGATGTTACTAAAGTTGTTTTAAGAATAAGAGAGAGGAAGTATTTCAAATCTTTGTTTCTGTAATGCAAAATAGCCTTAAAATTTCGTTGGTATTTTTAATGGAATATGGTAATTTTTAGGGTTTCTTAGTCAAACAAGAAACCCTTATTCTTTTGCCCACTCTCTCTATCTTTTTGTTTGTATGTTCCGCCTCAATTAGTCCCTCAGTTTTGCACATATTGAAACAAATTTTGGCATGAAGACAGATAAGGCCAGTTTTGAATGTGGAGTTTGCTGTCAGTTCTAAGACCTATCTAGGAATTATGTTTCAGACGCTACGCTTCCATAGTAACATAATTATGTTTTCATCATCATCATCATCATCATCTTATTATGTGTCCATGCGTGCTAAATTCTGTACATTTTTCGAATTATAAAATTCCAACATGGACTGTCCATATTCTGGACTGGATTACGCTGGGCCTATGCAATGTCACTCAATACAGCTAATAAAAAAGTGTGAATTTGCTCACAGGCAACGCTTGGGCAATCTATGATTTGATTTACCTACCCCAATGAGTATAACTCGCGTGAGTTGCTATCTGTATGTATAAGTATGTATGGTAAGATGAAGGGGAACCATGCAGCGGACGTACATAAATCTTAACCTCCGCCATGCTGTCTCAGATAGCTATAAATATATCGGATTTACGCCGTACAAGGTCACGATCTCGCGGAGACGTTTTGTGATGAATGGCGCCAATTGTTTTCAAAGTGGAGTTCTGAAGTGGCGTGTCGCTGTGTTTGTTTCATATTTTTGTCTTTCTTTACAAATTGGAATGGGAAATTACTATAATAAGCATGAATGAATTTCTTTTTTATTCACATGGGACATATTTATGTGGGTGTCTTGAAAGGGAAATTATGCCAACTTTTTTTTATTAATGACCTTATGCTTGTGCTAATATCATATAGTTTGTGGGAGGTATATAAAACACAGTTGAGAAGTGATGTCGGAGCCTCGTGGCAAGCTCAAACTCGAACCGCGCGAACACCACGCGAATGACACAATTGCAACCAAACTTGCAACGTGACTCTTCTTTTTTATTGTAAAATAGTTACCTAACATATTTTTTACAAATATCTCATTGATTTTCCAGAATACTTAAAAATAATAAATTTTAATTTATTTGTGACATACAGTGTTTTGTTTGACGAACCAAAAACACATTTGAGTAACATTTTGGTACGCAACCATTCGAGAACTCACTCGTAGACGTATCGAGAATAAACATGTCGTTGACCAAACTGACATGCCTGCTTTAAGGAGGGATTGTACCTGTGATACTAGACAATTTTCCCTAAGAAACAAATAGGAAATACGCAAAAAAAATTGCGATTTCATATGGAAATAGGATCCTTCTTAATATGCTGACACTTTTTTTAAGGGGACGATCAGACCGTCAACCTGCACAACTTTCTCTATGGCACTAAAATCTAAATCGCGAAAAAAAATCTGCTATCCCATACAAAAGTGCAAAACCTACTCGATTTTTTTTTCGCGATTTCGTTGTTGGTGCCATAGAGAAAGTTGTTCATTTTGACGGTCTGACCGTTCCCTTCAAAAAGTGTCAGCATATTAAGTTGGACCCTGTATAAATGCAATCACTTAATGACGTTTGTAAGAATAGAAGAATTTTTTTTGTGAACTTCCCTTCTGCTCCTTTGGAAAAGTTGTTCAGTGTCATCATGTACAATCGCCCAACTGCCCTACAACTATGATTAATCTAAACTATTATAAAAAGATTACGATATAGTTTTTAGGTATCCCTGACTCCAAATCACCCTTTTTTTAGAATTTTTGTTAGTCTGTTTATTTGTTCGAGCTTCAAGCAAAAACTACTGAACTGATTTGACTTAAAATCAGTGTAAGTGACAGCCTAGCAAATACTGAAACGGTGAACTCAGACCATCAAACTGAAAAACTTTCACTATGGAGCCTACCTCAGGAAACGCGAAAAAAAAACAGCTGTCCCATAAATTCGAATCGGGTAGGTACAGCAGTTTTGTATGGGAAAGCTGATTATTTTCGCGTTTCCTGAGGTAGGCTCCATAGTGAAAGTTGTTCAGTTTGATGATCTGAGTTCACCATTTCAGTATTTGCTAGGCTGTCTCTTGTATCATTTGACTATTTGCTAGGCTGTCACTTACACCCTGTATAATTTGTGCGGACGAAGTCGCGAATATATTATTTTATTTTGTAATTCAAAGCCTCTAAAATTCCAATCCCAAAAAAGTTCTGCCTAAGAAGGTCATTAACCCGCACACCTCTAAAATGAAATAGCTAACAATGTAACCGGAGCCCTTTGTCTTGGCGTGATTAATGCTCTCGCAGCCAGATCCTTCCTGCTGCCATCGGGCAAACTTGCAACTTGGGTAATTGATTCCAGCTTATCTGCTGAGACTTCAACTTGCTCTTGGGTTTTGTGTTCGGTCTATAGGACTTTTGCTTGTGTCTATTGAATGTTTGTGGCTAAAATTATCTTGAATAAAAGGTTGAAGATGTACTTTCTACCACGTTGATGTTTTAAAAACTTTTTTTTTGTTCTAGTGCTTTTACTATTTTATTACTTTATAAGTATAATTGGTTGATTGATTATAATTATGCAAATTTTTATGAATGTTCATGTTATCTGCGTTTTTCTGAATTTATACCTAATTATATTATGATTTGTAACACCACTGGCTTTTCGGCGAGGAAACCATGCTTCAATTTCGAGACATGCATTGTACTCATTGTCCATTATAAGTGGCGACAGGCTCACCACCCGTCACAATGAAGTGAAGTGAAGGATTTATTTTAATTTCACTAATCTTCTTAATTTTGTTTGCGAGATAAAATGCATCAAAATCGATCAAAAGAGTAATTTTCGTAATAAAATACATATTTTACCTTTACAGGGTGTTTGGTTAAACAGTGGCTTTATTTTAAGGATTAATTGAACCCATGATACTGAACAACTTTCCCTAAAAAACCGAAAGAAAAATCGCAGATAAATTGTTCGACTTTTCATACAAATGCTTGATCAGCTGATTGCATTTAGTGTAAAAAGTGATGTTTTTTTAGAATTTCCTTTAGGTTTCTTAGGAAAAGTTGATCACTGATTAACTTTTCCTAAGAAACCTCTGGTTGAACATCCTAAATTTCGATTATAAAGAACAAAATAAAATCATTTTTATCAGATTCTCATAAAAAGTTATCTTTATTCATTCAGTTTTTTGGAATTCATTGAGAAACAACAAATTATGTTTTAATGTTTTTTTTAATTATTCGATTTTATTATCGTAAATTAAAAGTATGTTAAATGACTTAATCTTATTGTAAATATTCAATAATTGTTTATTGAAATAAAAATTAGGTTTAAAATTACTCACACAATCAACATCAACAACATGCGTCGTCAACAAAACTGCTTCAGCAACATGCATCGTCAAATTTACAAAACACCATTCAACAACATGCCTCGTCAAATACTTAATCGAAAAGACCGCCCCTAGCCGTACCAGGGCCAAACGTGTCCATAATGCTGGCTGCATTTCCGCGTTGTATGGCTAACGACACGCGTTGAACCAAGTAAGACCCTACACGGAAATCATTTCCCCTTTCCCTTCAAAGTCAAAGTCAAAGTCAAAGTCAAAGTCAAAGTCAAAGTCAAAGTCAAAGTCAATATAATTTATTAAATATAGGAGCTTGCAGCACACTTATCAAACGTCAAATCTTTTTTAAAGCTACCACCGCGTCGGAACGAGTTGTCGCTGTAGAGAAGATAAACGTTTAACGTGTTTTTATGTTGTACATAAACTAACATAAGGCAAACTTTTAAACCACGTACTCTACCCATCAACCTGAACAACTTTTACAATGAGAACAAACATGTCAGAACAAAAAAAATATCAGCTGTTTCATACGTTTAAGTCGTGTAGGCATTTCAATTTTGTATGTATGATTTTTTTTGCGCCGATCGGTTTGCTCCAATAGTAAAAAGTTGTTCAGGTTTACGGGTAGAGTACGTGGTGTAAAGGTTTGCCTTTAGTTCGTTTACATACTGTATTAATAGCTCAAGTCCACAGTTTAAGCGTTACCAAATACAAGTTGCCTGCAAAACATGTTTACTAGAGAGCGGGGACCTTTGTAACTTCGCGACGGGAGAGGCGAGTTCCGCGCGGCTGCCTCACAAACTTACCCACTCCTGCTCCTGCTCCTCAAACGATCGCATTGTTATAATTTTATTTTATTTTATAGTCCCGTTTGAATGTCTTGAGTTCTTAGCTTTTAGAGTTGCTATAATTTAATGTTGATGTCAAATTAATTTTACACTATTTACATACATACACACATGCGTCCGTATTTTACATTAAAGACGATCAGAAACTGAGCTAAAACTATCAAAGTACAATTGTAATGTTCAGATGAAATGATTTGTCAGGTGATAATAAGTATATGGTACGTTATAACCAGCAGGTCTAGCATGATTTCTCTACTTGCACGTGACTCGGCTTTTTCACATACTACAAGTCGCGGCAAGCGCGGCTTTCGCTCTCCGAAAAGTGTAGAGACATCATACTAGACGTGCAGGTTATTTTCTATGCAGCGAAGGCGCGTCGCGCGCGTGTAGAGAAATCATACTAGACGTGCAGGAAGCGGGAAAAGGAGTTTTTCGGAGTGCGAAAGCCGCGCTAGCCGCGACTTCTAGTATGGGAAAAAGGCGAGTCGCGCGCAAGTAGAGAAATCATGCTAGACATGCAGGAGGGCAGATCCAAGCGGTAAAACATCAAAATACTCCTTGGAGGTCGATAATGTTTGTCCTTCTTTCGTAATTATAACCTACTAGAGTTACTATGCTGTCCGTCCGTCAGTCCTACCTACTTAGGTCTGTAACTTTTGAACCGTAATAGCTAGAAAGTTGAAATTTTCATATAATGGGTGTTATTATGGCGGATTTGTTAACAAATAATAAAAATGACATAAAGTTAAAATTTAAGGGGGGTCCTCATACAAGAAAATAGTTTGTTTCAACGTTTTTTCTTCTCGCTCTATCGTAAAAATGGTAATACATACAAGCGTCAAACTTGGTGTGATTAAAGAATAAATTCTACAGTATAAAAACAAATAATAACAACTGGCCAGGAGAGAGTCGGTCTCGTGTTAAAGGTCCAGGACAAAAAAAACACATTTTTTAGTTATTATGTTGTGTGGTGGTGTGGTAGGGAACTCTCGTTGGGCGAGTAGCCCGACTCGAACTTGACCTATTTTATTTCAATAGTCCGCGTCAAGCAATGTTACGAGTCAGACGGCTGTGGCGCGGCCTCAGACGAAAGATCTCTCTTTAAGATTAGAGTGAGCCATACCAATTGTAAAGTGTCCACTTTTTTTGACGTTTAGGTTTGAGTGTGTGGTGTCAAGAAGTATGGACAAAAGGCACCAAGTGACATATGGCCTTATGTTTACGGTCACTTATCACACACACTAGCTCAAAAAAAAGTGGACAGCCGCATAAACAAATATCTATAGTTCCATCTCCTTCTACTATTAAAGGTACGTCATAAGACAAAAGAGACTAACTACAATTGTAAATTTATGCGGACTCTATGGAGATCCTTCCTCTTAGGGCGCGGCACAATTTTACGCGTCATTTTCTATGAAGTATAGGTCCTCTAAATTTAAGCCAGATGTCAAACGGGAACCCTTCCGAGTTCATAGATGGTGGGTTCAGCAAGACAAGACCCTTGTAAACTAATCCACCGCCAATTATCCGGTGTGTTAGGTTATAAATTACGGCGAGTGACGCAGGCTTAGCGGGACATTGTCGCCGGTGACAGCGTCTGCTGCCTGACCGTCGTTTGTCATTGCTTAGTGTACGCTACCGATAAGATTGTCTTTAGTTTCTATACTGTAGGGTATAACTTAATATGCTGACACTTTTTAAGGGGACAATGAGACCGTCAAACTGAACAACTTTCTCTATGGGACCAACATCGAAATCGCAAAAAAAATCTGCTGTCCCGAATGGAAGAGCTGATTTTTAATTCGCGATTTCGATGTTGGTGCCATAGAGATTGTTCAGTCTGATGGTCTGATCATCCCCTTAAAAAAGTGTCAGCATATTAAGAAAGACCCTAAATACTTACTTTAAAAAATACAAAAGGAAAAGTATCTTCAACCTTTAAACCACATACTCTACCGATCAAACTGAACAACTTTTACTATGAGAGCAAACCTGTCAGAACAAAAAATAAAACCGGTCAAGTGTGAGTAGGGCTACTCGCGCACCGAGGGTTCCGTACCACACCACCACACAACACAATAACCAAAAATGTTTTTTGTCCTGGATCTTTAACACGAGACTGACTCACACTTGGCCGGTTTTTATAATTTTTTGTTATACTGTAGAGTTGGCGCTATAATCACACCAAGTTTGACGCTTGTATGTATTACCCTTTTTACGATAGAGCGAGAAGAAAAACGTTGATAAAAACTAGTTTCTTGTTGAGAACCTCCCTTAATTTGTAACTTTTTGCCATTTTTATTATTTGTTCACAAATACATCGTAATAACGCTGTCAACTGTCTAGCTGTTACAGGTGAAAAGGTAGACCTAAATAGGTAGGACGGACGGACAACGTAGGCTTAGTAATAGGGTCCCATTTTCACCCTTTGGGTACGGTACCCTAAAAATCTGCTTTCTTATACATTTTAGTCGAGAAGCCATTGCAGTTTAGTATGGAATGGCAAATTTTTTTTTGCGCTGACCGGTTTGCTCGTTTCATCAAAAACCGCCTAGTAGTTTTTTCGTGATGCTCATACAATCAAAGATACAAAAATTAAAAATTGTTGATTTCGGCACCGACGGCGGGCGATGGACACCCAAACACCATAACGAGATCTTTTTTTTTTAAATATCATTATTTGTACAGACACACTTCTATTACAGTTTTATATTAGTGTAGATATGTTCATACCTTTGACTATTTATATGTGGACTGGATACGCGTGTAATTCTACTAACAAACATTTCTGCCACTTTTTGCGGGGGGCGAGGTTACATGAAATTCGCAACTTTGGATTTTATTCCCCATAACTTTAGATTCTAATTTTGAATGTTAAAAATCATGAAAAGTAGTCTCGTGTGAACCCCAAACGTTCTAAGTTCGAAGTTATTATTTCGCAATTATAGGCTGTCTCGTTTAGTTATAAGGTGTAAAATTGAATGTAAATGCACAAGATCAATTGTGCTTATACCGTGGCAGAGGGGAAATGCTACCGCAAGGCTAGTCCTTATAATGATTAGTCAAAGGTTCATGCTGAACGTAACATATAGCTTTTAACGTGCAAGCAATGGATACATTATCCAGGCTTCCTATATGGCAGATGAAAAAAAAATACGGTATGTAACTCATAGTACACTGTCTATATGAAATATTCTGTTGGGATATAGGCTTTTTTAACTGGCACCGTGTTTGGTGTAGGTCATGAGTTATTCTGTTTTTGTTTCACTTTGAAGCCTGAATGAGAGCATTGCTCCAGTATGGCACTGAATAATTACAATACCCGGGTGTTACTCATGTTTTCTACAACAATTTTTGTTTGCTATTGGAAGTGAGACGGTATTTTTCACGTTCGTTAAATTCTTTTGGAATTTTGAGTGGGATCTTTATTTATTTATGTGGGGAATGCGCGTTTGGGAGCTAGGCATTGTTTTTAATTTTGTACTTTAAGATGCAAATAACCTTTTTTTATTTTTTTTATTTCCTAAGTAATTTAACCTTTGACTATTTATTTGGGGACTGGTTACGCGTGTAATTCTACTAACAAACATTTCTGCCACTTTTTGCGGGGGGCGAGGTAACATGAAATCCGCAACTTTGGATTTTATTCCCCATAACTTTAGATACTAATTTTGAATGTTAATAATCATGAAAAGTCATTCCCTCTGCGGCACTCGTGCGAGGCGGTCGCGTGTTTATTGTGCATTCGGATGCATTAATAGTCTTCGTATTGTTGCAACGGGAGTCAAATACCTATCGACCGGACCGGTCCGGTCGCCTAAGTGATTAGCTAAGTGTTTAGCGTTATTTATCGTAATAATTGTCATCTATCGGTATGTACGTTATTTAAGCGTACTAGATGGATGATAATAAGCAGAAACCTGGAGATGAAGAGGATGTTGAGGATGTTGAGGATGATTTGGATGAGTACTATAGGAGAATAATACAAAATTCAATAAGTAGTAAAATAGAGGAAGGCGGATATTCAAAAGCAGAAGAGATGGAAGAGATTAAAGAAAGACCTATAAAAAGAAATAGAGAAGAGGAGGAAGAAGAAGAGAGTAGTTGGACTCAGGTCGTAAAGGACAAGAAAATTAAAAAAAATGCAAATGAAAATATTGAATTATATGTTGCGTGCAGGGACAAACTACCTAAACAATTTGCCTTAGCCAAATTGTTGAAGCAGCATGGAATTTCACAGGTAATAAAAATTAAGTATCTCAGCCCATACAAAATAAGAGTGCAGTTTGAAAGCGAAATTTATAGAGAGAAGATGATTGCATGTCCGGAGCTCATTGAAAAAGGATGGAGATTCCAGAGAGATATGGAAGTTAATTTCTCGCATGGTATTATCAGAGATGTGGATTTAAATCTATCAGAAGAGGAGATCATGAAAAGCATTTCGTGCGTCAGTCCAGCAGTCCTGTCATCTGTAAAACGCCTGAAACGTTATTATAAGGATGGGGAGTGGGTGCCAAGCGAAACCGTTCGGCTGAGCTTCAGGGGATCTTATCTGCCTCCTAATGTTTATGTAGATGATCTGCGCATCAAGGTAGACCCGTACGTATTTCCGGTCTCACAGTGCTCACGCTGCTGGAAGCTAGGACATGCAGCAAGGAGATGCCCGTCGGACAAGATAATATGTCCGAAATGTGGCAACAACCACGCTAACTGTGACACAAAGTATTTCGAGTGTGTCAACTGTGGGGGTAATCACATGGCGCTAGAGAAAACGTGTCCAGCTTTTCTCAAAGAAAAAAGGATTCGGGAGATCATGTCCGAATTCAATTGCACGTATAAAAAAGCACGAGACGTGTACATTCCACAGTCTGATGAGCAGGACTATTCAAAGTGGGAGGAGGATAGTCCTGGCCCTTATATCAACAATAAAACAATCAATCCACCACGAACACCTTATGAGGATAAAAACAAACTCACTGATTACCTCCACACTAAGACAGTTGCAAGTAAGCATGAAGCTTCGTTTGCCGAAGTCCTTAAGGGTAAGGGGAAAAAAGAAACGACTACGCGTATTCGTAATACTAAGACTGAGATGGTAAGTCATTTGAAGAAGAATCAAGAAGGGGGGCCGGGTGCTTCAGGGTTCGCCGATACACCAGAAAACCATTGGCAGGACAGGTCAGACGATGCATCAGGTAAGGACGACCATAGTCCGCGAGGTAGAGAAATCTCTTTTGGGGAGCTACTGGCAAGATTGAAAGACATTCTCTTTCTAAAGGGGGCAACGATTCAAGCTAAAGTGCAAAGTGCAGTGAGGTGCTGTCTAGAGTGGTTGTCCTTAGTCGTAGTGGATAATATGGCTGAATGGCCAATGTTGAAAATAGTGTTAAGTTATCTTAATGGGTAATAAAAGTTTGAGCATTCTACAGTGGAATGCTCAAAGCTTAAGACCTAAGATGTTGGCATTAGAAAGCTTATTGTTTCAAGAAAAGATCCATATTGCTTCCATATGTGAGACGTGGCTGGAGCCCGACAGTTATCTGAAGATCAAAGATTACAACATTTTTAGATGTGATCGTGATGATTCGTATGGAGGTATTGCAGTTCTTATTCATAAATCTATAAAAGCTCAAATGTGTAGGGTACTAGGTGGCAACCCTGGAATCCAAATAGTGCATGTAAAGCTATTCAATTGCAGTGAAATTGAGAATATAGTCTCGGTGTATTGCCCATCTTCTGTTCAAACCAGTGTACAGGATTGGGAGCGTGTCTTCTCTCTGGTGAGTATTAAAGCTTTAATTGTTGGGGACCTCAACGGACACCACACAAATTGGTCTCGGAAGACAGACTCGAGAGGTATTAAAATTCTTGATGCTTTATTGGTAAATGATTTAGTTACACTAAATGATTGCACACCAACCAGGGTTAAACTGGTGGACGGAGTGCTGCAACAGTATTCGCCAGATGTATCTATTGCCTCTTCTGATATTGCGTTTAGAGTTAGCTACCATGTTTTAAACGAAACTTTAGGAAGTGACCATAGAGGGGTAAAATTAACAACCCTTATAAGTCACTCTACGAAACAGTTGGCAAGACGAGATTTCAAAAAGGCAGATTGGATTATCTACAAAAAGATATTAGAAAAGCTTGGCGCGGAGTTTTGTTTCACTGATAACCCTCAGAAGGCATATAACACTTTCGAAGACTATATTAATCTAGCAGCAGAATTATCTATCCCCTTCATAAAATATAACCAAAATCCTAGTAGAAAATTTATCCCTAAGCCCTATTGGAATCAAACCTTGTCTAAAGCGGTGGCCGAACGACGGCTTGCATTATCAATTTTTCGCCGTAACCCTACTCCACACAATTCAGACATTCTCAAAGAAAAAATTCGTATCGCACAGTGTTTAATACGCAAAGCTAAAAGTGAGAGTTGGCATAACTTTTGTTCGTCTTTAAATCAGTCTTCATCATTGAGTGAGTTATGGCATAAAATGCGATGGGTAAAAGGTTATAAATCACCTCCTCACTATGTTGACAAAGATAAGGCAAATGAGCTGTTACATAACTTAACACCTGATTATGTTTCGACCGATACTCCCTCGTTCATATCTTATAATTCTCAGATGGATTCTACTGTATCTATGTCAGAATTGGAATGCAGCATACATGTAAAAAATACTGCTCCTGGATGCGATGGCATTTCTTATCTTATGATAAAAAATCTTCCAATTAGCGGAAAGCTAATTTTATTGTGGTTATACAATAGATTTTATGAGACAGGTTTTGTGCCGAAACAATGGAGGGAGATCGCTATTGTAGCTATCCCAAAACCCGGAAGGGATCCTAATCATGTGTCATCACTCCGGCCGATATCAATGATATCATGTTTGTGTAAAGTTTTTCATTCGATGCTACAAAAGAGACTAGAATGGTTCTGTGAAAAGAAATTAATATTCTCTAATAATACTGTGGGTTTTAGAAAAGCGCGGTCCAGTCTTGACAACCTAGGGAGTCTAGTTACTAGAATTTTGACAGGCTTCTCCGAAAATAAGATGACTATAGGGTGTTTTTTAGACATAGATAACGCCTACAATAATGTGGACATTCCATCTCTGTTAGCTATTTTGGATCGACTAGGGGCGGGCTCAAAACTTTGTATATATCTGTGGAATTTTCTTAAATATAGAAATCTTAAAATACAAACAGATAACTCATTTATTGTTAGAAGTACCAACCGTGGCTTAGCGCAGGGTGACCCGTTATCACCTTTACTGTTTAATATTACAACTGTTAATATTTGCAAACAAATTAATGACGTTTGTGTGTCCCAATACGCGGATGACTTTGTAGTATATACCACCTGCACTAATATACGAGAAGGTACACTAAAATTACAGGATGCACTAGAGACGATGGTTAAATTACTGTTAGAATTAGGCCTGGATATATCTCCCGCAAAATCCAAAGTTTGCATTTTTAAACGGGGTTTTAAAAGAGAACGTGCCCACCTTAAAATTAATAATCGATATTTGGAAGAAGTGGACCATGTGAAGTATTTAGGTCTATGGCTCGATCGCTCACTGAGATGGTCAAAACACATAAACGAAATTAGGGACAAAACAATGAAATTTGTTAATATTTTAAAAATGCTGACCGGTCCTGGTTGGGGCGTGCACCCTACACATTTGAGACGGCTATACATAGCTATTATACGTAGTAGATTGGACTATGCAAGTTTTCTTTATGATTCCAGTTGTAAAACACATCTAATTAAGCTCGACAGAGTACAAAATCAATGCATGAGAGTAATAGGGGGTTTCATCAAAACGACGCCTATTCACGTCATGGAAAACGAATTATGTCTACCACCGTTGCACATAAGGAGGCATTATTTGGCTGCTAAGTTTTGGCTAAAATGTAAGTCAATTAAGAATGGTGAGATTATAAACTTGTTGGACAAGTTAAAAATGCTATGCCGAGGCCTATATTGGCGCCGCAAAGCAATGCCTTTGTTATGTAACATTCACGACTATCTTAGTGACATACCTATACATAGAAGTGTACAGCTTGAGATGTTTACGCTAGACACGTGGGTAAGCAATATGGATCTGGCTAAATCAATTAAGGCGAACATAGATGTTGTTGATAAAGGTAAACATTGTTATTCAACTTCTAATTTAAGAGATTCCTGCAGTTTATTTATAAATCAAAGTTTCGCAAATTTTTATAAAATATTTACGGATGGCTCCAAAGACGAATGTGGTATAGGCGCAGCATTTTTCGATCCTCAGACAAATGTCCATTGCAAATTAAAAATTACTTCTAAAATATGTATTATGTACGTGGAGTTAATAGCTATTGCAGAAGCCTTAGCATATATTGAAACCATAGATTCTGAGAACTTTGTGATCATGTCTGACTCGAAAAGTGCACTGCAACATGTGGCTCGCTGTACCTCGAGTTTTCGAGGAACACCGATTGCCTACTCAATTATGGATGCCATCTATAAACTGTCATTAAAAAATAAAAATGTTGTTTTACAATGGATTCCTGCCCATATCGGCTTAGCGGGAAACGAGCAAGTAGACTTGCTTGCAAAACAGGCATCGGTAGAAGGAGATTTATTTGTATGTGCACCATACTTCACAGACCTTCTTCATATTGTGAAAAACCGTTGCTCCAAACTTTGGAAGGAATCCTTTGATGAAAGATCACTTAGCAAAGGTATTTGGTATAAGACCATTCAATCTGACCTACCTAGCGTCCCTTGGATATGTGGAGCCGATATGAGCAGGAAGGATATTATCACGGCTTTTAGGCTCCGTTCGGGGCACATTCCTCTGAATAGTTTTGGCTACTTAATGGGCAAGGTGGCATCACCAGAATGTAGCGAGTGCGGAGTCCTTGAGGATGTTTACCATATTCTCATGGAGTGTGTCCGGAACGAAGCAGAGAGGTCACAGTTTCTATACTGTAGCAACTTCAATTTAGAGGTAGGTTATTGTAATAGTGTTCTGGCTGAGCCCACATCGGGCACAGCCAGACTACTTTACAAAATGGTTCAGGTGGGGATGAGGCGAAGACCCTTAGTTGACTAATAATGTACCTACCTATACGTTTACAAATTGTCTGTAGTAGCTGTAAGGGCTTTAGATATAGATATTATGGGGGTGACATTTTCTTGTAAGAAAAAACCCTCTCAAAATAAAAATAATAAAGAGAAAAAAAAAAAAAAAAAAAATCATGAAAAGTAGTCTCGTGTGAACTCCAAATGTTCTAAGTTCGAAGTTATTATGTCTCGTTTAGTGATAAGGTGTAAAATTGAATGTAAATGCACAAGATCATTTGTGCTTATACCGTGGCAGAGGGGAAATGCTACCGCAAGGCTAGTCCTTATAATAATTAGTCAAAGAATTCAAATAATGGCATGTTCATTGTTCTATAGTATGTGTGGCTTTTTGTTTTTTTACGGAAAGGCTAAGGGATCAAGCCCAATAAATGACCCTAAAAAAACCCTAATCATTTAGATCGAAAAATTTACGTACGACATGGTTGTACACATGTCATACGTAAGAAAATAAAATATGAAACTACATATTTTATGTAGTTTCATATTTACTTTAAAAATTATTCCTAAATAAATATTTGAAATCTTTTTGATTATCTTGTCCCTTTTTCAACTATTATCTACATCTACACTAATATTATAAAGAGGAAAGATTTGTACGGATTTTTGTATGTTTGTATGTTTGTAATGAATAGGCTCAAAAAGAACTGGGCCGATTTAAAAAATTCTTTCACCAATAGAATGCTACATTCTTCCAATTTGACATAGGCTACATTTCATTTTGAAAAAAATTTGGAATCCTTGGTAAAATAGACAATTGTCTACCCCGTGCGAAGCCGGGACGGGCTGCTAGTTGATTATAAACATGTCACAGCAATGTTGTGCTATTTCGAATCAAATTAAAGATTGAAAAATTTGTCTCGAGCGGGACGAAATTGGATAACGCACTTCCCCGGTTTGGAAGAGTGCGGGTTCAAGTCCCGCCCGAGACAAATTTTTCAATCTTTAATTTGATCTTTTCCCTTAATTATTTATGATATGGAACAACATTTTAAAAGTTTAAATCTCCAGGAAAATTGCTGAAAAAACGCTCATTGTTCTAATAATTTTTAACGCTATCATGCTATCGACGATTTTTACATTAAAAGATAAGTTACACTCGTAAGCGTAAGAACAATCGCCTCCGGCACTGCAGGCAAGGTTACTCGCCACTGGTCCACCACGACCGGCAGTAATGCGGTCAAAGTCAAAGTCAATATAATTTATTCAATATAGGAGCTTTTAGCACACTTATCAAACGTCAAATCTTTTTTAAAGCTACCACCGCGTCGGACCGTGTTGTCGCTGTAGAGAAGATGCGCCCAGAAACTCTACAAAAAACTCTGAAAAAACTCTGACACCAGGGCGAGCTGCCCACACGATAAGAAGACTGACAGTTTTGTGGCTATACCCGGCCATTAAAACTTGGCCATTTATTTAGCGCAGAGGAGGGGGAAGAAAAAATGAAGATGTGCCAACTACAAGTTAAAGCCGTGGAAACTTGCCGACGAGCGGTTTTTTGTTCAGAATAACTTTAGGTTCTACATGCTGTCTGAACTAAGCTTTAGTTGAAGTATTTTATAAAATAATAACAGACCTTTTAGTCAATCCTGGTTTCGAAATAAGACTTGGTTACTACAGTCAAGTAGAACTATCAGAAACATATCAGAAAGAACGCCGAAAGCGCCATTGGGAAGGATTTTTCTTAACATGTTAGGCAGGCTTTGGCTTGAAATATTAACATTAATGATATTATTTACCAAAAAGAAGCAGATATGTTACTATCGCGCGCAAAGTGAAGACTTGATAAATACCTTACTTTAAATATCGGTGATTAACATAGTGTCAAGACACGTGATGGTGTAAAGTTAAATGCATTCGATATTTAAGGCAATGATTGAGACCATCAAGCTGGACAACTTTTAGTTACATAGTAACTTTTAAATACACATACATAAACTCACGACTGTAATCCCTTTTGGAGTGGTGAGAAACATTAAAAACAAAATTTTAATTTAACACAAGAATAATTTAGAACGCTGTGCGCAGTCACAATTGAGATGCGGTGTAGTTTAATCCTATCCTATCCTACTAATATTATAAATGTCAAAGTTTGTGACGATGTTTGGATGTTTGTAAGATTGTTTGTTTGTGGCTTAATCATGCATAAACGGTTGAACGGATTTGGATTAAATTTGGCATACTGATAGAATATTTGTATGTTTTGGATTCACACATATGATACTTTTTAAGGTCCACGCAGACGGATTCGCGGGCAACAGCTAGTTTATAATATTTAAAAGATCGATTTATTCGTTTTTTTTTTCAATAAATTGCTGTTATTACCAACTTTGCATGTAGTCTAGGAAAAATAAGGTTTGAGATTGCATTAAAGACACTTTAGTAAATTGTGTTTGAAATAATATTACTGTTAGTTTATAACACTTTAGTCGAGATTTCGTGGTTATATAGGCTCAGGAACCTGAGAAATACCTTAAAATCGATATTAATGTACAAGTGGCAAGCTTATTTCTAAAAATATTTCGACCAGCATACCAGCAATAGAGACAATTAATTATCAAAAGGCAAATTTAATGTGTAAAAACAAACAGTAAATAATTTAGTTTTGAGGTTATAATTTTTGAAGACTTACAAAATATTAAATATCTACCCAAATTAACGATATTAACCGTGGATTATTATTGTTATAAGTAAAACGTATTGAACGAAGCCATCCTGTACAAAATCACCTGTTTTCCATTTTTTGTTCATACCTAAATTTAATGTTTTGTAAATGTCTTAATTATTCAATAATACAACATAAAAAATCGGGGATTATTGAGAATTTATGTTTTTCAGGTATCTACTATATTCCAAATTTTCACCAAAAGTGCAATTAATGCAACCTACTCCATACAAAAATCCGTAGATTTCCCCGACTAATGCTGCATGCTTCAATCTCGAGGCATTTATCCCTCCCTGTCACACGGACAGACTGACAGATAGTTTCGGTAATAGGGAAACGTGGATGTTCTGAGGTTCAGAATATCTCTGACTACCCCCTTGGGGAATATAGTCGTGAGCATATGCTATGCTATGCTGCTACCAACTTTCTGTTGAGTTTTTTTTCTTAAGCATATGCTCACGACTATATTTCCCGAGGGGGTAGTCAGAGATATTCTGGAACCTCAGAACATCCACGTCTCACCAGTAGTACCGAATCTATGTCCAGTGTGATGGGGTTTTTTGTTGTTAAATAATATGTGCTTTATACTAATTTAATTATGTACTAAGGGGCCAACATCGAAATCATGAAAAATAAAAAAATTCCATTCCATAGAAAACGTCAATCTCGACCCATAGCGGAATATTTCTCGAGATAACAATGTTCTTCTCACTGTGAAAGATATGTTAACGTCCTATATTGCACACAAGGGCAATACGCCATTTATAAAACGGACAATGGGTCGTTTTTTCACACTACAAAATTATCACACTAGTAAACTCGCACTTCCCCAGGGGAGAACCAACTTTTATAGGATAAATTCCTCACAAGTCCATCCTAAAAGTAAAACCCCCTATTTTCAAATTCATAAGATCGTGACCGAGTAAACACGATGTCGTTTGAGTCCCATCAAAAATTCATCTCATATCGAATAAACTATCCTCTTTACTAGCGTCCGGAGAGCTAAACGAGGCATATAGTATGGCATATATTTGGTCACAAAGTAGTACTCAGAGGTGTACACAATATAAAAAATAAAAACCAGCCAAGAGCGAGTCGGACTCGCCCATGATAGGGTTCCATAGCCATTGTTTTAGTAGAAAAAGAAGAACTGTTTATCATAACTGAGAGAAATTTGTGAAACACAATGATAGCGCGATTTATTTTCAACATTGAATTTTGTTTTCTTCATAACTACTACATTTCTGTTTTTGGGTTACTGTTATCTGTCTTCATGCTAAATTTCGATTAAATTGGTGCAAAAATGAGCGAGTTATTGAGGCGGGGCGCGTAGAGACAGACAGACAGACGAAAGTATAAGTGTTCCTTGTTTGACTACGGAACCCTAAAAATTACTTTAAAATTCTACAGGGTGTAACACGTTAGTCATATTTAAAGGGGTGTTTTAGAACATCACATTGAACAACTGTGTCAACAAAAAATTTAAAAACATCTGTCCCATACATTTGAGTACAGTAGATACTGCAGTTTTATATCAAACATTCGATTATTTGTATTTTTTCTCGATATTGGCTTCTTAGTGAAAATTGTTCAGTTCGATGTTCTAACCCACTCCTTTAAATATTACTAGGGTGTTTTATTACATCCTTTATATCAGTAAATCTATCTATCTACAACGTCATGCCTCTTTCCCAGTGGGGTAGGCAGCGACTAGGGTGCGCCATCTACTACGATCCTAACATACCGTTTTCGCCTCATTCACATAGATACATCTCTTAAAACACGCTTGTCAGTTTCGAGTACTCCGCACTTCACTCTCCTCTCCTTTTTGTAGGATGCAACAGATTTGATCAGAATACGTCCTACGAGGGCGCCCTTTGCCGACACTTCCACTCACATTACCACCAATATTTCTTTCGTGCATCTGCTGTCACTCATCCTCTCTACATGATGAAATCGACGAAACACCTTTCTCTATTCTTGTCATAACATCTTCTTTCAGCCGACTCGTATCAATTAGTTTTTCGGAATTTATGTATGATTTGTAAAACAACTGGCTTTTCGGTGAAAACCTGCATGCTTCAATTTCGAGGCATGTATGTACCCACTGTACATTACAAGTGGCGACGGACTCACTCCCCGTCACACTAAACAGAGTTACGGTACTAAAGTCCGGCCGCTGAAAGATTGCGTTTGACAGTTACCATAAAATTGTAAAAAACTGAATGAAAATATTGTTTACCTGTGCTCACTCTAGTACACAGGGCACTAGCTGCCCTTTTAAGTTCAAAAAGCTACTAAATAATGATCGGCATTTATAGTTTTCATTCAGTTTTTTACAATTTTATAGTAACTGTCAAACGCAATCTTTCAGCGGCCGGACTTTAGTTAAACGTGGATTTTCTGTGGTATAAGAATATTTCTGACTACCTCCTCGGGGAATATAGTCATGAGCATATGCTATGTACATCTTCTTTCAGTTTAAATCGATCTCGAACCACACAATTTCTCACACTATCTCTCAGCGTAACACCACACAATAACTTTGCAAGGAACACATTTTTAATTTCATGCATCTTCTGCCATACCCAGCACTCACTGCCATACATAATTAGGCACCACTTATAAACTTATTAATAAATTGAAATATAACTGCAACGCAGATTTCCTCATTCACTTGCCATATCCAACTGTCCATTACATATTAAGCTTAACGATCGGAGCTTGACCGATCGACGTTCGAATTAATTTTATCTCTGATTCATTCGCCTGCGAATCCTCATTGTATGCCTCGGTCCGATAATACCGTACGATTCTCTTTTATTTCATTACATAATTACTATAAGTATAGTTACTCTTCTGTGATAGACTGCGGACAATAGTTTTACAAATTTTTATGGACTCGCTGTTTTTTTTTCGAACAGAACTGCTCAGGGAGCACCTACAGCTTATTAGTGCGGATAATTGGGGCGGGCAAACCCACAGAAAAGATAATTGTATAAATAGCATGAGGACTATTTAGTACGAGAACTAGTGTTAACGAAAAAAACCGGCCAAGTGCGAGTCAGGACTCGGCAATTAGTGTTCCGTACCATTATTATGTGGTCAGATAGTAACTGAACATCATTATTTTACACTAGTGTTGGTTTTTTGGGGATAGAAAAAAAACTATCCAAGTTAACGTAGCCTGATAATTTTCCTGCCGTCTACACCTTATTTCTAATGCTCATGATTTTTTTTCAGATTTTACATGACTCCAGTTTTTGAAATATCGGTGGGGACAGTTTTGGGGAGCAGTTTTTCTGTGTTTATTGAAAAATTTTGTTCTTTGTTGAACGAAACAAGATTTCTCTTAAAGAGAAACTAAATAAATATTTTAATACTCGTATTTTATAAGTTTTCATTTGATACGCCACACGACATTGTAGAATTTTTTTTTCTTTTTGTCTCTTTCTGCCCCCCAAAACTGCCCCTCAATATAAACATTAAGCTTTTTTGTACCAAGTTTCAACTTCCTGTGTCTTATGGTCTCCGAGAAAAATGCCTGTGACAGACGGATGGACGGACAGACACCGAGGTGATTCCATAAGTGTTCCGTTTTACCAATTTTGGTTCGGAACACTATAAAGAAAAAAAGTCCAATGAAATTCAACCTTATATTCATTTATAAGTCATGACTGCATCTTCATTAAGAGAATTTTATTCCGAATGCGTAAATGCGCGCTGCATACAAACGAAGTCTGGTGATATTTTCAATACTAACCAATGAAATACATACACAAACATACATATGCTCACGACTATAATCCCCGAAGGGGGTAGTCAGAGATATTCTGAAACCTCAGAACATTCACGTTTCACCAGTAGTACCGAAACTCTGTCCAGTGTGACGGGGGGTGAGCCCGTCGCCACTTACAATGGACAGTGGTACAATACATGCCTCGAAATTGAAGAATGCAGGTTTCCTCACGATGTTTCCAATGAAATACAATAAAAATTTTCAGAAAAAATCTAGAAACTAATCTCTATGTTCCGTTCAGTAAACATGTACGTGGAGATACGTAAATGTCATTGAAACATAGTTCGTAAAATTATAGCACGTATTTGTCTCTTGCTATTCCAAACATCGTGAAAAAAGGAACAAAGGACCTAAAACCACCTATATCATCTTTCATTCACCATCAAGATGTTGACTGAAAATGAAATGAAATGAAAAAATGCTTTATTGCCAATAACTACTTAAAAAGAACATAAAAATGTAACATACAAGGAATAAACAAAAAATTATACAATTAAAACAAAAAGAAAAGATAGAACAGAGAAGAAGACTGAGAAGCTTTTGACGAAGTGAGTTTTAGAATATGGGTGTCAATGATATATTTAAAAATCTTGTAATACACCTTCTTAATATGCAGACACTTTTTAAGGGGATGATAAGATCGTCAAACTGAACAACTTTCTCTATGGCACCAACATCGAAATCGCGAAAAAAAATCAGCTCTTCCATACAAAACTGCAAACCTACTTTAGCCAAATGTATGGGACAGCGGATGTTATCTTCGCGAGATCAATATTGGTCCCAAAGAGAAAGTTGTTCAGTTTAACGGTCTGATCATCTCCTTAAAAAGTGTCAGCATATTAAGATGGACCCTATATAAACGATTTTCCATATTCTCGAAGATGTTCTTCTTCTTTTCTTGTTAGCATGAGTTATTTGGCATGACAATCAAGCCGTGGTGGTCCAGTGGCGAGTAACCTTGCCTGCCATGCAGGAGGCGATGGTTCGATCTGTTAAGATTTTATGTTATAGGTAAAATACTTTTTAGTGATTTGACTATGAAAAAGTTAGCTGTCAGTTTTGTTCGAATTATTGATTTTCTGCCCTTCTGCGTAATGGCGTAATAAAAATATATTTTCACATAAATTGTGTTATTAATGTGGTTAACACCACTAGGATTTCAACAGCAGAGCGTGGTTTACGACTAATAACGTAATAAGAAGAAATTAAAATATGAATAAGAAGATATAAAAGTATAAAAGGAAAAATGGCAAACTCGAGTGTTTTGTTACTACCACGTCTCGTAGAAGGAGTAAATTTTTCAAACTGGAAATTTCGTATTAAATTAATTCTAGAAGAAAAAGGATTGATCGCAGCCGTGAATAATGATATTAATTGCAAAGAAAAAGAAGAGTTAGAAATGGATAGTAAAGCAAGAAGTTTGATCGTGCAATGTATAAGCGATAAGTATATAGAAATAATAAAGAAATGTAAGACAGCAAAACAAATGATTTCTCATCTGGAGAAGATTTTTGAGAGAAAAAGTATATTCAACAAACTTTATTTAAAGAAACAGCTATTGACATTGAAGTGTAAAGCAAATGAAAATCTGCAAAATCATTTTCTCAATTTTGAAAACCTTGTTACACAACTTGAAGCGGCTGGTTGTATCCTAGACGAAAATGATAAAGTGTGCCACTTATTACTGACGTTACCCGAAGATTATGAAACAGTGGTTACTACAATTGAAACTATGAGTAGTGGGGATGATTTGACATTGGAGTCCGTGAAGGCAAAGTTACTTGATGCTGAAATAAAAATAAAAGGAAAAGAAGTACCTACACCAGAGTCGAGTTTCTTAATTACCTGTTTTAAGTGTGGCAGAAGTGGCCACAAGGCAAATAAATGTAACAATAATCAAAGCGAAAACAGATCTGGTTCTGGAAATACAGACAGAGGACGTTCACAATTTAGAAGAGGAAGAGGTTCATTTCGCAATAGTAGAGGAAGATATTTTGGTCGTAATAATTACACAGAAGAAGAGGAAAATAAGCAAAGAGATGAAGGGTTTGTAGCATTTAGTACGGAAATTGAAGATGATGATGAATTTGAGGAAAAATATATAAACTACATAGTAGATTCTGGTGCTTCGCATAATTTTACACAAGAAAAATATGAAAAATACATGATTGATATACAACCTTTGAAGAAAAAGATACAAATAAATACTGCCAATGGAAATATTTTATGGGCAACAAAGAAAGGAACATTAAAATGTAAATATAGAAATGAAAACATAACAGTTGAAACGTTGATTGTGCCTGGAATAAGCCAAAACTTACTGTCTGTGACAAGATTGATGGAGAAAGGACTGGAAATTATTTTCAAGAACGGAACGTTAAAGATAAAAGGCAAAATCGATTATTATGGAGAGAGAAGAGGTAAACTATACATAATGCCATTGAAGATAAAACAAATGAGACAAGAAGAAGAGCAATGTAACATGGGAGTGAAAGATGAAAATATTTGGCACAAAAGACTTGGACATTTAAACAGAAAAGGCCTGGCATATATGAAATTACCAATGACCGAGGAAATTTGCGACGAATGCATGAAGAATAAAAGCACAAGATTACCATTTCAACCATTAAGGAAAAGACAATCAAGGTATGTAGGAGATTTGATACACTCTGATGTGTCAGGACCGATAAGTACAGTTGCAAAAGATGGATATAGATATTTTCAAACGATTATGGACGATTACTCACATTTCACGCAAACATACTTACTTACAAATAAATCAGAAGCAGCAGACAACTTGATAAAATATGTGAAGAGAATGAAGACAGAGAGAAATACACGAGTAAACAGAATACGATGTGATAACGGAGGCGAATATTCGTCAAATTATTTTAAAAGATTTTGTTACGATAATGGTATAAAACTGGAATACACAGTACCCTACAGTCCACAAATGAATGGAAAGGCTGAGCGAATGAATCGCACAATTTATGACAAAGCGCGAACAATACTAAATGAATCGAGGCTTCCAAGACCCCTATGGGGTTGTGCTGTTTTAACTGCGACATATATGATAAACAGATGCCCGTCTTTCGCGATTGATTTTGATATTCCTGCTAGAATTTTTGGGCAAGAGGTGTCATTAGAAAAAATGAGAGTCTTTGGTTCTCGTGCTTGGGCTATAAAATTACCTAAAAGAGACAAATGGGAAAGCAGAGCCATACGTGGAAGAATGGTTGGTTATTCTACAACTGGCTATAAGGTATGGGACCCCGTCACTGATGAAATAATATGGACACGAGATGCACGTTTTGATGAAACGAATTATAAATATGATGATGAAGAAGAAAACGTCATAAAAAGAAAAGTAAATGAAGAGGAAAATGTGATACAAACAGAAGAAAATGAAAAAGAAAGGAATCAGAGAAGGGGGAGATCAGAGGGCGCTGCGCTCACGTAAACAACTAGCTCCGTGTTTAATTAAATATTAAAATATAAATACCGATTTTTTTTTCAAAAAAATAAGCTCAGTTTGTAAAGAAGCACTGCAATATTACAAGTGCAAAGTGTTTTCAAGAAGAAATAACAACAATATCAACAAAAACAAAAACTTACCATTATTTGTGAACATTCATAAACAGCCTAGAGAAGTGACTATTTTCATTGCCTATCTTCCAAAACATACACTAATATAACAGTGGAGTGAGTCTCAGTGGTTATTAGTTTAAATACTGATCTAAAATTCAATTAAACACAGTGAAATGTTGAAAAAAAAAAACCCAGTGCAAAGGAATTCAAATTCAAAACGAACATAATTTTTGCAAATACCTACTTTCCTACGCTACGAAAACACGGCGCTGCAGGTTGGAATCAATACCTTTAAGCGACATCTAGCGGGGAGTAGCAAAATACGTTCCAGACTAATTTATCTTAGAGAAAGCGACATCTTGTGTAAAATAGCTGAACTACTTGAACAAGGTACTTAGCTCAGCCCAACCTGAGTTAACGTCTAAAGATCACAATTCCACAAGAAATCCAGAAGATGGCGTTAGCATGCGCAGGATGTTTACAAAAAATTCCAAACAGAGAATACCTAATCTGTTTATTATGCAATGATACATATGATTTAGAGTGCGCAAATGTGTCTATCCAGAGATTCCTAAATACTATGACCCGAGAACACAAACAATCCTGGAAATGTCAAATTTGTCGGTCAAAAAAACCAAAAACAGACAACACGAACACCCCGATCCGCCCACAGCTAGAACCCTTACCTACAAAGCCTAGTTTCTCCCTGAAACTAAATAAAGACACCATCCCAAAAAATAAACTACAAGATAACGTAAATACCAGACCCAGAAAACCAACAACATATGAAAACTCGGCTTCATCTTCAGAAGATGAATTAAGTATCTTAGGTGACACAATACCTCCTGAAAATACTACCAATTCAAGTCCTAAAAAAACTGCGGAGACGCCTTCAAACCCTACGATAACTATCAACCAAATAGAAGCTCTATTAGATAGAAAACTAGACACTATCAAACAGTCCCTACTGAGTGAATTAAAATCTACAATTATCTCTGTAACAACAACTGAAATTTTTAAGCTGAAAAATGAAATGACCCAAACCACTAATTCCCTTAAAGTAGAGCAAATCGACATAAAACAAAACATCACTAAAATGGAAAAAACCATAGCACAGCTTGATACGGAGAACCTAAAACTACGAACAGAAATCCAAGAAATACAAAAACTCTTACCTCTTGACAGCACGAAATCTCAACCAACTGAAAATAATGATAAAAAAATCGTCTTGTACGGTCTAATCGAAAATGAGTGGGAAAATAATTATGAACTGCATGATAGAATAATAAATATCTTCCAGGACATATTGAATGTTAACCTGTCAGGATATATAGAGGATTTGAAGAGATTAGGAAGAAAAGGATACCGAAGACCCCTGGTAATTGAATTATTAAGCAAACATATGACTAGGAATATATTACACAACCGACGTTTCTTCAAGAACACCGGATTAGCCATCACAGAACTGCTAGGATCAGAGTCGTTGCAAAGAAGAAACAAACTAGTCGAAATCCTTGTTGAAGCTCGTAGAAATGGCTGCCGTGCGAATATCATAAATAATAAACTAATAATTGATGGAAAGGAACATAAAATTACACAAGAGTCTCCAATAAATATAGACAGAAACCAAACCGATACGTCTGATGTTCAAACGCAAAATTCGACAGCCAATAATAATAATCTCCGTCAAACACCATCATCATCGAACGTACAAAAACCACAGCACTCTAGAGATTTTTTTCGAAAGTAATTTACATATTTTGTATCAAAACATAAGAAGCCTGAATAAAAAACGCCATTTAATAGAAGCAGCTATGGATGATGAAAAAAGTCCGCAAATACTTTGCCTAACAGAAACCTGGATAACTACATCAAAACTAGACCTCCTACACGTGGATGGCTACAAACTAGCATCGTCATATTGTCGATCTACGCATGAAGGCGGAGGCGTATGCATACTATTAGAAGAAGACATAGCTTACGTAGAATTAAAAGATATCATAAATATGTCTATAGAATTTATTATTGAACTATGTGCTATAGAAATTAAAAAGTATAACCTAGTTTTAATTAGTTTGTATTGGCCAGATAGAAAAAGAATGCCAGAAATATTTTTTAATTCTTTAACAAAACTTTTGCAGCATTTACAGAACAAATATATAACAAAGGATATAGTTATCGGTGGAGACTTTAATGTAAATATATTAGAAACATCATCACCAACAACAACCCTTTTGGATTTAATGATTAGCTATAACTTCCAACAACACGTAAAAGAACCCACCAGAGTAACCAATTCTAGTGCTACTTGTATAGACTTGTTATTTGTCAACTTCCAAAACAAACAATTTAATTTATCTGTATATGACTATGGTTTCTCAGATCACAAAGGTGTACGAATTAGCATACCAACTAAAACTCAAAATGTACAAAAAAATTTGTGTATTGAAAAAAGGCAATTCAGTCAGCTTAATATCCAATGTTTTAAATCAGAATTAGGAAAAATTGATTTTACGGACATTATAACCAAAGAAAAAAATGCAAATGAAAATTACAACGCTCTTAGCAATACATTAAAAACACTATTGGATTTGTGCATCCCTAAAATACGCATGAGACTAAAAAATAGAAATAAAAAAACCTGGCTAACAACTGGGATAAAAACATCTTGCAGACATAAAAGGCTATTAAAAATCCTAGCTTCCCAAATTGATAACCCTATCCTAAATAAAAATTACAAGGATTATGAGAAATTATTAAAAAAGACAGTTTTAACATCGAAGAAACTTATAAATATAAAAAGAATAAAAAATGCTGACAATATTGTGAAAACAATGTGGAACATAATAAAAGAACAAACAAATAAAGTTACAGGAAAAAACAGAGAAAACATTAAATTAGACACAAAACAGAAGCCCACGGATGATCCTAAAGTAGTAGCAAACACGTTCAATAGTTTCTTTTCATCAGTGGCTGACAGCAGCGGCGACGGAGCTCCACCGGCAGGCCGTCCAGTAGTCGCGCCCACTGAAAACTCGATCTACCTGAAACCTGTCACCACGCAAGAAATCTCCAAAATAATCAATAATCTTAAGAATAAACGAAGCTTTGGCCACGATGAGTTACCACCCATATTAATTAAGAGTTGTGCTGAGGAACTGGCTCCAGTATTGTCATATTTAATAAACCAATCGTTTGCTGAAAGTATCGTACCGGATTCGTTAAAGGTTTCAATTATTAAACCCATTTACAAAAAAGGTAACAAAACTGACTGTAACAACTACCGACCAATAGCTCTCTTACCAACCATCTCTAAAATATATGAAACTGCTATGTCCAACCGTCTCTACACGTTTTGCGAAAAATTTAACTTGTTTAGTGAATGTCAAAATGGATTTAGGAAAAACCACTCAACCTCGTTAGCTGTTTATAAATACATACATGAAATACTAAATATCATAAATAATAAACAATATGCTATAGGTATATTACTGGATATGAGTAAGGCGTACGACAGGGTTTTATATAACATTTTATTAAAGAAGCTTTATGGTTTAGGCGTACGGGGTCTCGCCTACAACTGGTTCATCTCATATCTTAGTAATCGTACACAATATGTTGAAGTAGAACATTGCGATTACAATACAGGTGAAATAAATAAAGTTCGATCACAGAAACTAAATACAACAAAATCAATACCCCAAGGCAGCGTCCTTGGTTGCATACTATTTCTGCTATATATTAACGATTTGCCAAGCATAATAGAAAATAAATGTACCCTATTCGCTGACGATATTTCAGTAGTAATATCCTGCAAAAATGACTTAAACTTGAACAATCACTTAGATAACACTCTAACAAAAATAGTAACCTGGCTCCATGAACACAACCTCCAAGTTAACTTTACGAAAACGAAACTCATGCAATTTAAACACTATCAAAAACGAAAATTAAATATCAACTATTCATTTCAAAATAAGCAATTAGAATGCGTAGCTACTTACCCATTGTTAGGTATAAACGTTGACTCTAATATCGATTGGAAAGACCATATACTGAAAGTTACAACTAAATTATCCCGATTCACGTATGCCCTATACCAACTCAAAAAAGCAACAGATCTCAAGACAGCAACCAGCGCTTATTACGCTTATGCACATTCCTGGCTCCAATACGGCATAGTGTTGTGGGGAAACAGCACTGAAACAATAAAATTATTCAGACTACAGAAAAAATGCCTTAGAATCCTTGTAAACATTGATGTAACAGTAAGTTGTAAACAGTACTTCATACAGCAAAAAATTTTAACTTTAACATGCATTTACATACTAGAAGTCAGTATTTTTGTCAAAAAGAACATGCACCTATACCCGCAATACTCTCGACCACCAAATTTAAGACCGCAAAATAGACTAGCCCTTCCCTTCTCTAAATTAAAACTAGTTCATTCTGGTCCATTCGCAATGTCGGTTAAAATATATAATAAAATCCCAGAACATATTAAAGAAGAACAAAATCCTAACATATTTAAAACCATGTTGAAAAATTTCCTAGTCGAAAAATGTTTTTACTCGCTGCAAGAGTTTTTTGTGTAATATTGTTATATTGTTTATGACTTAAGTGTAATTTTCATATTGTTAGATTTATCTGTGTTAACATATTTTTATTTTATTTACTTTGCTGCGCCCTTTCAGGGTCGTGTTGAAGCTGTACCTACTATAATGTATGTTTTTTTAAGACCTTATGTACAACATGAATGCAATAAAGTATTGAAGTATTGAAGTATTGAAGTATTGAAGGAAAGTAGTACCTGAAAAGGAAAAAGAAACGGAAGTAGTACCTGAAGAGGAAAAAGAAGGAACAGAAGTAAATAATGAAGAAGGTATAAAAACCAGGAGTGGAAGAGTAATAAATAGACCACAATTTTTAAGCGATCATGAAGAAGATGTGAATTTTACCTATGGTTATTGTTATCATACATGTACAGATGATCCAAATAAGTACGAAGATGCAATTAAAAGCGACGAATGGAAAGAAGCTATTAATAAAGAATTAAAATCTCATGAAACTATGAAAACATGGACAGCAATTGACAAGGAGAGTGATATGAAATTAATTGATTCAAAATGGATATTCAGAACTAAAGAAAATGGAATAAAGAAAGCTAGATTAGTGGCAAGAGGTTGTCAGATAAAGGAAGAAACAAATTTTGGAGAAAATTATACACCAGTAGCTAGAATATCAACGGTGAGAACAGCATTGGTACATGCGGTAAACAAATCATACTCTATTAAACAACTTGATGTGCCTACTGCGTATTTGAATGGAAATTTAGAAAAAGATGTGTATATGAAGCCACCAGATGGTGTGGAAATAGAAAAGAATAAAGTTTTGAAATTAAACCGAGGATTGTACGGATTAAGAGAAAGTGGTAAATGTTGGAACAAGAGATTTAATGACTTTTTGGAAGAAAAAGGTTTTGAAAGATCACGAAATGATTTTTGTTTATATATGAATGAAGAAAAGAATCTATGGTTAGTTTTATATGTCGATGATATTTTATTAATTGGAACTGAAGAAAATATAGAGCTGGTCACAAAGGAGTTAAAAAACGAATTCAAAACAAAAGATTTGGGAGTTGTAAATTCATTTTTAGGCATGGAAATAGAGCGAGATGAAGACACATTGAAAATAAGACAGACCAAACAAATAGATAAAATGCTTGAAAAGTTTAATATGACAGAAAGTAATACGTGTAAAACACCAATGGCAAAAGGTTTTCAAGTTGAAGGAGAAGTGGTAACAAATGTTCCATATAGACAATTGATCGGTGGATTGATGTATATCGCTACAACAACAAGACCTGATATATCGTACACGACATCATTTTTGAGCCAATATCTAGAGAAACCTACGCATAATTTATGGGTGCAAGCAAAGCGAGTATTACGTTACTTGAAAGGGACGAAAACACATGGACTCGTATATCAGAAACATGACGGACCTGATACGATTGAAACTTACTCTGATGCAGATTGGGCCGGGGATAAGAAAGATAGAAAAAGCATATCTGGCTCAGTTACATTTTATAACAACAACATTGTATCATGGTTTTCTCGGAAGCAAAACTGTGTGGTGCTTTCGACGGCAGAAGCGGAGTACGTGGCCGCTGCAGTGAGTGCATGCGATTTACTGAATATAAAAGGACTATGCAAAGATTTTAATTTACGTGACAGTGCTGAAACGAAATGTGTGCTGTATATGGACAATAAAAGTGCTATTGAAATGACAAAGACATTCGAAAACAGTAAGAGAGCTAAGCATATAGATATCCGATTGCATTTTATAAAGGATTTAATTGAAAAGAAAGAATTTAATATAGAATATGTATCATCTCAAAATAATTTAGCTGATATTTTTACAAAAAGCTTGTCGAAGGAAATATTTGTAAAGTTGGTTCTTAATTTGAATGTTACCTAAATAAATTTTTGTAAATAACTTATTGAACTTAAAAGTACAGTCAGGTGCATAATTTTGTTTGAATTTTATGAAATGTATAGTCAGCTAGAATAAAAAGTGAACATTTTATGTTTTGTTTTGTGAAAAGATTTATATAATTTTTGTGTCCAATTTTAATTATTTTTGTTTAAATACCTTAAAATTGAGGGACGATGTTAAGATTTTATGTTATAGGTAAAATACTTTTTAGTGATTTGACTATGAAAAAGTTAGCTGTCAGTTTTGTTCGAATTATTGATTTTCTGCCCTTCTGCGTAATGGCGTAATAAAAATATATTTTCACATAAATTGTGTTATTAATGTGGTTAACACCACTAGGATTTCAACACGATCCCCGTCCAGGCCGACACGTACCAATGAGTTTTTCGGAATTTATGTGCTACTTGTAACACCACTGGCTTTTCGGTGAAGGAAAAACATCGTGAGGAAACCTGCATGCTTCAATTTCGAGGCATGTATTGTACCCACCGTCCATTATAAGTGGCGACGGGCTCACCCCCCGTCACACTGGACAGAGTTTCGGTACTACTGGTGAAAAGTGGATGTTCTGAGGTTTCAGAATATCTCTGACTACCCCCTCGCGGAATATAGTCGTGAGCCTATGCTTACAATCACTAACACTAGTAGAAAGATTAGCCAGTCAGCAAAGAAAACACATTGAAAACATACATTTCCCGAGACATTTCTATTTTACATCTGCCAACATCTGATGTCTAAAAAAACAATGTATAATGCGCGCAACGAGAGCTGATATAGGTACATGAATTTAGACTACACATGCGGGGATCGCCTTTGGTAGAACTTTTGTAATAAAAAGGTGACATCTTAATTTTAGTAGGCCTTGCCAGATTTGTTGTTATAACTTTAATTCTGGTCCATTAAATTAAGCTAGTTTCTAGCCCACCAACACACTGCTGGGCATTGGCCTCCTTTTCAATCCTGACGGTCATATGCTAATCTGACCCAATTCTAACCCGTAACTCTAGCAATTTCGTCTGATCAGCGTATCGGTGGTCTGTCTACTAACTTCCTCCACTCCCTAGGCCACCATTATGATACTACCGGTCCATCTTCCCTTCTAGCCAACTGCCCCGCCCATCACCACTTTATCTTTTTGATCCGCCCACCAACGTTGTTGAGCTTAGTTCTTCGACAAATTTCTAGCCTAATGCCCAGCAAACAATGCAAGCAATGGTACTTATTAAGACGCTCCCCATAGGTAAACGCAGGGCCCGGTCATAATTTAATGGTTTTTAGAAGCTATTTTCTCGTTATTTGAAAGACATACAAATTAATGAAAAATATAGCAATGATCGTTAACATCTCGGCTTTATTTGTCATAAAGTCTATTTTTATTTTTCTGTAAAATACATATGAAACGTTTGTTCAAAGGAAAGCCTACATATTGGATAAAATATGTATTATATGTGCATCTACTTTATAAGTTGAAGGCACTTTTACTTGAGACACACACCATTGTGTAGACAATATTAATATTAAATATTTTAATGAATTAATTAGATAATTGTAAAATTTGGTGCGTATTCTCATGACTTTCCTTGGATTAAAAGGCAATATAGTGACATAATGAAGTACAAGCCAGTCAAAAATAAGTATACTTACTAAAATGATGTAGTTTAGTAGAGGTGAGGCGGCTCTGAAAGGGTCAAGGTCGTTCGGTCAGGGAAACCTCTTAAGTTCTTTTTACAAAACTTACCAGCATTTGTGCCCCACTATGCATTACATGGTGTTATCGCGGCGTGGCGCGTAGATACAGGATGTATTCTGAGCATGTGTGCGATGCATTATTGAGTGCACACGGTACTGCGAGCTGCAGCGCCGCTCCATCGAGCATCGTAAACAAATTTTATTTTCCACTCCCCCTTTGAGGGTTGGGCGACTGTTTTATTCAAAGTCTGCTTGGTTTTTAGTTTTTAGTCTTTGTTACACTGTGCCGTGTCGAAAGTTTCTTTTAAGGGTATCTATTATCGTTGATGCGCTCCATACAAACGAAGTCTGATTATATTTTCAATACTAATCAATTGAAGTCAATGAAATTTTTCAGAAACAATCTAGAAACTAATCTCTATGCTTGCACATGGAAGACGTCCTTAACTACACCAGAGTTCACAATTGGGAGATGCGGTAATCCTCATCAAGTGTGTGAACTTTTAGGATGGGATGTGGCTGGAGCGAAACCTCAGTGCTATCACCATATCTGGAAAACCATTGACAACTATCCAATAACCAGCTATTGGACAGTTGTCAATGGTTTCCTTGTAAATGGAGTAATGTGCCTTGGCTGCAGCCGAGGTAAGTGTAGCCGAGACACAATTACAACGCCCGATATTAAATTTATTATTTCCATTCGACAAATTCTTCAATTGTTTCGTTCAATCACGACTAGTGCTCTATAACAACGTTGTCCACCTAAAAGTTGGAGTAACTGATCGTAAAAAAGAAGAGATTACAAATCGGTGTAACATACGACCTAAAAGTTGCCCAGTTGATTGAGTGACACGCGAACGAATTACGCCAGTTCCAGCCGAAATGGCGGATGCACGTCCGACTTGAAATAGAGCTCTCAATTACATACTTTTTGATTGACAGTTACGACTTTTTTTAACAGTTCGTTAGCGATACACACTTGGGAATTATTATCATACACAGATCATTCACGACCATTGTAACTCTTTCGAGATGGACATAAAGTTTGTTACAAAAACATAATTTTAATTTTATAGACGAAGATATTCCGATACGCATTATCATCGAATGAAGGTCTTCAGGAGGATGTTTGGGCGTTAGTCCACCACGCGAGATTAGTAGACTTTCCATACGCATCGGAATTTCTTCTCCAGCTAATGCAGGTTTCAACTTTAACACTTTCACCAGCTGGTCTAACAAATTGTTAGAAATCTTTCAAAAATGCCTCAGGATACTCTTGTTCAAATTGATGTACATTTTTTGATTTTGTAAGATCTCTGGTTATTTATTTTTTGACGGTATACAGGGTGTAACAAAACAACTTAGTAATACTTAAAGATCATCAAACTGAACAACTTTCACTATTTCATACAAATCTGCAGTATCGACCGACTCGACTCAAATATTGCTGCAGACTACAGATTTTTTTTCGCGATTTCGATGTTGGCTCCATAGTAAAAGTTGTTGAGTGTTATGATCTGAAGTACTTCCTTAAGCATTGCTTGGGTGTTTTGTTACACTTTTAGGGGTGATACAGACCATCAAACTGAACAACTTTTACTATGGAAGCAAACTTGAATTCTTAAAAAAATAATCAGCTGTCTCATACATTTGAGTCGAGCGGGCATTGCTGTTTAGTATGGAACAGATGATTTTTTTTGCGATTTCAGTTTTGCACCTAAGTTTTTCAGTTCACCCCTGAAAGTTTCGGTACGGTGAAAAAAATCATCCTATATTTTACGAAAATCCATTTAGTCGTTTTCAATCTACAGGCAGCGGTTCACAGTCACGCTTTCAAATAATTTGTTAGACCAAGTACTGAAAATGTCATACCTACTATGCTAGGTGAGTGTATTTTTGTAATCTACTCGTAAAGTCCTTTCATTTGATACCCCACATCGATGGTCTGAATCACCACATAAAGTATGCAACGCATTTAAGTTTACACCCTTTAAGGATACAGGGTGTTACAAAAGTAAAAATACATTAATAACATTTAAAACTTTTTAAGGGTTGTTTAGACCATCAAACTGAACAACTTTCACTATGGGACCAATATCGAAATCGCGAAAAAAAACCAGTTGTCCGAAACATTTAGCTAGAGTAGATTTGTAGTTTAGTATGGAACATCGGATTTTTTTTCGCGATTTCGATATTGGTCCCATAGTGAAAGTTGTTCAGTTTGATAGTTCAAACAACCCTCTTAAATGTTTATTTGTATTTTTGTAACACCTTGTACTTATAGGATGATGATGATGATAATTCTAATCATTCCAAAGAAGAAGTGTGATTGCTTTGGCCTGGTCGGGTAAAATGTTGGACATGAAACAGCTAGTGAGCGATTAAAAGAAAAGATAAAATAATTTAGCGCAATAAATATCTGGCGAAGTAAACAGTGAGAGGAAGCACTATATATAAAGCCGCGGTCACACTAACGACACAAGTTTTTCTATTTCAAAGTTGGTGAGATAGATAACGTCCCCTCCGGGAGCTTATTGCGTGTGATAGCAATTGAGCAATTCAATATTTTTTACTCTAATATACATACAGACTATGTAGATTTTAGCTCCAAATATCATGTTTCAGATCACAGATTCAAAGAGATGCAAACGTTGTTTGTGCTGTAAACGTGTTTGGTTAAACGTTTTGTGAATGTTATTCGGGTTTGTTCAGTTTTATGGTCTGAACCACCCCATTAAATGTTACTAGGGTGTTTTGTAAATTAAGAAGTCTTGTATGATTTTTTGAGTAATTTAAATACTCCATATTACGACATTGGGAAAAACCAACATACGGAAACTGGTTAATGACCGTCAAAATTCAAAACAAATAAAGTCGACAAAACGGAATAGTCCAAACACAGACCTCGGTCACCTCTGGGCTACCTCCAGAAAACACTTAGATAAGTCTAAACGCATGCTCATTTCCAAGTGAAGGTGTAATATAAATGTAATTTTTTTTGCGGAAAAAAAGAATTTTGGTTTGATTAGCAGCTATTATCGGAAAAGTTCTGAGTTCACACGTGACTGACTATCGCCTTCTGTGCATATAATTTGTAATTTTCTGTGCGACCAATGTCACTAACGTTGATTTTGGGGCAGCTGCGGGAAACCTAAATGTTATCATTTGTCTAGATAG